>JAJGOT010000035.1:0-487500 GCA_022457155.1 Cladopsammia gracilis
TCGTCTGACTTTGTAAGGTGTAAATAAGCCTTTGGAGGTAATGCCATCCGCCAAAACTTTGGATACGTGGACTGTTTCGTTTTAATCAAGGGACGTTGTTGCCAATAAAAATGAGAAAATGTTTTTTGTTTGCTTGCTACCGATGAAAAAGATGAACACAGCTGCAAATTTGTCTTTCATTTTATGACCATTTTCCGCCAAAACACCAAACAACCGTTTCGACTCATCAAAGTAAACTTTTTACTGGTCGCAGGTTTCTTTTGACACACAGCAATTTGAAAAATTGCCCCCCCCCCCCCCACTTTAATCGTTCTTTTACTTTTGTATACTACATATGACCACGCAGTTCTCGAACTTTTTCTCGTGTTTTCAAACTTTGTTGGTCTTACTGATCGCGCGCCCTGCGTCATAAAGTCTTATTATGACGTCAAATATCCACTTTACTCTTTTACGTCTAACGAACAAGCTGCGCGTTTCTTGCGAGGAGAAAAAATGTATCATGATCAAGGTTGTGCTTTCACTTATGGACATCGAGTCAGTGTTTTTACTACGCATCAGATGTTACGTTTGCAAGACAAGAAGGTGAGAGTTCTGCTCGCAGTTTCGAAAAAAAGAAACTTTTATCACAGTAGGACATTTTTAAGCGGGAAAAATTCGAAACGAATTATCTTTTCTAAGATGAAACATTTTAGATTTCTCATAGGATTTCTCTTATTCTGCCATTCGATGCAAGTAGGAAGAACAAACCGTTGATTTTCTTGCGAGTGCTGTGATCCGGAGTAAGGATTTTTTTACTGTTACTTTTTATCAATTCTGATTTATTTGAAATCATAACAAGTTCTGGTTGCCATGGTAGTTAAACTGATTGTTGCGTGAGCATTCTATTTGACACGCGCTATTCGACGGTTACTTAGTTCAGTCTATTTTGCGCAAATAATAGTTTTCGCTGCAAATCGAAAAGGAAAGAAATTGGATTATCTGTATGTTCTTCGATCAACCGCTGTACAGACGTTCACGCTAACTGGTTGCTCATCCTTACTGCGCGCGCAATTAATGTTGCAATGTCACGCACGTGCACGCACGTCATGCATCGAGCGCACGCGCCATGAAAGAAATATATTTGCCGCTGATGGCTGTTGTGTTAACTTTGCCCATATTTTACTCTTCTGTAAAAAGGACAGCGTCCTGTCGTCAAATGTTTTTTTACTTGTGCTTGAGTTGAGTCTAAACCCATCAGGTGGGGAAATATCGTGGGAAATATTAATGGACTTTTCCGGTTATTGTGACCTTGAACGACACACTTTGAAAGATGATTTAATGTTTTGAAAGTACACTGACCAATCGCAAAGGTACTTATAATTAACCTCGTGACACTCACATGGAAAAATATTTCAATAATTAATGTTTCTCAGAATTGGGCGCGTTGTTTTCCGGTCGTTAGTTTCTTAGAAATCTTAAGAACTTGTTTAGTTTTATGAAATGAAGTTCTTGTTGACGTTCCACTCCATGCTTGAGATCCTCGACAGTGGGAAACTAGACTCGTAGTTTAAAAGAAAAATCGACGCTTTAACTCGGCGCCCTGAAGCACAGGTTTTTCACAGATAGCCTGCTTATCATGCGGCGAAACAACTGGTCTACCACTTATTTCCACGAATTACAAAATTGCGGTTTTTTACGTTCTATTGAAAGAAGCGTACCTAGACATTTCCAGACCATTGGCAGAGCAGTGAGATGTTATGTGTTTCGTCAATCTAAATCAAACATTATAACTCATTTCTTTCAATCGCGAGTTACAGTTTACCTGTTTCGTTGATTCTGGCGCTTTCTGAATCTCTGTATTTACCGAAAAACAGGAATTTTAAAATAGCACTTGCAAAATCAAAGAGCAGTTAGAAGTTATGCAAGTTGTCGTCAACATCAAACGCATCTCAGTCAGGTCTGTTGTGAACTATTTGCTTGGTTAGTCTAACAAGTTATTTAGAGCAAAAATTGCATCGCCAAAGACTGAACAGCCACTGAGTAATGCCCTGAAATATAAAGCAGAAGTAAAGCTTGAGTCATGTTCTGTTTACTGCGTAATCCCTTAACTTAGACTACACCTTATCGTGTTAAGTAGCACGTAAGGACTAGTCTGGTTTTTAGCTGGGTAATTTGGTTGAAGAACTCCATTCGACAAGACAATCCGATCGTATTCAGTTGAAAAAGCTTTGAAATATTGAAGAAGTTTAAATCATTCTTGTACCCAAATAAAACTAAATCAACTGTTGTTGTCATCCGAAAAGAAACATGAAATATAGAATGAACCAAGTGTGTTTTAACTTTTCCATTTGTAACAACATTGTAATTCATTAATTTGCGATGAAGTTAAATTAAACTTTACTTTATTTTCTTTTTAATTCTCGACCTTAACGAAAAAACTGTTTTCTTAAAGTGTTATTCAGTTTTAATTGTTTGCAAGCGAATTAATGTTCTTTGAACCCACTGCATGGCATTTATCAAAGGTTAACAAATACCCTACCACATTAAGTCTTCTATGTAATGTTTACTACATGAGCGGGAGTGTTGTATCGGCCTATACAATCACGAGGCGCAGCCGAGTTAATGTATAGTGCCGATACAACACGGACGCGAATGTAGTATTCACATTCACATGTAAATTAGACACAACCACTAGTGAGTTGTATCTGGAATGTAAATTAGATACAACCGCTAGTGAGTTGTATCTGATATACAGGGTTAACCATGTGATTGGAATGGCTCATTTCAATTTCTATTTGTTAGTACCCTATGAGTTATTAATGAATTTTACAAATATATATAACAACCAAATCAGTAAAAGTTTGAGCAAGGCACTAACCTTTAATGTCGCCGTTCCTTCTTCGCGAACCGAAATCTCTTCTCACTGCTGTTGCTTCTTCGCCAAATGTCAAACCAATCTTATCTTCAAACTTTTTCAATCCATCAATCCAAGCCTGTTTCTTGCTAACCATCCTAAAATCACTTAACTTCGTTAGAACATTTGCATGCCCAGTCACAAACAAACGCACCAAAAATGTGTTTAAGAATCGTATAAATCATGATAAATAGTTTGAACATGCATGTATAATGGTGATCATATGCATGACTATGGAGGGACATGGTTTTGACCTTTGCCACATGCGTTTTCTAGGAAAGTTACTGGGTGTGATATCATTATCGAATTCTAGGAATCGGCTCGTGAACTTTAAATTGTTACTGATGCATGAATACGAAGCACTTGTTGTTTAACAGTGTTTGACAAACTGATGTTTAAGAATTAATGCATGGGATCTAACATCAGACATCAGTTTGAATTTGCAGTTTCAAGGGAGCAAATCAAGCCGTTCGTCAGACACTTTATACAAAACCTGATTTTTATACACATGATATCCATCTGATCTATGACAGCTGGCCTCCCGAATCACAAAGCTAAGGCTATTATATTGGTTGGAATAAATCTTGAACTTATTCAACATCGTAGTCTTCAATCAGCAACTCCAGGCCTGTCACCCGTTAGCAAATATTCAGATCGATGTTTTCACTGACACATCGGTTAGTGTCCGAGGTAATTAGAGTTCCACACAGTTCAGTTCAGAGTAGTTTCAAACATCAAAGTCTTTTCTACTGTCAACTGAATGATTCTTTAAATCCCAAAGTGAGATAAGAAATTGCTTGACTATATATGACTTGGCAATTTCTATGCGATCAAATTCAAACATCTTTACAAGCGTTTGGCCATTAAGCCACTCTATGTTAATTCTAAATAACATTCATAACCATCATTCCTTTGTGCTTTTAGCTTTCTCCAACTGAGTCTGTCAGTAACAAAAATTGGAATGTGATTGACGAGAATAATTTAAACGGTTATTCTATCGAATGAAGTTTCTTCCACATAGCTATCAACACTTCAACACATTCCCGAGAGATCCAGCCCTTTAGGTTACCTCTGGCTTCCATTATGTCTACTGCCTCTTGAAGTAGATTAGCCGATATTTTTGGATGCGCATCGACATTTCTGTTCTCCTGGAGTAATTTTACCGCCTCTTCGCACGTTTCGTTCCAGTTTAGCTTTTTCTGGAGTTCAGCCCACTTCTGCCTTGCTGCTTCTTTCTCCTCTTCCGTCTTTGGCAGCCTTTCCACGTCGCGGCGAATGGTTTTTACTTTGTAATTGGCGATTGGTGTGAATGACTGTGGAAGAACATACGCGTACATCTTGGCTTGAAGTTGTCGGCTTAATTCTCCCAGACGCAGAGACGCTTGCACATCAGGCGAGAGTGGTGGCGGTGGAGCCAACATTGGTCTGCCTTCTTTAACACCTAATGGAAATAACTTTTGATGAGTTTCCTGTAGGTCTTTTACATCTCTCTTCAAGCTGTGATTTTCACTTCTGGTCTTCTCCAGGTCTTGCTTCACACTTTCCATCTCCCCAGACATTATTTCTAAATTCTCCCTTAAACTTGCATTTTCTTCTTCGTGGGCCATCTTTGCTTTATCAAGCTCTTCGACTTCTTTCTCGACACGAATAAGCTTTCCCTCGACATTTCTAAGCTTGTCTTCTAAGCCTTTCTTTTCAGTTTCCAGTTTGTGGATTCTGGACTTGAGCTTTGTAATCTCTTCGATCCTTGTTTTCAAGGCGATATCCAATTTTTTGTTCTTGTCTTCTAATTCTTTCATGGCTTTCTCTAAGCGCGATATCTTCTCATTCTTCTCTTCGATTTTTTCCTTTAAGGACTCGATTTCCTCGCCATGTTGACCGATCATAAGTTCGTTTATTCCTTCCTGTTCCAAGGCAGTAGCTTCTCGTACAATACTAAGAAAAGCCGCAGCTGGACGACCACGATGTTCAATCTGCCTTAAGTGTTCTTCGCCCATTTTCCCCTGATTTTTCGATATCTAAATCGTGTGTCTGTTGATGTGATGCTGAAGCAGCAAACCTGTGATGGACGATATTACCCATAAGACGTGGCGTTATCTTATACTTATGGTCTTCGCATGCGCAGAAAGCTTGAAAAATGAAAACAAATTGTTGCGTCGTTTCTAAGAAATCACACCACGGGGGATGACGGGGCTTTGTCATGCTACAGTTGTTCCTCATGACTCAGAACCAGTTCCGTCTATTGTTGTTTCTGGGAAACAGCATGGACTTATTAAGCTCTCCTTATTTGGCGGATAAAAAAAAAATATCAAAACTTTCTGTGGGCTGCATTAAATTGAATTAAATGCTGTATGCCTTAATTATATGTTATGAAATGTGCTAGATATTCTGCAAATGGCATCCAAAAAGTCGTGATCTGACTCAAACTTTTGCAGCTATGTTGTTAGATTCTTCTGGTTATATATTGAAACCTTCAGCGACATGTGGCGTGTTTTATCCCATGGTACATTCCTCTGTGAGATTACTAAATATATTGACACGATACTGACCAATCACCGTGGTGTCCGTGACATACTTGTGCGCAAACGCGTTTGAATAATTAATGTTTCTCGGAATTGGCGCGTTGTTTCCACCTCAGTAGTAATTCTCAGAAAAGGAGAACTGGTCCATTTTATATATAAATGAAATGCCTGTAACATTTTCTCAGTTTCTTGGGGTTGAATTTCTTGAAAGTATAAAATCGAGGCTATTAACGAGGTTTTACGAAAGCGGAATTCGATTTTACTAATAATTTTAGCTCGAGTTTGGCAAACAACAACCCGCCAACAAGCACTGACCTCCTGATCAGTAGCCTGTTTAATAATACTTTATTCCCGCCACTAATAATACTAAGCTCGAGTTTTGTGATTGAGGAAAAGGTGTTATAACAATTGATAAGCGAAATCACGACGACTGACACAATTCTGGTTTTCAAGTCATAATTTCCTATTCATACTGAAGTATTTGCAAATTTTTATGTACTAGACGTTAATATTATATATATAGTTATATTCACGAAATTATCCTTAGCCCGATTACAAATGTTTGGTAGGTAGAATTGACAATATTCGTATTCTCGGTATTGAACTGGAACTAGCTTGCAATGGAGGCTCATGCGGGGGAATATCATTAAAAATATTTGCATGTGAAAAGAATCCCCCGCATAAGCCTCGTCTGCAAGCTAGTTCCAGTTCAATACCGAGAATACGAATATCGTCTATTGACCCGTGTGATTAAAGTCCAATTTATTACATTGCCTGGACATTGATCAAGCAAGAAATCAAACAACGATTTTATCTTTAGCGTCTTTGCATGCATGTCAGTGTTTCAGTCTTTGTTGTACCAAAATGCACAACCAAATGCATGATACTCTTCAGTACTGTGTATGTATGCCAAGATCAACATAAACGTGAAGCACATGGGCATTTGCTCTAAGAAAGGTACATATCCATGCAAATATCATGGTAGAAATATGAATACCTTTCAGAAATAGAAGTAAGATTGACTTATGCAACTATTATTATTTCACCTTAATGTGAATCGTCATGAGTTATACACTGTGACTGTGACTGAAATTGCAAGGTCGTCAACATTGATGTAACATTGCTTATTCACAAATGCGTTTCGCATAAAATTGGAGAAAACTAACAACAGTTGTCCAAGCGGTATTTTACCCTACATGTATTTCAGTTTTTATAGTCTTGTTGTTTTAAGTGACCCCTAATCATGCACTTGCGCAATGACCCATGTTGACATATAGTACAGATTAGTTCAATTTCTCGGAAACTCGCTGCCTCTTCGTTTTATTTCAGCCGCCTCACTGACAGGAATCAACTTTATTGATTCTCGTTTCAGGATAACGGTAAATCACATGGCTTCAATGATAATCTTGACGATTTCTTACCGTTTTATACGAAATAATACCTTGAGTAACACAACTGTGTTTGAAAGAACTTAGCCGGGCGGAGACGTTTGGCTATAATGCGACTGAACGTATACATGTGCACCGGTTTGGTGATGAATATATAGTATATCCATATATCCAATCAAGAACAGATTAAACGATTTTACCAACATAATAATATAAGTTGAACTCTTTAGAAATAAGTGTTTTAGAACTGAAGCATGTAGCGAACATAGAAATTGCTGATTGAACGCAACAGCAAAGTTGAGCTTCAACTCGACACTGTTCATAATAACTTCAAACCATGGTTTGAAAGGCTTTATTTATCAAACAGTGTTATTAAAATATATAGATAGACAATTTCTTCTATTTGCTCGGCTTTAAACGTGAAATTGACTTGGTTATGCTGTTAAGTTGATGTTTATACACTTTCGTAACGATGGATTGCACCAGAACTGAAATATTTCCCCATATAAAAGATATCCTTTGGTGGTTCAACAAACGTTTGTCGTCCTGAATTATTTCTGTTTTTAAACAACTGAATGATACTACTAAACCAACTTTCGAAATTCACTCCTCGTATCTATTAAAGTTATATTCATTCGACACCTCTTCATCAAAACGATGTGATCACTCGGTAAACCCGTTTGAAATGCAACGCAAGCCCGACACGCTGCTGTTGTGAATTCCCTAATAATTCCCTATGTATTAGAATTTTGTACTACCGTTTTATACGAAATAATACCTTGAGTAACACAACTGTGTTTGAAAGAACTTAGCCGGGCAGAGACATTTGGTTAAAACACGACTGAACGTATACATGTGCACCGGTATGATGATGAATACATGGTATATCCATATTTCCAACCAAAAACAGGTTAAACGATTTTACCGACATAGTAATATAAATTGAACTCTTTAGAAATAAGTGCTTTAGAACTGAAGCATGTAGCGAACATAGAAATTGCTGATTGAACGCAACAGCAAAGTTGAGCTTTTTAAAACTCGACACTGTTCATAATAACTTCAAACCATGGTTTGAAAGGCTTTATTTATCTAACAGTGTTATTAAAATTCGTAGATAGGCAATTTCTTCTATTTGCTCGGCTTTAAACGTGGAATTGACTTGCTTAGGCTGTTAAGTTGATGTTTGTACACTTTCGTAACGATGGATTGCATCAGAAAATATTTCCCCAGATTAAGGATATCCTTTGGTGGTTCAAAAAAGTTTTGTCGTCCTGAATTATTTCTATTTTTAAACAACTGAATTATACTTTAAACCAACTTTCGAAATTCACTCCTCGTATCTACTTAAGTTATATTCATTCGACACCTCTTCATCAAAACGATGTGTTCACTCGGTAAACCCGTTTAAAATCCAACGCAAGCCCGACACGCTGCTGTTGTGAATTCCCTAATATAATTCCCTATACTAGAATTTTGTACTACAGTTTTTTTTTAACTAATTGATTGAGAACATGCCATTTCGTATCACACATCTGACTTCTAAAAGAAAGTCTTACTCCATCATGTGCAGTTGTTTCCAAATTTGGATTAACTCGTGGACCCGTTTCAACGAAAGCCATCCTTTTAGGTTACCTTTCGCATCCATCATTTCTGCCGCTCTGTTGAGACCCTCCTCCGTCAACGGACTGGGATGAGCATCAAGATTCCTGCTATCTTGAAGCGCCTTCATCGCTTCTTCGTAAGCTTCGTCCCATTTGAACTGCCCATGTACCTCATCCCACCTTTTCTTAGATCTTTCCTTCTCCTCAGTCGGTTGAGGAAGTTTTTCCAAATCGCGATGAATGTTCTTCATCTTGTAGTTTCTGTTAGAGGAAAACAAATTTGGAAACACTATCTTGTACATCTTGTTTTGGACTTGACGAGACAATTCTCCCAATAACAGAGAGGCGTGTAGTTCGCGATCGGCCATCTGCAAATGTCGTGGTAATAGTGGAGGAGTTATTTGGCGTGGTGCTCGTGAAATACCTGCAGATGGCGGAAGCTCCCTGTGTTGCGATCCTTTTATCTCCTTTATCTCCTTCTTCATTGCTTGGTTTCTGCTCTCCATCTTCCCTGAAACTTTGTCCAAATGTTCCTGCAGTTCCATATTTTTTTCCTCTTGGGCCATTTTTGCTTCACTCAACTCTTTGATGTCATTCTCCATTCGACTAACCTTCACTTTAACAGATTGTAACTCGTCTGCCAATTCCTTCTTGTCATTTTCAAGTCGACCAATTCTCGCTTTGAGAGCTTTGATCTCTTCGTTTCTGGACTTCAATGCAACTGTCAGCTCTTGGTTTTGCTCTTCGAGAGCTTCCATGGCTTTCCGTAAATCGGTTATTTCTCTATTTTTTTCATCGATCTGCTTCTTGAGGGACTCGATATCTTCGCTGTGTTGAATAAACATCATGTTGGCGCGTTCTTGATGCACTTCTCTTCTCAGTGTAAAGTTCATTCCCACCAAAGCCGCTGCCGCCATTGGGTCGACATCTTCACTCAGCTGTCGAATCTGCTCTTCAGTAATCATTTTCGGCGTCGTGGCAATAAAGCCACAGAAAACTACTTATCTTCTGAGGCGTGCGTTTGTATCCTAGAACGTTCGGTTAAATGATGGTTGTCATGCACCCTGAAGGATAGGTCTTTGCTCCGAATGACGTGGCTGTTTCCTCGACCAATAGTTGTCTTGTATTTGAAAATTCGGCCATGCGCAGTTAGCACATCGTTTTCTCAGAAATTGCTCTACCGCTGGCACTTGAACAATATGCTCAGCGTATGCGGTATTTACGCGCGGATACAATCCTTGAAATATGATAGGATAAATAGCAGCTGCAATGTTTTCATTAAGAAATCTACGCCTCGCAATTGCATAATGTACCGGACTTTTGCGGGTATTTAGTATTTTTAGTATACTGCTAGACATAAATGAAATCGTTTCCATTGTTTGTCTATTTTTGTTTCAAGGCTTGTTTTCATAGCGGGGCCTCGTGGAGCTCCATACCCGTAGAACCAGGCATAGAACCATGCCCGTTATTTTTCATGGTCATGACAAGCGGTTTTTTCTCGGGCGCGCCCGTCCGTACTTCGCGCAGGGCTAGCCCGCGAGCTGATGATCTGTAATTTTACTTTTTAATAAACTGGCGTCTTCATATTTATTCCAGGACAACTTTGGAACAATATGTTTAATTACCCAGCGAAGAAAATTGTTTGTTCTCAATACCCATGATGCAATATTTTGTTTGAAAAGGCTTATTGAAATAACGAATAAAAAGATACCATATTAATCATTTTTAAACACGTGCTTAGGACATAATCTCCACTCGTCTACATTTTTTTGGAAGTTTTATGCAAGTAACTGTTATGTTTCATCTGCTGGCCAACATTTAAAACTACCCATCTCTAACAATCCCCCACCCCACCCCACCCCCACGCTGGAATGTGAAAAGAGTTCACGAACATCCTGACTGACATTATTTCGTTGTGAACTTACATGTCAGTGGCAGATCTATCTCCTCTTTCATCACTGTACGTATTTAACCTTGTGTTGATATGGTCGAACGCTTTCCCGGAAAACCGGATGTTAGTTTTCGGTTTCTCGGAAATGAACGTTTTTCAGTTCAACGCCGGTCAATATATATTCCCTATAACTATAAAGATTCAAAAAATGTTCTTTGTAAAGACTTAATATAGTTTTGAAGTAAGAATTTCTAAGAATAGCTTTGTTCTTCTTGTTGTGGAATCACTACTGATATAAACGTTAAGGATTGCTAGTGAAAAAAATTGCTTCAAGCAAACGATCACTCTAACTCTACATTGAAACACATATTAAATTAGACATCTTGGCCAGTTTCTTCCGCTTTAGTCAGTTCCAGCAAACAATTCAAATCTCACACACTGTCTTCATTCAACTGGAGGGTATGTCGAAAAACTTGGAAAACGTCCATCGGATCCATTTTCTAATGTTTCCATTTAAAAACTCCTCGCATTTTTTTGCAAGCGAAGGTACGTCGTATTTGTCAGCAAGATGCCACAGTTTAACAGCGCTGTCTATATCTTCAAAGTTCGCTTCATCGCAATAAATGAATCGAAGAAAGCGAAGAAAGATGTCTGGATCGCACTCGGTAATGTCTATAGCATCACTGCTCACAGCCAGATCACCGAAAAATACAGCCAAGAACACTGGACTGCTGACGGCGAGAACATACTTATGCGCAGGAATGGTGGTCTGGGTATTGGGAAACGCAAACTTAACATCACTTAGAAGAGGGTTGTTGAACATGTACTTGCTTCTTTCCAATACCGTACTTCTCTTTGTCTGCCACCTCATCTCTACTTTAGCTGAACCCATCGCTTCCCTTTCAATTTAAAGATCTGATAACAGTCTCGCTATTAACCTGAATGCAAGTTCCTGTCTTGGCTGAAGGATATAAAGCCAGGCGAAAGAGAAAGCGGAAAATCTAGTCATATTAAACAAGAATTCAACCGAGGCATTAATTGTTGTTCGTCATTGATTGACATTGTATAATCGTATTAACCTGGATTGCCTGCATGAACGCTTTCCCAAAGATAAACAGTGAATATAGTAAATAGAAAAAGCAAGAAAGAAGCATACGAGACTAAGCGCGGCATCTCAGCAGCAGGTTACCATGGATACACGGTATAGCATTGACTTATCACACACTTGTAACCACCCCCTGATATTTTCAAGTGAAAGCAACGCATGCAGATATTCAAATATAAGCACTGCAGTCAAGTTTCTCAGAATTGGGTGACTGAACAAGTTCCCGGAAACTTCATATCAATTCATCGATAATGCTTTGAGTTAAGGGAGCGTCTACCTAAAACTGAAAGGCGTAAACAAGAAATTTATCTATTACAAGGGAAAATTCTCACGCTATAAACACATCCATGAAATAGTTCGTGGACCTACTTAATCGGAACTTTCTTTCTTGCATTTGAATGTTTTTGTTATTCATGCTGTCGTTTTCTGAGAAATTGTTCTCCCGCTGGCGCTTGCATGTATTGTGTTTGTACATGTACAATATGCTTAGCGTATGCGGAATTAATGCGCGGTGACGCTAGTCATATTGAAAACAGCATTTAAAATTTGATAGGATAATCCACGGCATCATTTTTCGCCGAGAAATCAGTGTGTTGAATAATAGAAAGCTCTTGCGGTTGTTGAATTACACTGCACGATATGGATAAAACCAGCGTTTTTCAAATTCTAGCCTTCCTAAGCATAGAAAGCAGTGAAAACAAAAGGACGATGCTGTCGGTAGAAACGTTTTTTTGCAGCCCTGATTGTAAACGCCGCTTTTAGCCTCAAATACTAACCCGTTACCAGTAAACCGAATATTAAAGTGATACAATAGCTATGCTCAAAAACTGAAACCCTCAACATGCAGTTGTAGTTGGAAAGATGCTGAATCCTTTACGTTTGGATTCTAGAGAGTCAAGAGAGCACTGCTGCCTTGAACCGTTCTAGTCTTTGCAATGCATGAAAGAACGTTAAGATGCATAAAGTGGTATAAACCTTAACATATGTTCAGTATTCTCATGCTCAGCTTACTAAACAAGGCACGATTAACTCCAAACTGTTTAGATCGTTCAAAATAGCTTAAACCTTAGAATATTTAAGAGTTTTCATCCACAGCTTACTTAACAACAGGTCTATCATTTAAAAACAGAATATAATTTAACTGCTTGTAGGAATTCTATCACACATCTCAGTGGCAATAAATTGCATTCTTCAATCCTAATTTCACTCCCAGAGTCATGTAATGTAGTTCTAACTTTTGAGTCTGTTGACAAAATCCTATGATGTGACCATTCAAATGAAACCTCTTCAGCAGTACTTTTGCATGGTACCATTTGTTCTAACTTTTGAGTCTGTTGACAAAATCCTATGATGTGACCATTCAAATGAAACCTCTTCGAAAGCACTTTTGTACAGTACCATTTGTTTTTTCAGTATTTTACAAGGCATGTTGTTCCTGTGAACAAAATAATGTAAAACAAAACCTCTAGTGCACGAGTCGCAGTTCAACTAGAGATGCAATGAGCCAAGGATATACAGTCAATATACTTCGTTTAATTTCGCTTTTATAAATCCAACCACATGTAGTTTTCTTTATACATAAAGGCCATGTAAATGTGCAAGTTGAAGAGCGGCAAATACTATGCTAAATTCACATCTATTGTCCTTTATAGACCGTGGATGACATTGCAATATACTGATCTATCTTGTACTACCCGACATAACCGCCATGTATAAAATGTAAGATCAAGATTAATTTACTCTTCACATTTTAAGTCCTCGATTTTGCGCGAACATTAAACTTGAACTTCCAAGGCTTCACGTGTTTATATTTTACGACAGATGTTGAAAACTGTTTTTCAGTGCCATCAAGATTCGATGTTTACTCGTGTATTTTGTGGCATTTTCCCCTTTCTGAGAGAGATCTGATATAAAATGATCTTAAAAAATTATGAAAGCACCCGAAACATTTTACATGGAAAGAACAAAGATATATCATTACCTGTTACCTTACTTCCTGATCAGCTGTGAGGGATCTGAAGTATATTCCTCAACTATAGCCCATCAGCTGCACTAACTTCGAACACATGTTACAACGCTCAAATAAAAATAAAAGAGTTCACAAAAGTCGCGGCCATTTCCCTTCCCGTGTGCACTACATTGTTATTTTCTAACGCTTTCTCGGAAAACCGGGTAACTAGAGTTTTCGGTTTCTCGGAAATGAAAGTTTTTTTAGCGGTCACTATATTCCTTATAAGATACAAAAATGTTCTTTATATACTTCATACTTCATAAAGATGAAGAAGTGAAGTAAGAATTTTCAAATAACTTTTGTCTTCTTGTTGTTTAATTACTGACATAAACGGGTAAAATTTATAGTGAAAGAAGTTGCTTCAAGCGAATGATAACACCAAGTTACACTGAAACGCATAATGAAATGTCTTTGTCAGTTACCTTTAGTTCCAATGAAAACCACTTTTTTTCCAGCAGCATTTTACGTGAGTTCTTCCATTGGTAACTGACCATTAACAAACTATAGAATATCCCATGCCACGCGCGTAGCATATTTCTTAGAATATTGTTCCGTGATTAACTGATGAAAGCAAGTAATGTCTGGATTTCTCTACCGCTTCGACGATCTACACAAACCTACTTATGGAAACAACATTCATTATTTTAAAGTGCAACATTGATGTGTGGCATCTCGACGTGATCGATGTTTTACTTTTGTTGTTTTAGCGTTTTCCACATTTCTATGAACTCTTTGACACAATCGGGGCTTTCCCAGTCGGTCAGTTTTCCTGCCTTCTCCATCAGATCTGCCGAGGCACGGAGTAATTGCTCGTCTATCTCAGGATGAGCGGCCATGTTTCTGCCATCCTGGATCGATTTCATCGCTCTGTTGTGAATTCGTTTATTCCACTTTAGCTTCGTCTTGAGTTCGTCCCATCTCCGCCACGCCTCACGTTTTTGTTGCTCGTCTTCCAATTCCTTTACATCTTCCTCTATATGCTTCACTTTGTAACTCCTTCGGTCTTTATACAAATTTGGAAGAACATTCTTGTACATCATGGCTTGTATTTGCCAGCACAGCTCACCCAGAACTAGTGAAGCCCCCTCGACCACGGGGTCAGTAAGGTACGGTAAAGCCATCCCTTTTGATGCCCCAAATGAAGCCTTCCGTTGTACTTCTTCTCGTAGCCCCTTGAGCTCCTTTGTAAGAGACCTGTTTTCATTTTTAACTCCATCCATTTTCTTTGACAGTTTTTCTACATTCACTTCCAATGTAGAGTTCTTTTCCTCGTGGATCTTGTTCGCCTCTTTCAACTCACCGACTTCCTTTCTCACAGCTTCCAGCTCGACTTCAACAGATCTCAGCTTCGATTCCAAGACTTTCTTCTCAGTTTCCAGTTTGTCGATTTTGTCCCTTAGGTTCTTAATTTCTTTGTTTTTCGACTCCACGGTGATTTTGAATTCATCGTTTTGCTCCCGAAGCTCCTTTACATCTTCGTTCAGTCGCGATATTTCTTCGTTCTTTTGTTGGATTTCTTTATTGAGAAAAGCGATTTGCTCGGTATGGCTAGTGATAATTTCTGGACCATGAGACAGTGTTCCTCCAAGTGTTAGACTAACTTTTTGTCCGAGGGTGGCGTTAGGTGCCATAACTGTGTTGGCTCTTTCCATTTGCCTAGATGTCGCTCATTGTTGATAACTTTTTCGACGACAACGGAATGAGATGCGATCGATGAAGGGCAACAGAATAGGGCATATTTTCTTGACGGACCGGTTTAATCATTATGACGTGGTTCTTGCCTATTGCGCATGGTACAGAGTCCGTAGCCACTGACAAGGCACAAAAACACCTCGCATTCAAAACTGTCAACACACCACCCACACGATGGTAACCAAGTATTGAACAAGTCGAGCGAAACAGTCACTGTTGTATTTTTAAACTAAGAGTGGAAGAATTGCGTCCTTTGGGAAAATGTTTTTATGGGTGCCTGACTTTACTTTTAAATTGATCTATATTTAGGGGCCGGGGACAAGGGGGCGGGATCCTGGGAGAATAGGGGACGGGAGGAGTACGGAAGGCGGGAGAGGAATGTGTAGGAAGAAGCGGGAAGCCTTATGTCCACCTCGTACTCCCACACGGCAAACATGTAAACCAGTTTTTATTTTGTTTTGTGACTGATGTTTTTACCGTGTTTAAATAAAGGTATGTGTGTTTGTATCATACCTGAGTAACCTCCTAACCCTCCCCCCCCTCCCCCTCCCCCTCCCCCTCCTCCTCCTCCTCCTCCCCCCAACCTGGGGGTTTGATAGGGAGCAGTCACCTTTACATGACTTCTTTTGCCTTCCATCTAATTTGGGTTTTTTTGCTGTTGCAATTGACTCTAGTTGATACGCCTTTTTTGCCGTGTTATGCCGAGTTTTAATTTGTTGGTATGTTTGGTTTGGCCAGGAGCAGTTTTGTTGCAAATTATAAGACTGATGAAATTTTGGAATCCAGGCTATCGACAGATGTCCACGTATAAGGGTTTGTATGGGATTTCATCGTTGAATTCAAATGAAACTATCGAAGTTGTACATAAACAGAAATTTTATTTTGCCTTACTGATCTAAACAGAAAGCCAAAACTAACTACAATGCTTTTTAGAGGTATACATGTATACAACTGATTAATTTATGTACACAGTAAATGGCTGTTGATTGACAAAAAGCCCCATAAAAATCCTAATGCATTTGCTGTCGAGGAGCCCTGTTGTGAGCCTGGATGCCCTGTGAACTTGGTTAGAGAAGGATAACGGCGTGGAAAAAAAGAATGCATCGTCTTAAATTATATTGCAATTATTGTAAACCACTACTCGATTTATGAACCTAGACCTCAACAAACAACAAGGAGGTTTTGCTTTAAAACCCTTTATTCTGTGGCGTAAGCCTTATATCTTGAAACTTTCTGCATTAAAAATCAGTAAAATGGCTTCAATTATTAATTTTCTTAGCGTGTGCTAACTAACGCTCTATTTCCGCCACTCTAACTCTTGTATTGTCAAATATATTCGTTATAAGTTTGCCAGTGTCAGCTACTTTAATGCCGTTGCTTCAACACTAAAACATCAAGGATTGGTGAACCATCATGAACTGGATTCATGGCCTTTAACTGAAAAAAGAAAAAAAATGTGATTATTAATAAAGGGACATAGAAATGGAGGTAGTGCCGAATGTTATCAGAACTCGTTTCGTATAAAACCTGCAAGTTATTCAACGGTTGTGACACTGCTAGGAACAAGCCTGGAGTCGTGTTGACCAATTGTGACTTTTGGGTCTGCAGAGTACTTTCCTTTGGTGCTGTTTATTATGCTACTCAAGGTGATTCTACCTTTTGAGTCGTGGGATGAAATCCTACAGTGTTCCCATTGAAATGAAAGCTATTGAGCAGTCCTTTCCTTTGGTGCTGTTTATTATGCTGTACAAGGTGGTTCTACCTTTCTGAGTTGATGAATAAAGTCCTGCTGTGTGCCCTTTCAAATGAAAGCTATTGAGCAGTATTTTCTTTAGTACTGTTTATTATGCTATATAAGGTAATTCTACCTTTTCAGTCTGTGGATGAAATACTAAAGTGTGACCATTCAAATGAAAGGTACTGAGCAGTACTCTCCTGTGGTACTGTTTATTACATGTATGTTGTGCAAGGAGGTTCTGATGTAGCTTTTGAATCTAAGTGTAGATGAAATCGTTCTGTGTGACCGTTCAAATAAAAGCTATTTAAAAAAATGTTACATTGCCGAACTGCGAACCATTTAACCGACATTTCCGGCAAAGACACCAAATGGAACGAAACTTTTCGGGAAAAATGTTTCGAAAATTTGGGAACACCTCACGAGTTGTCAGTTCTCTTTTCTCGAAAATTCAGGTAAAGCCAAAAATTACTGTCTCATTTTCCGCTGAAATTTTCAGAAATTCTAATCGGAATTTTCGGTCAAATGGATCGCGCCCTCTACTTTGATGTTGTTCTCCTAAAAAATTTCTGTCACTTTAGTAAGTTCGGCTTTGAAAGAATTCATTTTAATGCCCCCAAATAGTAAAGTAATTAGCATTCCTACCTGTGGCAGCAGCAGTGGTTCAATTTCGATTCACAGTCTATGTCGTAGCCAGGGCAGCGCTTCCAGCCTGGTGGGCAGGGGTCATAAACGTATGTGCAAGTTCCACGCGGCCAGTCGCATTTCCCGGGCGGAGGAGCTATTCCAAAAAAAAATGTATATAAATTATAAATGATCAATTTTGTTTGTTAATAAACGCGGCGCGTGAAGGCATGGGGCGCGAAAAGGAGCACCTTATCACGCCCCATGCCTTTCCTCGCCTCCGGCGCTGTCTACTGCGCAAGCTAAATTTTGACCATTGACAAAACTTACCGAGCAGAACTTTCCCGTATAATGTATATTATATAATGCAAGGTGGTTCTGACTTTGTGTGAGTCAGTTGAATTGCGGGGGTGCTCTTTTGTTTGAAACCCTACAATGTGACCATTGGAACGTAACCTATTGAGCAACACTTTTCTGTGGTACTATTTCTTATGCTGTACGAGGGAGTTCCAACTTTTGAGTCTGTTTATGAAACCCTACAGTGTGACCGGCCATTCAAATAAAATCTATTGAGTTGTATATTTCTGTGGTGCTGTTTTTCTTTTGTTACCTTTTGCAAGTTAAGTGTGAGGTTTTTGTTTAACTTTTAACGTGGCGTATACATTAGAAAAGGACCGAAGTAAAAAGGTTATACAAATAATGTAAGCGAACTTATTTTCCTGCACGTAAACTTTTGACAACTTACGGGGTGTCGTGCGGCAGCAGCAGTGGTTTTTTGGAGGATGGCAGCCAATGTCCAACGGAGGGCAACGTTCCCAATTTGGTGGGCAGGGATCCCCTGTATATGTACAGGTACCATTCGGCCAATCACACGGCTTGTCAAGAACTTCAACCTTTGGCACATCTTTAACTGTGAAAGATGAAGATTGCCCCAAATATAAATGCAATTAAAAAGTATTAAAATTTAGTTTGTAAAACAGTGAGAAACAAACAGTACTACAGGAGAGTACTATAGGAGAGTAGTGATTTGTTGCAAGTTTGCATCCTACATCGTACTGAGGGCAACGCTCCCAGTCTGGTGGACAGGGATCCCTTATGTAAGTGCAGGTGCCACGTGCCCAGTCACATACATTTGGCTTCGGCTTCGGCTTCGGAGTTGGACGAGCTTGAAAACAATCGAAAATCAGACATTAATTTTACAAGCGTAAATAAAAGAAGTTAGTGAAATTATTGTTTTATACCTTGTTATTGTAAGAGTGATTTTATTTTTAAAAGACGATGGAATAGAATATGAAGCAATCGTACACATTAAGTTATAATTCCCTAAATTGTGTTTCCTTTTGTCTATTTTAGTTTTAAAAACCACTGTATTTGACGCCTTAAAGTCACGAATTAAGTAAAATCATTCTAGTAAAGGGTTTATGCGTGAAATATCAATTTCTAATATTTCTACGGACTGTGCAAGCTGACAAAAAAGCTTTTTCACAGATAAGAGCTTGTCGCGAGGTAAACTGAATTCGGTGCTTCCGAAGGCCCGGCGGAGCACCATACTCATAGAACCTATGCCCGTCATTTTTCATGGTCATGGCTAGCGGAATGTTTCGCGGGCGCGCGTGTGCCCGCCGCCCTCCGGGCTCCGCCGTCGCGCAGGACTAGCTCGCGGGCTCGTATGACGTCGAAAAACATGCGCGTACGATGTCATGTTGAAACCAAAGCGAGGCTTTGTTTTTCGCGCGGTTACAAGGCCGAATGTCACGTCAGCTGGGAAAACACATTGATGTTTTGCTGTGTTCACTGAGCGGAGAAAACGGTTTAAATTAAAGTCGTTATTTTCCTGCATTTTTTCGCGGTTTGCTTCTCAAGACAGGGATGCTAATTAAGGGATACTCAGAAGCCGCTTTAGTGGAAAAAGAAGAGCTTTCAGGGAAAAAATCTTGCTTCGAGGAACTATATACGTTTTTAGCAATGCGAGAGATGGGTTCGTTTTACGGATTTCAGCACCAAAGCGGAGATTTAAAGAATTTCCAAGCACAGTAGTCGCCGGAGGGACTTAAAGGTAAAACAAATTACATTTTTCGATGGGAATTTATCTTGATATCAATCTGTGATTGACTTTTGTGTGTTCTCGTTAGTTTTGGAGAATTGTTTTTAAACGTGTAGCTTAAATTCAGTTGTATTAATTTCTTGAATTTCATCGAAGGCACGGCTCGGCCTCGATGCGCTATAAATGGTACGCGTTTTGCTTTTAAACATAAACTAATGGAGATTTGAATAAAATTTTTCGAAAGAAGATTGTGTTGTCCATTTTTATGTGTTTGTTCATCATTACATAGATTGTAAACAAAACAAGACTTAGATTTTATAGAGTGTTTTCACTCACGTGGTCTGCAGCTATGCTAATTTATTTGAACAAAACAAAGCATTTGCGTTAGAAAAAGAGTTCAATCCCTACAGGATTAGCTCAGTTGGGACACCAATATGGCCGCCGTTTTATTGTTTTGGGACACCAACATGGCCGCCGTGACGTCATGTGAAAACACTCCATACTCGCGTCGCCTTATGCAAATATGTTTGTGTATTTTTGCAATTTTGATTCCAAATCAGTTTCTCGGGCATTTTTTGGCAAGCAACAAGTGTATTTTATTCGGAAAATAGTCGTAATAGTTATTCTAGACGGAGAAAAAGTTGTTTTTGTGAACTTTTGTACGGTCTAAATGTACTGTGCAGACGGTCGGGTAATAAGCTTAAGCTTACTGTTTTTGAGAATTGCTAAAATTGAAAAATAGCCCGGTCGTCAATCTTAATTCCGACCTTTCACCTAAGGCCCAGTTCAAACGTCGAACTTCACATGTGCCGAACCTAATGCAAATTAGCAAGAACAATAGTTTTTGCTCATTTGCATTAGGTTCGGCACATGTGAAGTTCGACGTTTTAACTGGGCCTAAGTTAAGTTTCATCTTAGTTAAGCTTGTTCAGAGGGTCTTCAGAGGGCAACGCTGTTAGACTAAGCCTAACTATATATATTATGTAAGAATGTATAAAAGCACAAAATGTGACCACTTAATAAACAGTACCTTCCTGTGGTTCCGAGGTTGTTTGTTAGTTTATCTGATAAATGAAATTTGTAACTTAATGTGAATTTTTTACTTCAAAATACTCGAATGGCTCGTCACGTACAGTAATCATACATGCAAATTCGTAATAAATTAGATAAATAACTACAGTTTTCTTAAGTAAAATGTCGCCTTGAACTTTCTTAACGTAAAATTTAAACGCATTTTGTTTTCGGGGGGATAAAAACTGTCGTTTGGGGGTACGGAAGATGTTCGGAAGATGTTCGGAAGCTGTTCGGAGGGCCTTAGTTATCTTAAAAATTCGAAGGGATAAAAAATGTCGTTCGTGGGTCGGAGTAAGGTTAACTAGGATTTTCGGAAACGTAGAGGCAGCTGTTAAGTTCGTGGAATAAAATTCCTTTCCCTAAAATGTTCTGCCGCTGAAATATTTAGCTATAGTATCCAAAAAGCTCAAACTGTATTAGGCCCGGTTCAAACGTCGAACTTCACATGTGCCGAATGTAATGCAAATGAGCAAAATCTATTGTTCTTGCTCATTTGCATTAGATTCGACACATGTGAAAATCGACGTTTGAACCGGGCCTTAGCTTCCACACAGTTTCCTTGAAAGGCACTAAAATGATTTAGAAAAACAGTACAACACCATTCCAAGCCTTTTCCTAGCCATTCATCGTTTGGTGCCACTGAAAAATGTGTAAAAAAAATCAGTGCCTCTTAGTTGACAACTTACGAGGATTCTTGCGGCAGCAGCAATGATTGGTTTTAACTGGACAGCCGTAGTCGTACTGGGGGCAGCGCTCCCAATTCGGTGGACAGGGATCTTTATAGTAGGTGCAAGTACCACGTGGCCAGTCGCACATTTTGTTACCTAGAAATGAATAACTAAGAGATTAGCCAACAACAACAACAAAGCTTCATTTATACATCGCCGATAAAAATATTATCTAACAAAAGAATATTCCTCGAAATTGGGAAGGTTCATGATAACTGATACATGTTTTTGTCGTGTGCGATTCCAATGCGATGCATAAAACAATTCGTCCAGTACCAAATTTATATCACATAAGCTAGAGTGGTTTTACTTAGCCCGTGAAACACTATCTAACAATTAGTGTGTGATAGTCCAAATAAAACAAAAGAAAACAATGGAATTGTAGTCTAATAGTGCGTACTATCCTACTAACTATTTCACGGGTTAGGTAAAATCACTCTATCTATCTATGTACTTAATGCCCCCTTAAAATTAAACCCTTGGATGCCATCAGATTGGAAATAAACTACTTATTGCCTTGCTCTTCATAGCGAAGCGCCGCGCCACTTTATAACTAAAGCTACCTTAATTTCCTGCTTACTGCGCCTTTCAATCACATGCGGAATTTGAAATTCAAATATCCACCAATAGTTGCGTTATTCCCTGCCGTCAATCATAATTAATACGAAGGCCAACGGACCATGTAAAAAAGAAACAAACAAAATGGATCGAAATCTACCAATCATAATGCACGGACGTGACCTTTTGACCATATTGAAGTAAAGATCTGTTTCTTGAGGGGTAAGCTAAGATGATTGACGGCAGTGTAAGACGCAACTGTTGGACACATACCCAAATCTAAAATTCCTGAATCCGCCCCCTGTAAGTTCAGTTATAGCGATACATGTTACTATAATCACACAGATTAGGATACTTAAAAAATATTCCAAGATGGAGGAAATGTAATGGCTGTACCTTACCCAAATTCACTGAATTTGTCAAAATCAATCTATAATCATAGACAAAAGTGTTGGGAAGAATTGTAGTTTTCACTATTATTCTCTTTCTCTCCCCTCCCCCTGTCACAATGTTGTGTATAACGGGACATGTTTAGTGCGTAATTGTTCGCTGAGATCCCAACATTGAATAGAGGGGTTGGGGGGGACTCATAAAGTTAACTAACCATTTTTAGCGGAGCACTTGCCGGGCCGAAGGCCCGGCTGCGCAGCACCATACTCATAGAACCTGTGTCCGTCATTTTTCATGGTCATGGCTAACGGAATGTTTCGCGGGCGCGCCTCCGTGACATGTGTCAGTCAGTCAGCAGTCAAGTCGGTCGCGCAAGGCAAATTCGCGGGCGCGTATGACGTCGCAAAACATGCGCGTATGACGCCACACGCGCGGCTACACAGTCGTCAGCTCTGTAAACACTTTTTAAAGTTTTAAAAAAGTTGGATCTTTCGCAGCGTTTAGCGGAGCAGTAAAGTCGTTACTTCCCTACATTTTTTCGCGGTTCACGGCTACTCAAGACAGGGATACTAATTAACCCTATTCAGACTGGGCTTTTTTTGGCAATCTGTGACTGGGGGGGGGCTCCTCGGACCCCCCCTTCATATCTCTGGAACCAGTAAGGCTAGGACCGTGAAATTTTGACACAATGTTCACCTCCATACAAGGAAACCTCACACCCAGTTTTGACTTGCCACACCCAATTATGACGTCACAATGACGTCATTTGTGTTTTTCCCACGTTTCTTTGATATTTTTCCATAAAGATACTTAAAATATCAAATATAACTGTAAAATCATCCCTTTAATATTAAAACATAATAAATTCAAACAAGGACACACTTGTAAGGCGAGAAAAAGCAAAAAAAGGCGATAAAACTATAATTTTGAAATTATTGTCCGCCATCTTGGATCCGCCATCTTGGATCCGCCATCTTGGATTTCCTTTTTTTTTGTTTAAATTAAAATTTAAAAAATATCTAAAAGAGAAAAGGATCAGAATGTATAAAATACGTATCAAACTAATGTCTATTATCCAAACAATGAACTTAGAAGCGTTATTTAATAAATAAAACAAATTTTTTGTCTATACGTAAAATAGAGCAAAAATTTACCTACCCCTCCCCCCCAAATATTTGATGTTAAAAATTTTTGATGTCTTTCAAGAACTAGTCCCAAGAAGAAACTATTCTAACAAGAAAATGCACTATAAGTCAAAGAACAAGATCTTAAAATAAAAAATTCACCATATTTTAATATTTTGAAAACCTATGTGTCAAAAACCGGTTGCCATGGCAACATGGTTAATCACACTGACATGTTACGGATACCAAAATGTCTCTAGATAAATTTTAGGAAAAGTCAGAAAATTTCAGCCTCATAGCTATTTCGGTGTAAGAGTTATCACAATTTTACTGGAGGGGGGGTTCGAAAAGCCCCCCCCAGTCTGAATAGGGTTAAGGGATACTCAGAAGCCGCTTTAGTGGAAAAAGAAGAGCTTTCGGGGATAAAATCTTGCTTCGAGGAACCCTCATACGTTTTTATCAATGCAGCGCCAGTCAACAAAGCTTCTCAACACAGCACAACAAAAGGCTTTTAATCAGGAAAGGTAAAACTACAACTAAAACAGTACGAGAGCACGAGGAGAGGCGAAAACGCGCATGAGCCACGAAAGCGGCCTAACCGCTGACCTATGTAAAGCATACATAAATACTGGCGTGATCGCCTTTTTTTTTTGAGCAATAAAGGCAAAAACAATCATTGTCAAGTCTCTTATAAAACCGGAACACGGTAAATGTACAGTATAAGACTAAACGAGAGTTCATATTTCTAGCAGTGTTCTTATTGACTAAAAGTTAGTGACATAGTCTGCAAAGTGCACTGGAGGCCGGCGTTGTCGAGATGACCGTCTAGGAGGTGTGGTTTCATGAGCTGGATCATCACTTGCTATAGGCTCTATCGGGGGAGTGTCGCATGCGACAGGTAGGTCCTGATGAGTTGGAGCGACTTGGGCAGCTGGGGTGGAAATCTCACACGGTATGTCTGGTGGTGGAGGGGGAGGAGGTGTTGGTGCTACTGGCACATCTTCATCCTCAGAGGTATCGTCACTTGAGTTCGCATAGTTGCTGGTACTGCTAACATCAGCGGGGACCTTATAGCATTCAGACTTCTTAACGCGGTAGGATAAGCTTCTTAACTGAGACCCGACAAACTTTTGGACATTACACCAGGAACCTTCGACAGAGACGACCAAGTATCGATCTCTGATTTGTTGCGGTCTGAGTGGATGTAGATCAAGTCTCCCACTGATAGGTGCTGGGTAGAAAAGGTATCGTTTAAGCGGGCTCTTAGACGTTTCACTGTGGGGATGATTCTTGTCACGCAGCTCGTGTTGTTTAGAGATTAACTCTTGGTCAACTGGTGGTACTTGACTGTTGGAGAATTGATCCCGTTGCGTCCACATTTCGCGAGCGGATAATCCTCGGGAGCGAATGCGTGAGTTCAAAGTCTCGGTGGCTATGGACAGGTCTAGAGGAGATACAGCTCCACCCGAAGGATCACGTCGAAGAATTTCCTGTTGAAGTTCTTGAATGGCTTTTTCCACTACGGGGTTTTTGTTGTGATTCTTTACACGACCAAGCTCCACAGTTAGTCTGTGATGGCTTAGTAACTCGTCACCAACAATGGCTTTAAATCCAGGGGCAGGATCTGTACGGATGACAGCGGGTGGACCGTCTAGTGGACGTAATGGTATGCACAGGCGGATCAGTGCGTCACGAAGGGTAGGGCGTCGTTCATCCTCCAGAAGTAGAGTGTAAGTGTAAGATGTGACGCATTCACGCACGACGAGTATTAGTTGACGTGCACGTTTGACAACATCGGCAGCAAAAGACACTCCAACAGCTTCTGATGGAGCACAAGAGGACTGCTCAATGGCGGCATGAGGTGTCTTGCGGAGGGCAGCACAACTGTAACAACTGCTGGTGACACGGTTGACGGCTTTGTCCAAATCGAGGGCGAAAAGGTAGCGGCTGACTGCCATCTTCAGTTGGTGGGCTGACGGGTGGCAGAATTGGATGTGTAGTGGCACTAAAAGACCATCGAGGACTTGTCGTGGAACTACAATTCGCTCGCGTGTTGTAGTTAAGGGCTCTGTGCATTTGACGACAAGAAGGCCATCTTTGGAGATCGTAGCCACATTTAAGTACCTTTTCACATCCTTAACATTAGTTACTTTTTTGGATGGCCGGGTGCCCTGTTTCAGGTGGGCATGAGTACGGCGAAGGTCTGGACAATCAGATTGTATGGCTAGCCAGGCTGGTCTGTTAGTGAACGGGAGCCTAGCAGTCCCCGTCAGCACATCTTGAATGGATGTATGACGTACTACTGAGTCTTCTGTGCGGGAGATGAAGCTGCACACTTGGCACTTTGGGTCGTTGCAATCGGGGGCGTTCCGACTGGCAAAGTCTGAGGGCAAAATGGCAGACCCGGACACGTGGCGGACGGTTGCTTGATAGCGACTGACAGTGGAAAGAAAGGTGGAAACACGTGGGCTGGCAGAGAACTCTCCTCTGCATAGTTTCTCGTAAGCCTGAACGCATGGTTGGCTATCTGAGAGAATACATGCCTTGTGGTTAGACTGTACGAGGTATGGACTGAAGTGCTTTGTGGCTGTAGCAATGGCTAAGGCCTCTATCTCACAGGGGAGCCACGATAGCTGATGACTTCTCAGTTTAGCGCTAAAAAATCCCGCAAGATGAAGGCTGTCGGAACGTGTTACGTACAGAGTGGCACCAATTCCAGGATTTTTTGAGGCGCCATCAGTTACGATCCAGAGCTGGTCATTAGGTCGTGGCAATGTAATTGTGCGGTGTGAGGAGAGCGAGGCTTGAGCAGTAGAGAATGCAGAGCGGAGGTCATCAGTCCACAGGATTTCCTCTTTTGACAAGCGGCCTGCGACCACATCATCAAGGGGGGCCAGTAGCTAAGAGCAGCCTGGAAGGACTCTGGCTAACACTTTGTACGCGCCAATAAACGACTTCATGCGACCTACAGTGTCGGGGGCGGAGCATGAGGCAAGAGTTGCGATTCGGTGAGGGCAAGCACGGAGGCTGCCAGAGGACCAGATCCATCCTAAGATCATGGTCGATTTAGGGTTGATTACTGTCTTTGATGCAGACAGACGCAGATCACAGTTGGCTAAGGCAGATAAGACTCGTTTCCAATTGTGTAGTAAATCAGTAGGAGTGTCACCACCACAGTACAAGTCATCCGCAATTTTTGCAACAATGCCTTCCTGAAGTAGATCTCCTAGAACCCTGCACATGAGCTCCTCTAAGGCTGTTTCTGATCCGGACATGCCCATTGCGGAGCGCGCGTAAACACGAACACCACGGAATGGAGTCGCCACACCACAATATCTCATAGATTCGCTTGCAAGTGGGATCTGATAGAATGCGCTTGTGAGATCTGTTGCAGCGATATGCTTCCACTGAGCAATGAGGCGCAGAGTAGAATCCACATTGGGCATGAGGGATGGCTGGGGCTTGCTGTAGCGGCCCACGTCTGCGAACGCGGTAACGAGGCGATGGCCACCATTGCTTTTTTTACAAGGAAAGATGGGTTGAGGTACTCGAATGAGATTCCGGCGTCCTCGGGGCGTTTGAACACACCAAGTTGTTCAAGCTCATCAAACTTCTGTTGCAGTTCTACGAGCTTTTTGGGGGCATATTGAGGTAGGCGGCCTTTGCGCTGAGGGGGCTCAACGGGGCCCATGTTTACCTTGGCTTGAAAGGGACCAACCGCTCCATTGTACCCTGGAAAGTTAGGATCGAAGACGCTGTCAAACTCACGCAGTAGTGAATGGAATTCAGCCGACACTGTAGGAGAAAGTAGATTGTCTGGGTCGATGCTGACCTGGGAGGAATGGAATGAAGTGGGAGGTGAGGAGGTCTTCGGCGGGATGGGTTTGACTGAGTTATCATCATCGGTGGGGCTTGAAGGTACAAAGACGGGGCTAACTTGACAAAAATGCTGATTGCGTTTGAAAACGAGTGGCTCGCTAGAGTGGTTAGGAACGCGGATCCTGCCTGCGACACTGGACACGATACTGGGAGGTAGCCAAGGTTGCGATGCCGAGGACATTTGTACACGAGGGAGGTCACTGCGTGGTTCGAGGGCGTACTTGGCATCCATTGGGGTGTCGGGAGGTAGGCTTACCTCCAGGAATTCTCCTGGCCATACAGTGGTCGTAGTAGGAGGAGCACGAAGGACGACTGCACGACGGACAGATTGATCATTGGCTTTAGGAGAGGCTGAACCGTAGGAATAGGTGGTGTTGTCGCCATAGATGACCTGACGCCTAGCGGGGTGCACAGCGATGTCATTTAGCTCCATGAAAGGGGTACCGGCAAGTATGTCAACGTCCAGGTTTTCAACAACCAGGCCTTCAAATTGGAACTGGTGGTTCCCACGAGTAAGGGGGAGGCGGGTTTCCCCAATAACTTTTTAAGGAGAGGATCCGTCAGCCTGATGGGCGGATTGAGCGCTCTGGTAGACCTCAGCACCAAGTCGTTGAACAGCAGAGAGGCGGATCATATTGCCTGTAGCGCCGCTGTCGATGGTACGTCGGACGGGATAGTGGCGGTAGAACATGTCCATGTAAGGGGACTGTCTAACCTGTATCCGGAGGGCAGCAGTTGGAGTGTCAGGATCAAAATTCTCACACACTTCGCTCTCACGAGTACTAATATGGTTATCGCTTGTGTCGAGCCGAGCAATGGGTCGTTGTCCAGAATATCAGCCACTTGCCGGGCCTTGGCAATGTAACGGCGGTCATCTTCTGGCAGGTTGGGGCATTCACTTAGAAAATGAGTGTGATCAGCACGACCTGACTGCTTGCACAGGGGGCAGGTTTTAGCACGGTAGTTGGCTCTAATAGGGACCTTGTTGACGGGTCGACTGGAACGAGTAGGTCTGCGGAAGTCAGAAGCTGCAGCACGCATGACCTTAGCGTCATCTGAGGAACGTATTTCATCCAGTAAGGACTGTAGAGCCTGGGAAATTTCAGGCTTGATGGAGGCTAGAGTACGAGATCGCAGTTCAGTGCCGTACCTTTGCTTAACTAGCCTTGGTAGCTCTGGATGGATTAACTTAAGCCATGTAAGGACAACAAAGTTCTCTAGTGTTGGAGTCAACTCTTCGTCCTCAGTCAAGTTTTCACCGTGATGAGAGATGTCATTGCTATGTAGCAGACTATCCTCCACAAATGCCATTAATCTCTGGTAGAGGTCTTCAGGGCGTTCGTTAGGCTCTAATCGGATGTCAACAAAGTCAATAAAATGAGCTCCTGTGACCTGGAAGCCAAAATGGAGTCGAATGGCGTGCCATATGGATTCTATTGAGGTGGAGTTTTTGACCAAGGTACTCCTAGATATAATTGGCCAGTAATTTGCAATTTGACCAAGCATGAGCTCTAGCATACTGACCTTCTGTTGGGCAGTACGGCGTCTAGTGGTTGGAACGGGCTCGCCATCGTCTTCGAAGCCTCTAAGTGGGTCAGTTTTGGACTTTTTGGCCCATGTTACGCCATCCACTAGAAACGATGCGAAGTTGGGATCGAGCGAGAGTGTATAGAGGAGAGTTTGCCTCCAATTCTCAAAGGAATTTACGGTTTCGGTTTTGGATAGGCACCACTGTTTCGGCGCTCGTTGGATACTAGCCGTGGCTTGTGTTGTCAGCTCGTAGTGATGTCGACTTCTGTTGGCTCGTTTGAGAGAGTTTAAGAACGACTTTGTCCGCTCTTCGGCGAGGAATTCGATCGCCGCTGCCACCACGCCAGTCAACGAAGCTTCTCAACACAGCACAACAAAAGGCTTTTAATCAGGAAAGGTAAAACTACAACTAAAACAGTACGAGAGCACGAGGAGAGGCGAAAACGCGCATGAGCCACGAAAGCGGCCTAACCGCTGACCTATGTAAAGCATACATAAATACTGGCGCAGGAGCAATGCGGGGAGATGCCTTGTTTTTATTACGGATTTCAGAACCGAAGAAGCGGAGTTTTAATGAAGTTTCAAGCAGTCCAGTGACTTAAAGGTAAAATAAATCACATTTTTCGATGGGAATTTAAGTTGATATCAATTTTTGATTGACTTTTCCTTTGTGTTTTGGAGACATGTTTATGAAACGTGCTCAAATTTAGTCGTGCTGTTATCTTGAATTTCATCGAGGACAGCTTTGCCTTGATGCGCTGTAAATCGTACGTGTTTTACTTTTAAACACAAACTAATGAAGATTTGAATAAAAATTTTCGAAAGAAGATTGCGTTGTCCAATTTTATGTGCTTGTTCATTCATTGCATAGATTGAAAAGCGATTTTATGTAAACAAAACAAGACTTAGATTTTCTGTCTTCACTCGCGTCCCTTTAATATGCAAATTTGTTTGTGTATTTTTGCAATTTTGATTTCCAAATCAGTTTCTCGGACAATTTGTGGCAAACAAAAACTGTATTTTATTCGGAAAGTAGTCGTACCTGTAATTCTAGACGGAGAAAAGTTGTTTTTGTGAACTTTTCTACGGTCTAAATGTACTGTGCAGACGGTCGGGTAATACTGTTTTTTGAGAATTGCTAAAATTGAAAAATAGCCCGGTCGTCAATCTTAATTCTTGTGCTTCCGACCTTTCACCTTAGTTAAGTTTCACCTTAGTTAAGCTTGTTCATAGTGCTTCGCTGTTAGGCTCTGCCTATCTATATATCATTTTAAATTAAGAGAACATTGATGTAATTCACCACTGATGCTATTCATTTTCATAACCTTCCCAACTACTTCTGTCTGCAATTGTAGCTCTCAGAGGGTTAGAACAAATATATAAATGTCAGACAATTTGAAATCCTTACCCTGCACATGATACAAGGCAATCCCCAAAACAGTCAGCAATAGAAACAGGCGAATCTTTAGAGTCATGGTTGAACTGCAAAAGATATACAACGGGTAAAGTTTCCATGTTATTCATTGTCACGGCAGCATTGCGCGTGACACTGCGTGACATGACAGAAACTTACGTTGCGGCGGCCTGGGACCGAGCGGTCCCGGATGACCACGTCAGTTGAACGTTTCAGAACGTTTTTTGCTTCTTCGAGTCGAACATTCCTACGGCTAAAAGGTATTAAGGAACGGATTAAGGACTAAGGTTTATGTCAATAACGGAGCAAGGACACAGATGTAAGTTTTCAGAGTTACTGTTTTACTTTATTGCATTGTAATTTCGTATCGCAGTAGGCAATGCCTGCACCAACCTTCAATCCTCCTCCTGTAATACCGCTAGACCTGCAAACTCCGTTGTGCTTCACGCCATCCTACCAGTACGTGTAAAGAAGAAAGGCAGCGATGAGACCGTCACCACCTATGCCTTCTATGACAACGGCAGCAGTGGTTGCTTTCTAACTGAGAGTCTTAGAGAGAAGATGGGCGTTGATGGCGAAAGGACGCAGTTACAGCTGGGTACTATGCATGGCCAAAGCCTGATATCTACCACTGTTGTCTCTGAATTGGTGGTGATGGACATGGAAGGCAAGAATCCAGTTGAGTTACCGCAGTCTTATACGAGATTCGAGATACCAGTGACCGAACAGCAGATTCCTACCCCTCAAGAAGTCAAACGGTGGGAGCATCTTCGCAGTGTTGCTGAGAAGATACCAGCGTTTATACCGAACTTGGAGATTGGCCTATTAATCGGCAGTAATTGTCCTGCGGCAATAGAACCTCTAGAGGTTGTACCAAGTGGTGGCAAAGGACCATACGCAATGCGATTGCGCCATGGCTGGACTCTGTCTGGGCCTTTGTATGTGGAGAACATTTCAAGTCCTGGCAATGTTACTTGCCACAGAATCACGGTACGGGAAGTGGAATCAGTCAAAGAGGTGATATCACCCCAAGCCATACAGCAAATGTTTGAACTAGATTTCAACGGTCACAAGTCTAGCCCTGGTGAATACGGCTACTCCCAAGAGGACAAGAAGTTCATCAGTAGGATAAAGGAAAACATCCACCTTCGCGACGGCCATTATGTGATACCATTGCCATTCAGAGACCCTCAGGTGACAATGCCCAACAACCGAGTACAAGCACTGAAACGAGCAACTTGGCAGAGAAAGAAGATGTTACGTGATGAGAGCTATCGAAATGACTATGTCAACTTTGTGAATGAAATGGTTGCAAGGGGTTATGCACAACGAGTGCCAGACGACCGTCTGGAAGCTGGCCTTGGCAAAGTATGGTACCTGCCACACCATGGTATCTACCACCCTAGGAAACCCCAGAAGATACCGGTGGTCTTCGACTGTAGCGCCAGACACGGAGGCACTTCCTTGAACGACCTACTAATGTCAGGCCCCGACCTTACCAACTCTCTGGTTGGAGTTCTTACACGCTTTCGCCAAGAGCCCGTGGCGTTCATGGCGGATATAGAGGCGATGTTTCACCAGGTTAAAGTGCCCGATGACCAGCGTGACTTCCTCAGGTTCCTGTGGTGGCCCGATGGCAATTTGGAGTTGCCCATCCAGGAATATCAGATGACGGTGCACCTCTTCGGAGCGGCTTCATCCCCAAGCTGTTGCAACTTTGCATTGAAGGAGATTGCTAAGGACATGGAACACGAAAGTGGTCCACTTACAGCGGATACTATCCGCCGAAATTTCTATGTAGATGATTGCCTTCGTTCAGTTAAAGATGAGCAGACAGCCATCGAGCTCATCCAAGGTCTACGCCAAGCATGTGAGCACGGAGGTTTCAACTTGGCAAAGTTTATAAGCAATAGTCGTGCTGTTCTGGAGTCTGTCCCAACGGAGAAGCGTTCTAAGGAAGATAGAGACCTTGATCTGGGCCACGACCGTCTACCCGTTGAACGTGCCCTTGGGGTGCGATGGTGCGTAGAATCTGATGTCTTCGAGTTCCGTATAGTTGTTAATGATAAGCCGCCAACAAGAAGGGGCATCTTATCTGTTATCTCATCAATTTATGACCCATTGGGTTTTGCCGCGCCATTCACACTTCCAGCCAAGAAGATACTTCAGGACCTTTGTCGTGAAGATATCGGATGGGATGACACCATTCCTGATCAGTACCAAACTAGATGGGCCAAGTGGCTAAGCAAGCTTCCTCTGCTAGAGCAGTTCAAGGTAAACAGGTGTGTCAAGACGCCAGAGTTCGGAACCGTGACGTCCCGGCAAGTACATCTCTTCTCTGACGCAAGTTCTTTGGGATATGGAACTGTTGCTTATCTACGGCTGTGTGATGACAGCAATCGCGTTCACTGTACGTTCCTAATGGGGAAAGCACGTCTCGCCCCTATCAAGTCAGTCACAATTCCGAGTCTCGAGCTAACAGCTGCTACCACATCCATCCGAGTTGGAGAAATGTTAAAAAGAGAGATGGATGACGACCCAGAGTTCGTGTACCATACAGATTCCACCACTGTGTTGCGCTATATTGCTAATGAACAACAACGGTTTCATGTGTTTGTTGCAAACCGGGTGCAGCTCATCCGTGACCATTCACACCCGAATCAGTGGAAGTATGTAGCTACTAAGGAAAATCCGGCAGATGATGCCTCAAGGGGCCTTAATGGACTTGCTCTTTTAGAAGGGCGGCGTTGGTTAGAAGGTCCAGAATTCTTATGGAAACCCGAGAGCAAGTGGCCGCAACAACCATTCACGTTGGGCCAAGTCCCGGATGATGATCCAGAAGTAAGGAAAGTAACGACAAGCAGTGCAGTCAGCATTAATCAGGTGGATAACGCCACAAACAAGCTGATCAATAGTTTTTCTGATTGGCATCATTTGCGAAGGGCCGTAGCTGTGTTCCTGCGAGTTAAAGAGACATTGCGAAAGCGGCGTAACAATCGTTTAAATGTCAAAAATGGAGCCACAAGTGGCGACAGTAACCTTGCAGACCAGAGATCGCCTGCAACGACCGAGGTAGTCAAGTTTAAGAGCGCCGAAGAGCCACACTCACCTCTTACTGTACAAGATCTAGCGACAGCTGAATTTGCTATTCTGAAGTTTATTCAGGCTTCAACCTTTGGCAAGGAAATCCATGCTCTCAAGGAAGGCGAGAAGAATAAGCTGCGAGGGCAGAAGAAAGGAGGTATAAAGAATGACAGTCCCGTTCGTCGCCTTGATCCCTTCCTGGACAATGGTGTCCTCAGAGTTGGAGGTCGACTCAGACGTGCAGATTTACCACTTGAGACAAAGCACCCAGCCATTTTACCAAAGAAGAGTCATGTTACAACTCTTCTCATCCGTCACGCTCATAAACGGTTGGGCCACGCTGGACGTAGCCACGTCATTGCAAACCTTCGAGAGAAGTATTGGATCATCAAAGTTAACGCAGCAGTGCGCCATGTAATCTCAAAGTGTGTCTTCTGTCGCCGCAACCACGGCAAGCCAGGCGAGCAAAAGATGGCTGATCTACCCAGGGATCGTATCTCTCCAGCACCACCATTTACATACACGGGCGTCGACTACTTTGGCCCCTTCTTAATTAAGGAAGGACGCAAGGAGGTGAAGAGGTATGGTGCCATCTTCACATGTTTGGTCAGCCGAGCAGTCCATATTAAAGTCGCAAGTACCCTCGAGTCAAGTTCATTTATTCAAGCACTTCGGCGCTTCATAGCACGACGTGGTCCGGTGAGGGAAATGAGAAGCGACAACGGCTCAAATTTTGTTGGCGCACGCAATGAACTGCTCCAAGCTATACAAGAGATGAATCATGAAGAAATCCGAGCCAAGCTACAGAGAGAAAACATTGATTGGACCTTTAACCCACCCGCCGCCAGCCACATGGGCGGCGTGTGGGAGCGTCAGATCAAAACTACAAGGAAGATTCTTGCTGGCCTAATGGATGAGTACGGTCATTGTTTGGATGAAGAATCATTCTGCACCCTCATGTGTGAAGTTGAGGCTGTTATCAACTCTAGACCCTTGACGACAGTATCTGGAGAACCTGACGATCTTGAACCGCTTACTCCCAACCATATCCTGACGACCAAGTCAACTGTGATACTGCCACCCCCAGGGGAGTTCCAGAAGAATGATGTGTACATGCGTCGTCGATGGCGAAGAGTGCAGTATTTGGCAAATCTATTTTGGACTCGGTGGAAGAAGGAGTACCTCGTTGTGATGCAGGAAAGGCACAAATGGCAACATCCCCAGCGAAGCCTGGTAGAAGAGGATGTTGTGATAATCCGAGAAGAGAATGTCCCACGTAATGCCTGGTCGTTGGCCCTCGTTGTGCGAGTAGAGTCGGATGCCCAAGGCCTTGTCAGATCTGTTGTCGTCAAAACGCGAGAAACTACGCTTAGGAGACCAATCAACAAGCTTGTCCTAATCCTGCCCAAAGAGGAACAGGAAGGAGATCAGGAGAAGTAAACGCCCCCCGGACGTTTAGGGGCCGGGAATGTCACGGCAGCATTGCACGTGACACTGCGTGACATGACAGAAACTTACGTTGCGGCGGCCTGGGACCGAGCGGTCCCGGATGACCACGCTAGTTGAACGTTTCAGAACGTTTTTTGCTTCTTCGAGTCGAACATTCCTACGGCTAAAAGGTATTAAGGAACGGATTAAGGACTAAGGTTTATGTCAATAACGGAGCAAGGACACAGATGTAAGTTTTCAGAGTTACTGTTTTACTTTATTGCATTGTAATTTCGTATCGCACCGAGCTCGCTTTGTAATGCTAGGTTTTCTGCTTTTCTTTTAGTTTTCTTTACCGCATCAGTTAAGCTTACATCGCACATCGTCGCACTGTCACGTTCACATCGCATTATTGTATCACCGAATCAAGGCATTGTTCACAAGGAATCGTTTGTAAGGAATCTAGGAATCAAGGGTAGCGATTGACAGCGTGTACATGAATTTCTGTGGATTAAACTAAAGTTGTGTTTACATTGTAAGGCTCATCGATTTGTAAGGTCCTGAAGCAGTTTTGCCGCTTCATTCATAGTGCACCAAGAAGAAGCGAATAAAAGCACCGTGTAGGTCACGCTTGTTTTCATAGCGACTATCACAGATTATAACACTGTTAAATAAAACGACAAAAAAATTTCAATTAAGAAAGATAGAATTTAATTTACCCCTCTGAGGAAGTGAAGGAGTACGAAATAGTTCGATTATTTTTAAACTCCGTTAAAGTAGCTGGGAACTGGGTTCCGCCAACAATTTTGCAACCTCGCTCGTTCGCTCGTTCGCTTGTTCGTTCGTTCGCTAACAATAGAGGTTTTGCACGGCAGCCATGTTGCATGGCAGGAACAATGAAAATGTTTTGCATTAGAAAGAACATTCTTTCCCATAGGGAAAAGAATCTATTGTTCCTGCCATGTAACATGGCTGCCGTGCAAAACCTCTATAGATTCAAATTTAAAATAATAATAATAATAATAACAAAATAATCATGAACAAAAATACTCTAACCTAGAGCATACTGGCTATGATAATTTCTAGTTAGTTCGACGAAGAAATTATACCCTAGCGGACAGTCTTGTCCTATCAACCGAAGAGGATTCTGTCCTAACGCGCTTCATGTTTACGATTCACTTGGAACAAAGCTACACAGAAGCTATAACACAACTTACTTCACTTCAACTCCCTGTACACAGCAGGTAACAAGAACTTGAAGACGACTTCAGAGGCTTGAAGATGGAAACGACCAGCAGCTAGCCGCTTTCGATCTGCGAGGTACAGCTAATGATGTTTCCTTTTACAAGCGACAGTAACACCAGGCACATTTTCTCATTAATCTAGTGACTATTACACAATACGACTTGTGCCCCAGTTTCTCCGATTACATGTTTTCGTGACTGACCGCACAGTCATGTACCATTTCTAGGAAAAGGTTATGGTCTGCTCAGATAACCCAAGGGGTGGAATACAAGGGGGGGGGGGGGGGAGAGGAGAGGAAGAGAGTTACCCCTCGAATGTAATAATGGAAGTGTACACTGTCTGGCGAAAACATGACTTCATATTTTCAGACCTGAAGCACATTCAGACCCATCTTTTATTGGTGTATTCAGAAATTTATTACCGTTTTCAATACTGTGTGGCTTTCCTTTTCTTTTCCCTATCACCCGTTAAGCCTTTCCCTTATGGGGTTATATATTTTTAACAAAACTATATTTGTGCAAAATATTTAAAAATTACTACACCATAGGAAAATAATGCTCAATAACTTTCACTTGACTTAATTAACTGCCATAAACCAAATAATGCTATCCAAAGACTGTAAAATTGCAGTCATATTTTCTAACTCAGATTGACCCCGACAGTCAGTAAATGCATTATACCTTAATTACCTTACATAATAGGGTACTAGCCTCTTTCCATCTCTGCGTCCTCCCTTTTAACATCGTGAACATTGTGAAAATAATAGCCATTCAATGTCTCATCCTTGACTTTGAACAAAGCCATGCAAAATTTCTTTCCGGGAAATCCCAGAACATATTCGCCCAAACAAAAGCATTTTTTGACCCAAGCAGCATGAAGACAAAAGGTTTATGTTGATTCTTAGAACGGTTTCTTGAGTCTGTTCCAATCCAACGTGTTTACGAACGTGTTTTTCCCCTATTGAATTTAGTTGAACAGTCTGTGATTTCAATAAAAAAAAAGGGCGCCAACTTAGTCGAGTGAATTAGTGAAAAGCCCATAGATTAGGCGTACGGGTCGGGGGGGCTGGGGGGGGGCTGCAGCCCCCCCCCCCCCCCCCTCCAAATTTCGGGCAACTTAGATTTTTTGGGCAGCAAGAGAAATTTGGGCAAAGCCAGTTTTTAAAGAAGTTTCCATAAGTCATTTGTGATGGTCATGCCGGTGGTAAGCCGTAAAGGCCGCGCTGTCTTCAGACAAAGATCCGAAAACCTACTCTGAGAACAGAGCCTTATTGACAGCCATTTGAGACTTGGAGTTTATCTTCGGACTGTGTGTGCCGAAAGTAATCCTGAGCAACACTAATAGTCTGTACCGATATCTTCAGGGGAAGACGGTCGAAGTCATCGGATCTCCGCTCGTAGAAATGCCGACATGACCATTCAGACCCTACGCCAGTGTCGGAGTGAAGAACGTTTCAACAGCGTATGGCAGATAGCATCAGCAATGGGTCTGCAAATGAAGAATTGGCTGACCAATTCTCAGTTTGAATTATGAGAAGCCAGGGCACCCAGACAAACGCGATCGCGCCGCCTTCAACCCCTTGTAGGTGAACACGCGCAAAGACAAACGCAGCTGACGCCGGAATCGTACCACCTTATTAACACTTATTATACGTCCATCGACAAGGTGCCGTCCGAGCTTGAGCTCGGGTTTAGCGGAAATGACCAGGAAATATCTGTCCCCGTGAAACACCTGATAAAGAAAGCTTCTCCCGCGTTGCTAAATTTTACAAAATCGACGGGGAGATTCTGGAAGCCGAGCAGAAAATGTACGCGAGTTTTCGTCGTGTGCGCGGATTAGGCTACATGACTGTTTCAGAAATGCTGGAGACAATGCAAGAGAATGATCTTTTATATGTTTCCAGAGTTTTCTTTCTAATGTGGTACATATCCTTGCAGTGATACCTGCTACATCGTGTTCTGCACAACGATCATTCAGTGCGTTGCGCAGATTGAAAACTTACCTCCGCAGCACCATGGGGCAACAACGTGTCAGTAACATCGCACTTATTAACATTGAAGGGGCATATGCCAACTCTGTAGTCAACAATGTTGTGTCCCATTTGCATTACAATTTGGTTGTAATTCACCAACAGTAAACATTTTTCACGGCTCGATAAATAAACGTGCGGCCCTCAATGAATAAACATGAGAGTGCGCCAATGTGAGGTATCGGTTTTCTTTTATAGTCGCCAGTCCTGACCGGTTTCGACCGGTTGAAGCCGGTTCTGTTGCATGGCTACCACAAGATTGCGTCTGACGCGTTCAAGCTTTGCGCTGTTGCTAGGCAACTGCACGAAATCTTCAGTATATATATATATATATATATATATATAAACATTTCGCTCGATTGCGCACGGCTCAGCTCCCGAGCACCCGAGCACCCGAGCACCCGAGCACCCGAGCGGCCTTCGGCCGCCAAATTTATTAACCTCGCTACGCTCGGGCCTTCGGCCCTCGCTTCGCGAGGAATAAACAGAAATTGTATTTTGCCTTACTGTTCTAAACAGCCGAGAAAGCTAAAACTAACTACAACGCTTTTTAGAGGTAAACGGGTGTACAAGTAAATGGCTGTTGATTAACAAAAATTCCCATATAAATCCTAATGCGTTTGCCGTCGAGTAGCCCCGTTGTGAGCCTGGGTTCCCTGTGTACTTGGTTAGAGGAGGATAACCGTGGAAAAAAAGAATGCATCGTTATAAATTATATTGCGGCAATTGTAAACCACTGCTGTACTCGATTTATGAACTCAGATCTCAACAAACAACAAAGAGGTTTTGCTTCAAAACCCTTTATTCTGTGGCGTAAGTCTAATATAAACTTTCTGCATTAAAAATCAGTAAAATGACTTCAATTATTCTTTTTCTTGACGTGTGCTAACTAAGGCTCTATTTCCGCCACTCTCTCTGGTTCCTGCTTTGGTAGGGTATTTTCCTTCCCGAAAAATCGAGCCTTGTGCTAACTCTTCCATTGTCAAATGTGATTCGTTATAAGTTTGCCAGTTTAAGTTTCCTACTTAAATGCCGTTGCTTCAACACTAAAACATCAAGGGTTGGTGAACCATCATGAACTGGATTCATGACCTTTAACTGAAAAAAAGAAAAAAATTGTGATTATCAGTAAAGGGACATAGAAATGGAGGTAGTGCCGAATGTTATCAGAACTCGTTTCGTATAAAACCTGCAAGTTATTGAACGGTTGGGACACTGTCAGGAACAAGCCTGGAGTCGTGTTGGCCGATTAGCTCCGATTGTACCTTTTGAGTCTGTAGAGTACTTTCCTTTGGTGCAGTTTATTATGCTACTCAAGGTGATTCTACCTTTTGAGTCGTGGGATGAAATCCTACAGTGTGCCCATTCAAATATAAGCTATTGAGCAGTTCTTTCCTTTGGTGCTGTTTATTATGCTGTACAAGGTGGTTCTACCTTTTGAGTCATTGTACCTTTTGAATCTGTTGAGCACTTAGTTTCCTTTGGTGGCTGTTTATTATGCTACTCAAGGCGATTCTACCTTTTGAGTCATTGGATGAAATCCTACAGTGTTCCCATTCAAATATAAGCTATTGAGCAGTTCTTTCCTTTGGTGCTGTTTATTATGCTGTACAAGGTGGTTCTACCTTTTGAGTTGATGAATAAAATCCTACTGTGTGCCCTTTCAAATGAAAGCTATTGAGCAATACTTTTCTTTGGTACTGTTTATTATGCTACATAAAGTAATTCTACCTTTTCAGTCTGTGGATCAAATCCTAACGTGTGACCATTCAAATGAAAGCTGCTGAGCAGTACTTTATTGTGGCACTGATTATTATGCTGTACAAGGTGGTTCTAACTTTTGGGTTTGTGGATGAAATGATAAAGTGTGACCATTTAAATGAAAGCTATTGAGCAGTACTTTCCTGTGGTACTGTTTATTATGCTGTACGAGATGGTTCTACCTTTTCAGTCTGTGGATGAAATCCTAAAGTGTGACCATTCAAATGAAAGCTATTGAGCAGTACTTTCCTGTGGCACTGTTTATTTCCTGTATGTTATGCAAGGAGGTTCTGTATGTAGCTTTTTAATCTAAGTGTAGATGAAATCATTCTGTGTGACTGTCAAAATAAAAGTTTTTGAGTAGAACTTCCGTTTCCTGTGGTGCTGTTAATTATACCTTTTGAGTCTGTGGATAAAATGCTAAAGCTAGTATGACAATTCAAATGAAAGCTACTGAGCAGAACTTTCCTGTGGCATGGTTTACTATGCTGTACATGATGTTTTCTAAATTTTGAGTCATTGGATTTTTTCATCCAACGATGTGACGATTAAATAAAAACGATAAGTTGTTTCTTATGGTACAACTTGTTAAGTTTTCAGAATTTGAGAAATGAAATTTGACGCTACTCAGTATGGAATTTTGATTTTAGCTGCTCTTGGTAGTGAAGTGGCTGCTAAAAAGCAACAGAGGGCGCGATCCATTCGACCAAAACTTACAGAAGTTCCGGCACAGAATCGTAATTTTTCGGCAAAAGTGTTCAGAAATTTAAAGAAAAATGTTACATTGGCAAAATGCGAACCATTTAACCATTTATTAATTTCCGGCAAGGATACCAAATGAAACGAAACTTTTCGTGGAAAATGTTTCGAAAATTTGGGAATACCTCACGAGTTGTCAGTTCACTTTTCCCGAAAATTCAGGTAAAGCCGAAAATTACTGTCTCATTTCCGCTGAAATTTTCAGAAATTCTAATCGGAATTTTCGGTGAAAAGAAAAGCCCCCTCTACTTTGATGTTGTTTTCCTATTCTGTCACTTTAGTAAGTTCAGCTTTGAAAGAATTCATTTTAATGCCCTCAAATTGTAAAGTGGTTCGATTTCGATTCACAGTCTATGTCGTAGTCAGGGCAGCGCTTCCAACCTGGTGGGCAGGGGTTTTCAACGTATGTGCAAGTACCAAGTGGATAGTCGCATTTCCCGTGTGGAGGAGCTATTTAAAAGAAATGTATATAAATTACAAATCATTTTTTTTTTGTTAATAAACGCGGCGCGTGAAGGCGTGGGGCGCGAACCAGGAGCACCTTATCTCGCCCCATGCCTTCACGCGCAAATGAAACGTCTGCTGCGCAGGCTAAATTTTGACCATTGACAAAACTCACCGAGCAGAAAAACTGTGTATATTTTGTATTACACAATTCAAGGTACTTCTGACTTTCAGTAAGTCAGTTGCGGGAAGTTCTTTTGTATGAAACCCTACAATGGAGCCATTGGAACGAAGTATTGAGCAATACGTTTCTGTGGTACTATTTCTTGCTGTACAAGGCAGTTTCAACTTTCGAGTCATGAAACCCTACAGTGTGACCGGCCATTCAAATAAAATCTATTGAGTTGTATATTTCTGTGGCGCTGGTTTTCTTTGTAATCTTTTCAAAGTAAATGAAGTATAAGGTTTTTGTTTAAATTTTAACACGGGTGCTTACATTAGTATAAGGACCGAAGTAAAAAGGTTATAGAAATGATATAAGCGAACTCATTTTCCCGTACGTAAACTTCTGACAACTTACGGGGTGTCGTGCGGCAGCAGCAGTGGTTTGTTGGAAGACGGCAGCCAGGGTCCAACGAAGGGCAACGTACCCAATTTAGTGGGCAGGGATCATCTTTGTATACGCAAGTACCATTTGGCCAATCACACGGCTTGTCAAGAACTTCAACCTTTGGTACATCTTTAACTGTGAAAGATGAAGATTGCCCCAAATAAAAATGCAAATAAAAAATACCAAAATTCAGTTTGTAAAACAGTTATTAACAAACAACACCAGGAGAGTTCTGCTAAAGAGCTTTCATTTGAATGGTCACACTTTTGGATTTCATCAACATACCAAGTAAGAGCTTAACCTTATTTTCCACTCCATAAAGCCTGGAAGTTCAGGGAGACTGCGCACCAGCTTTCCACACTAGGCTTTCTGAGATAGTTTGGGTAACCAGTGTTAGTTAAGATATGTTAATGATTTCCAAAGGCAACCCATTAATCAGCCATAGCTCGTATTGGTTGACCAAATGATACCAAAAAATTCAGTGCCAAAATCCTTGTGCCCAGTCTCCCCAAAGTTTCTGAAGGGGCGTATTACGCAACTGCAGAATGGCTACGATTCACGCGACATGCTTCTGGGTTTTTTTTGTGTGTGAATACAACCCTACCGTGTGACCATTTAAATTCAGCACGGATTCAAGGGTTACTTCTTTCATGTTGTACCATTTCTTAACTCTGGCTTATTAACCCTTTCAAATAAATAAAATACCTTATTACATGAAATTTTCGCGACACGTTAATTTCGCGATTTTGAGGTCCGCATATTTCGCGACACCTTAATTTCGCGATTTTGCGAAAATTTTGCATTTTGACTCACTTTAATTTCGCGTTTTTGAGTGAGACACACTTTATTTCTTTGTCAATGTGATTTAACATGTCCCTGAATTTGATCAAACAACTTAATCCACAATGTCCAAATAAACAGAAACGCAACTGATTATGTAAACAGTAACAAGAAAGATGTTCTCACAGTGTATACAAGGCACGGTTTGCAGTTCATGCTTGAAGGACCAGAACATTACCACAGAATAGTTCAAAATGATTGTTATAAAAGTGTGTAATGGTAATAAAGTCGTTGTTTTAATTATTGACATAATGTGCGTCACTTAATTTTCGCGTCATGTTATTTTCGCGACATTTAATTTTCGCGTCACTTAAATTTCGCGATTTAAAAAAATCGCGAAATTCGCGAAATTAACGTGTCGCGAAAATTTCATGTAATAAGGTAAATAAATACAGAGTCAAATCTTGAGTCCTGCACCCATTGTTAACATACCAAATTTATATCATATAAGAAATAAGTTAATCAATTAGCTTGTGTTACTTAAGTCTATATGTACTTAATGTCCCCTTAGAATTCAACCCTTGGATGCCATTAGATTGGGAATAAACTACTTATTATTAACTTGGTCTTCAAATTATCTGGGGTAAGTTTATCGATAACGAAGCGCCGCGCCACTTTATAACTAAAGAGGGGGATGAGTAGGGGTATGCAAATGCGCCGATCCGTCTATCCGACATTACTTTCGATCAAATCCGGATCCGCATTACTTTAAAACTTTCCGCTGTGTAAATATACTGCACACGGGTATATATATTTGTTTTGTTTTTCTTGTGCAGCATTTTACTCTAAGTTTTCTGCCTTTGCTGTCTGAGGGCCGGCCGAAAATTAATGATCCGATCCACAATCCGAACTTCTAGACAGACAAAGTCCGGAATTCGGGCCAAAATTTTCGGCTTATCCGTCATGGCAAAAAAATTGGTTGACGTTTGCCTCTAATTTTTTTAACTCGTCCCCAGACCCCCAATTTGACCCTTAAAATCACTGCGAAAACGCCATTTTTAAAGGGAAAATCAAAATTTCGCCCATTTATGAATTACTTTTCGGAAATCCACACTCAGATTCCAGTAATTTGGTTATTATTCTATCTGGAATGGAGTTCAACCGCGCGGTCATCGCTTTTAGCGGTATAACTCATTTTAATAGGCATAATGTCAACATCCACACTCAGGTTGGAAGGGACTGGGATCTTGTGAACATTTTGGTGGGAACTATGATTTAGTTGGAGCGAAGAAAAACCCGTCATTTTGCCATTTTTTCAGTAAACTATGCTTGGCCTGAGCCAATTTCGACTTCTATTAGCATGTATCTATTCGCATGCTCTTCTGTCAATGCATGGCCTGGCAATTTATGAATTACTTTTCGGAAATCCACACTCGCATTCCAAGAAATTTGGTTATTATTCTATCTAGAAACGTTAAAATATTTTAATAACTTTTAAAAAAGTACCGTCAGGATCCGTGGACCTATTCACCACCCTCACTAAAGCTACCTAAATTTCCTGCTTGATGTAAATATTGCGTTTGGCAAAATATCTTTGAAGTGGATCGAGATATTGTGTGACTTCTAGTCGAGTGTTAAATTGCTTTCAGGGTCAAATGCATTAACTAAACGTCAAGGAAACAAGAGCTTTTTCTCAACCCTATTAAAATCCGGTGGGCGATCTAGGGAAAGGAGGAGGGTGGGAATTGGTAGGCACTCAATTATCACTAAAACCTGAAGAAATTGAAAGAAATAATGTATATTTACCTAAACATTTTATTGATCGAGAATTTGGTTAATCTGAACACTCATTTGCTTGCTCGTAAACAATACATCCTTATAAATTCTAAGAATTTGTCAAAGTCAATCTAGCTCTCAGAGGGTTAACACAAATGTAGAAATGTCAGACAATTTGAAATCCTTACCCTGCACATGACACAATGCAATCCCCAAAATAGTCAGTAGTAGAAACAGGCGAATCTTTAGAGCCATGGTTCAACTGAAAAAGATATGCAACGGGTTAAGCTTCCGTGTTACTCATAGTGGACTTAGAAGAAACGCTTGTTTTTATAGCGACTATCGCAGATTATAACACTCTTACATAAAACGACAGAAAATTTCGTACATAAGAAAGACAAACTTAAAGTGAAAGCTTTAATTTACCTCTCTGAGGAAGTGAAGTAATCCAAAACATCTCGGTTATTTTTGAATTCCGTTAAAGAAGCTGGGAATTGGGTTCCGCCCATAATTATGCAAACGAGCAAAACTGATCTCGCTCGTTCGCTATAAGCTTTCAAGAGATTCAAATTGAAAATAATAATAACAAAATAATGATGAACAAAAATACTCTAACCTACGGCATAATCGCTGTGATAATTTCTAGCCAGTTCGACAAAGAAATCATCCCCTAGCGGGCAGTCTTGTCCTATCAACCAAAGAGGATCCCATCCTAACTCGCTTCAAGTTTACGATTCACTTGGAACAAAGCTACAGTACACGGAAGCTATAACACAGCTTACTTCACTTCAGCTCCTTCTACACAGCAGGTAACAAGAACTTGAAAACGACTTCAGAGGCTTGAAGATGGAAACGACCAGCAGCTAGACGTTTTCGATCTGCGAGGTACAACTAATGAATGTTTCCTTTTACAAGTGACAGTAACACCAGGCACGTTTTCTCACTAATCTCGTGACCATTACACAATACGACTTGTCTCCCAGTTTCCCCGATTATTTTCCATTATTAGATCGTGACTGACCGCACAGTCATGTTCCATTTCTAGGAAAAGGTTATGGTCTTCTCAGGTGACCCAAGGGGGTGGAATGGGGGGGAAGAGAGTTACCCCTCGGATGTAATAATGAAAGTGTATACTGTCTGGCGAATAAAGATGACTTTCCATTCATATTTTCAGACCTGACCATGAAAAGAAGCACATTCAGGCCTGTCCTTTATTGGTGTATTCAGAAATTTATTACCGTTTTCAATACTGTGTTGCTTTTCTTTTCTTATCCCTATCACCCATAGATCCTTTTCCCTTTCTGGAGTGCCAACGTTTAAAACTGAAAATATATTTTTAACAAAACTATATTTGTGCAAAATATTTAAAAATTACTACACCATAGGAAAATAATGCTCAATAATTTTCACTTGACTTAATAAATTGCCATTAACCAAATAATGTTATCCACGGACTGAAAAATTGCAGTCATATTTTCTAACTCACAGATTGACCCCGATAGTGAGTAAATGCATTATACCTTAATTACTTTACATAATAGGTTACTAACCCTTTCCAACTCTGCGTCATCTCCCCCCCCCCCCCCCCCTTTTCATGGTCGCGAACATAATAAAAATAATAGCTGTTCGATGTCTCATCCTTAACTTTGAACAAAACCATGTAAAATATCTTTCCGGGAATTCCCAGAACATTCGCCCAAACAAAGGCATTTTTTGACCCAAACAACATGAAGACAAAAGGTTTACGTTGATTCTTAGAACAGTTTCTTGAATCTGTTCCAATCCGGCCAACGTGTTTACGAACGTGTTTTAAATTTAGTGATTCAGACTGACCTTTTGTGTTTTTTCTTTTTCGTATTTACAACCTTATTTGAATAGTCTGTAATTTGAATAAAAAGGCGCCAACTTAGTCGAGTGAATTAGTAAAATGCACACAGTACTGGGATCCTTTTCAAAAGCAATGAAAGGACGGCACCGTTTTATTGACAAATTCCACTTAGACCTTCATATACTTCTAATTTTCGGGTACTAATGCACCCGGGGGGAGGGGGGCATAATTAGGTATGTGCAGCTTAACCTCCGTTCCACTTCTCCTGTCCCCCTGCCTCAGGATAGTGGGTTAATGCGGTCTTATAGAATATGGTTTTTGAGCCGTTTTGGTCCCCAGGTATACACAGGAGCCGATTACCCGGCTCCTGGATTGCCTCTTGATCAGAAAATGGGTATACTTTAGATTTTTGACCGGTTTGGTTTGAAAAATAATGGAAATGGGAAAATGGGTAGGAAATATCATATAGTTTTGGTCAGCGAAAATGGGAAGGGTTTTTCTATGAACTCTTTGACACAACCGGGGCTTTGCCAGTCGGTCAGTTTTCCTGCCTTCTCCATCAGATGTACTGAGGTACGGAGTAATTGCTCGTCTATCACATGATGAGCGGCCATATTTCTGCCATCCTGGATCGATTCCATCGCTCTGTTGTGAATTCGTCTTTTGGCCCAATATCACCCAAAATGCATTGCGTGCCCAATGCCTCGACGATTGAATTTAACGCAGTCGAAAATTCTCGAAAGAGCCAATCACGTGCGAGCTCGTCATTTGAAAACAAAAACAAACGACCGCAAAGACGAATGGGTGATACTGGGCCTTTAAGCTTCGTCTTGAGTTCATCCCATTTCTGCCCCGCTTCATATTTTTGTTGCTCGTTTTCCAATTCCTTCAATGCTTCACTTTATATCTCATTCCTTTGGTCTTTATACACATTTAGAAGAACATTCTTGTACATCATGGCTTGTATTTGCCAGCACAGCTCACCCAGAACTAGTGAAGCCCCCTCGGCGCCTTGGTCAGTAAGGCACGGTAAAACCATCCCTTCTGATGCCCCTAACGGCGCCTTGCTTTGTACCTCTTCTCGTACCACCTTGCGCTCCTTTGTAAGAGGCCTGTTGTCATTTTTAACTCCGTCCATTTTCTTTGACAGTTTTTCTACATTCACTTCCAATGTACAGTTATTTTACTCATGGATCTTGTTCCCTTTCAACTCACAGACTTCGTTTCTCGCCGTTTCTAGCCCGACTTCCACAGATCTCAGGCTTCGTTTCCAAGACTTTCTTCTCAGTTTCCAGTTTGTCGATTTTGTCCCTTAGATTCTTAATTTCTCCGTTTTTCCACTCCACAGTAAATTTGAATTCATCGTTTTGCCCAAAGCTCCTTTACGTCTTCGTTCAGTCGCGATATTTCTGCGTTCTTTTCTTGGATTTCTGTCTTAAGAAAAGTAATTTGCTCGGCATGGCTAGTGAAAATTTGTGAATCATAAGATTGTCTTCCTCTAAGTAATAGACTTAGGAACCTGTGCGGCGGCGCTATGTGCCATAACTTCCATTTGCCTATGTGCTAGATAACACGTCGCTCATTGTGTTGTGAACTTTTTCGACGACGGTGAAACGGAACTTTACAATAAGCAATGCCGCCACAACGAGATGAGATGCGATCGATGAAGGGCAATAGAATAGGGCGTATTTTCTTGACGTACAGGTTTAATCATTATGACGTGGTTCTTACCTCATGAGCATGGTACAGAGTCCATAGCCACTGACAGAACACAAAAACACCCCGTATTCAAAACTGCACACCACACGATCGTAACCAATTATCGAACAAATCGAGCGAAACAGTCATTGCCGTAGTTTTAAAATAAGAGTGAGAAGAATTGCGTCCTTTGGAAAAATTGATATTATTTATGGGTGCCTGACTTCACTTTTAAATCGGTCTGTATACAACCTGCCTTGATTAGCTTTGCTATATGCAGGTTGTATATTTCTCTAATTTGTTAAATTTAAATTATTGAAATAAAATGATGAAAAAAAAATGTATTTAGATACCAACTTTAAATGAAAAAAGACGCATAGGAAAGGGGTTGAAGAGGTTTGGACGAACTCCCTGTGGACATCAATAATGGTGGAACTAAAAACAAAGTGTGCATTACAGTGGAACCTCGATTTAACGAACCTCTGTATAATGAAGTCCTCGGTATAACGAACGATATTCTTCAGCACGGCAAAATTACAAGTAAAATGTATGAAACAGAACCTCGATATAACGAAATCCTCGTTATAACGAACACGATCCGGCAGGCCAAACGTAAAATCTACCCCGAAATAACGAATAAATGTCAACTCGCGACAAAAGGTAAATGCGGAACAGACCTACAGTGTGTGCTATAGGGCAAATGTATAACCTGTACAGTTTTCCAGTGTCGTAGTTGTATTTACAGTGTACTGTAGCTTCATACAGGCATTAAAGTGCAAATGTTATTTGTTGAGATCCGGAAATACGTAACATCGTTTACAAAACAATTATTAACTATACCTCGATATAATGGCCCTGTCACACTATTGCGTATCGTACTAGCGTATGACAGCGTATGAAAAAATATCACTCATACGCTGGTATACGCTGACATACGCTAGGGGTACGTTAGGCATAGGTTGTATACGTTTCAAGCATGGTCGCATACGGTGGCATACGCTGGCATACGTCCGAATACGCACAAAATTTTTAAGCATGCTTAAAAATTTTGTGCGTATTCGGACGTATGGTTTATACGCTAAGCATACGCTAGGCATACGCTGAATACGTGAGAGTTGCGCTGAAGGTACGTTACTCATAGGTCAAGTACGCTGGTCATACGTTGTATTTTCAAGGGAATTTTGTGCGTATGAAAATTATTTTATGAATTTTTATACGCAACTCATACGTTTCTTTAATACGCAATAGTGTGACAGGGCCTTAACGAACATTTTGGTTGTTTTTCCGCAAATTCGTTATAACGAGGTTTTCAATATAACGATATGTGTTTTTTTGCAATTTTGATTTCCAAATCAGTTTTCTCGGGCAATTTTTGACAAGCAACAAGTGTATTTTATTCGGAAAGTGGTCGTACATACCTCTTACTAACCGAGTTCGAGGGCCGTACTGTAAATTACGGCCCGCGTTTTTCGGTCGCGTGATCGGTCCTCGATTCGGCGTGAACTTGCGTGGCTCTTGAATGAAAACTCTATAAACGAATTAATTTAATCTTCCATGTGTTCGGTAGGACGACGGAAACCTGACATAAGGTAGTTTTCTTTGAAAAGGATTCTTAGTTACTGGCGAAGACAAGCGAGGAAAAGAAGAATGAAAACGCCGCGATAAAATCGCCAAAACAAACGTGTTTGTCAAACGGGAAAATGTGGCAGCACTTCGGTCTACAGCGGTGAACGAAGAAACTCTCAAACTTCTAAAAGGACACTGAATATCTCGTCATCAAATATTGCAAGTTGTTTTTGGCTTTTTGTGTGCTTTAGTGGCTTCATGCCGAACTTTGTGCGTGGATGAGTTTGAATTTCAATCGTACCTGACAAATTTTCAGCGTGAGCTGCATCAGCAAGAGCGTATTTGCGAATACGCAAAATTGTTTTCATGGACTCCACTACAAGGACAAAAATTTCGCTGAGGAATCAAGGTACACTTTTAGCGTAATTTTGTAGCTTCAAGTCTGTTCTTATTAGAGCCACTGCCACAAACGATAACTCTGAACTTAAGTTTATAACCAGACAAAAACTTGATCAAACTAAGTTAAGCTTAATTTAAGTTTTGCCGATGGAAGTCGTTTCAAGTTGTTTTGCAGCTTTATGTTTTTCATTGAGACATTTTCTTACGAAGAAAGACTGTTTTGTTAATGCTTATAATTAATTAAATTGTAAGAGTTAAACGAATTTGCTGTGTTACTCGAGTTTTTATAACTTACAGCCTAAAAGCTAAATACCAAAACAAAAAAGCTTACTCGAGAAAATTGTCAATGCTTTTTGATTCGCAGCTAATCAGCTTTTTTCTAAAGTTATATTTTAATTTCATCGGAGAGTTTTTGTTAACTTTCATGTTAACCCACTTATAGCTCCAAACGTTTCCTCTGGATAATTTTTAATGTGGAAAACAACTTTTGTAAGCGTGTGTTAGGCCTGATGCTGAAACTCTCAAATTTAGCGGGCCGTACTGTAAAATACGGCCCGCTAAATTGACCAATCACAGCGCGCGTACTAACTAAGAGATATAATAATAGTTATTCTAGACGGCGAAAAAGTTTTTTTTGTAAACTTTTGTACGGTATAAATGAACTGTGCAGACGGTCGCGTAATATTGTTTTTGAGAATTGCTGAAATTGAAAAATAGCCCGGTCGTCAATCTTAATTCTTGTGCATCCGACCTTTCACCTTAGTTAAGCTTATCATCGGCTTTCTGTTCAGAGTGCGACGCTGTTAGGCTCAGCCTATCTATATATACTAACTATGCCTCGATATAACGAACATTTTGGTTGTTTTTCCGCAAATTCGTTATAACGAGGTTTTCGATATAACGAACCCTCGATATAACCAATCCAACCAATTTTCTATCTAACTAACCAACTTTCCCAGTCCCTTGGCACCTCGTTAAATCGAGGTTCCACTGTATTTAGAAGGGGTTAGGTTCCAGACCCGTTCCACGCGCTGCGTCGGTGGAGGAATGAAACACTGTAATTTACATCATCTGAAAATATAATAGTGAAAATATAATAGTGCCACATTTAGACAAGTAAAATTACTACAAACCACTATTGGCCTTTGTCAGAACTTTGTCATCTTTGAAACAGCTCAGAGGAAGAGCCAGCGTTAATTTTGGAACATGACAGCTAGTGTAGAATCGTTTTACAGTGGCAGATTTACTTTATCAACTCAGTTGATAGCATATTTTAGTGTCAAATATTTAACTTCAAAATGATGTTTCCGTATTATTAAAGCTGATTAAGTACACAGAAATATAACGATATCAATTAGTTTTTTTTTCTATAGTGTGAAAAAGTTTGCCCTCACGAGTATATGCTTTATTTCGATTCGCAATGGCGTTTTCTTTTTCTTTTTTTTTTCGGGAAACGTCAGGGGGGGGGGGGGGGGTACTCAGCAATGATAGCGACGGGATGTGCGAATGAGGCCAAATTGTTATATCCAAAAAGGGTCCTGTTAGGCTAAATCCAAACCCAAAAAACATACAACGGACAAGAACGTAACCCCCCCCCCCCCAAAAAAAAAAAAGGTCCCTTTTCTCTCTGCATAAAATGCTACGCTTTTTTGCCAACCTCCAAAAAAGGTCCTCACCAAAATCTTTCACCCCAAAATTTCTAAAAGATATCCTCAGATCGCAAATTTCAAACTCCAAAAAGACCCTCGCGCCTCCATGTCACTATCATACCTGAGAACTCCCCCCCCCCCCCCCCCCAAACCGGGGGTTTGGCAGGGAGCAGTCACCTTTGCATGACTTCTTTTGTTTGGGTTCCTTTGCTGTTGCAATTCACTCTAGTTGGTACGCCATTTTGGCCGTGTTATGCCGAGTTTTGATTTGTTGGAATGTAGGTTGAACGTTTGGAATCCAGGCTATCGACAGATGTCCACGTATAAGGGTTTGTATGGGATTTTATCGTTGAATTTAAATGAAATATCGAAGTTGTAAATGGACAGAAATTTTATTTTGCCTTACTGTTCTAAACAGAAGGCCAAAACAATGATTTTTAGAGATAGACAGGAATACAACCGATTAATGTATGTAAACAGTAAATGGCTGTTGATTGACAAAAACTCCCATACAAATCCTAATGCGTTTCCCATCGAGGATAACCCTGTTGCGAGCCTGGATGCCCTGTGTGCTTGGGTAGAGAAGGGTAACTGTGGAAAAATATATATATATATATATATTGCAATTATAAACCACTACTCGATTTATGAACCCAGATCTCAATAAACAACAGAGAGGTTTTGCTTTAAAACCCTTTATTCTGCGGCGTAAGTCTAATATCTTGAAACTTTCTGCATTAAAAATCAGTCAAATGGCTTCATTTATTCTTTTTCTTGTCGTGTGCTAACTAAGGCTCTATTTCCGCCATTCTCTCTGGTCCCTGCTTCCCGAGAAGCGCGGGCTCCTTAAAAGCGGCTGGTAATCGAGCCTTGTGCTAACTCTTGCATTGTCAAATATATTCGTTATAAGTTTGCCAGTTTCAGCTACTTTAATGCCGTTGCTTCAAAACTGAAACATCAAGGGTAGGTGAACCATCAAGAACTGGATTCATGGCCTTTAACTGAAAAAGGAAAAATTTGTAATTATTACTAAAGAGATATAACTCGTTTTGTACAAAACCTGCCGTTTATTCAACGGTTCTGACATTGCCAGGAACAATCCTGGAGTCGTGTTGGCCGATTGTGACTGTACAGTAGTTCTTTTTGGTGCTGTTTGTTATGCTGCACAAGGTGGCTATACCTTTTGAGTCTGTGAATGAAATCCTACAGTGTGCCCATTCAAATGAAAGATATTGAGCAGTACTTTCCCGTGGTGCTGTTTTTTATGCTGTACAAGGTGATTCTACCTTTTGAATCTGTGGATTAAATCCTAAAGTGTGAGCATTCAAATGAAAGCTACTGAGCAGAACGTTCCCATGGCATTGTTTACTATGCTGTACATGATGTGTTTTTAAATTTTGAGTCGTTGGATGAAATCCTAAAGTGTGACCATTCAAATGAAAGCTACTGAGCAGAACTTTCCTGTAGCATTGTTTTCTATGCTGTACATGATCTGTTTCTACTGAATTTTGAGAAATGCTTCGATGTGACAATTAAATTAAAACGAAAGCTGTTTCTTATGGTACTACTTGTTTTTCAGAATTTTGTGAAATAAAATTTGACGTTATTCAGTTTGGAGTTTTGATTTTGGTTGCTCTTGGCAGTGAAATGGCTGCTAAAGAGTAACACCAGTATTGTTTTAAACTTGACACGTGAAACTTAAACAGAGGGCGCGATTCACTCGACCAAAATTTCCAGAAATTCCGGGAAAGAATAGAAATTTTCCGGAAAATTTCGGGAAGGAAATCAAATGGAACGAAAATTATCAGGAAAAATGTTACAAAAATTTAGGAATACCTCGCGAGTTTGTTCTCTTTTCCCGAAAATTCCGGGAAAACAGACAACTACTGTTTCGAAGTTGTTTTCCTAAAATTTTCTGTCATTTTAGTAATTTAAGCTGTGTAACAATTCATTTTAATGCCCTCAAATAGTAAAGGAATTACCATTCCTACCTGTGGCAGCAGCAGTGGTTCGATTTCAATTCACAGTCTATGTCGTAGTCAGGGCAGCGCTTCCAGTTTGGTGGGCAGGGGTCTCCAACGTATGTGCAAGTTCCACGCGGCCAGTCGCATTTCCCGGACGGAGGAGCTATTCCAAAAAAAAAAAAACGATATATTATAATTCATTTTTTTTGTTAATAAACGCGACGCGCGAAGGCATGGGGCGCGAAAAGGAGCACCTTTTTAGGCGCCTCCCGCGTCCCGCAAATGAAACGTCTGCTGCGCAGGCTAAATTTTGACCATTAACAAAACTTGCCGAGCAGAACTTTCCCGTATGGTGTGTATTATGCAATGCAAGGTAGTTCTGACTTTGAGTGAGTCCGTTGCGGGGTGTTATTTTGTATGAAGTCCCACATAGTGACCATTAGAACGAATTCTATTGAATAATACTTTTCTGGGCCCGGTTGTTCAAAAGGTGGATAGTGCTATCCACCGGATAAATCACTATTCAGCGGATAACACAATGGATTTTGTTAATACTTATCCACTGGATGGTGATTTATCCGGTGGATAGCGCTATCCACCTTTTGAACAACCGGGGCCTGTTGTACTATTTCTTAGTACACTGGACAAAACAATTGAGGATTAGGTTAAATAATAATGACTTTTGCAGTGCGGCTACTGTTAGCGGGGTCACCCAGACAAAGTTAACCAATCATAAAGCAGAACGGGGGACAATAGATTCTAACATTTTTAATAATAATAACAATCTTTTATTAGGAAACTCCATCACAAACTGTGGTTTTCATAAAGGTCCTAAATATAAATCATTATTACAAGATACAATTAAAATATAAAAATTTTAAAAATTTAAACTAAAATCAAGATATTAAAATATGTAGAAAATACACAAAGATTAACAATTAACATAAAAAAAATTAATTATAGAAAGCAGAAAAAAGATGCTTCTTAAAAATTGAAAGACTTGCTGATTTTCTTATGGTTCTATCTAACTCGTTAAAATCTCTGTAACAGTGATAATGGGAACGGTGTTTTCCCCAATTAAACTTAATTCTGGGTAGCTTGATGGTATGAATCGTTATTCCGCGTATTGTAAGAGTGCAAATCACTCTTTTTGACAATGTTCAAGGAATGATTAAGTTGGCCATTCAGCCAATAAAATGTCGAGTACAGGACAATGAAATTTCAACTTGTTCGCTCGTGAAGCTTATGTTGAATAAATCTTTAGCTAGCGTTGACTTTTCGATTTAAAAATTTGAGTAGTTTCACATGTCACATGAATGTCGTGTCATGCAAGTGAGTGAGAACTGATTTCAAACTGAATGAAAGCAATGAACGCGACGGCCGTATGTTTGGGCAAATTGCCTGGCGGATTTGAATTCTCGGAAACAATAAAAACTCAATCGCCGGCTGTTTGCAAATGTTACAAGGCACACTGCCAGCGTAACAAATATAGGCATTTATTTTCTATCCGTTTGAAAAAGAACTGCTCCTTTATTTCAATTCTTTTTTATTGAATTGGCGTCAGAATTTTTTCCCTTGCAGAGTGGTTTCTTCCATCTCCCAAGGCGATCGTGAAGATTTTGAAGAAATCATTTTGGTGAAAGGGGTTAAAAGTCTATGGTTGTACATACCGAAAAATAGAAATATTAACCAAACCTCGAACTCTGTGAAAAAAAAATTCTAGTCCGGCGGTTAAGTTTTTTTTATTGTCACCTGCAGGAATTCATCTCGAGGGAGTTGGATTTACTTCTTTTAATCGTCTGGAAAATAATAATAACTCATTTGCCGAACCCCTGGAATATCGATGGATTTTCCGGCGGTGAAATATATGTTGAAGAATACGCCGTCACTATACGACCCTATCGATACTCTTTTTATGCAGTTTTGAATTTCTCTTTTACTTAATTTTATTTCAGCTTAATCCGACTGCTGGAACCCAACGCGTGGAACTCAAAGTTTAAAAAGACGGTGGAAATCAATTTTTCCGACAGCGCATAAAACTTAATTAATTCGGTAGGGCACTTTTTAATTTGCCTAAACTATGACCGTCGCTTTCACTGGTACTTATGCAATTAAGAATGTCTTCCTTCGCTGGCGTGAAGTGTATTTATTATCCAACCCCGCCGTTGACGCCGTAGAGAAAACTTGAATCTGTTACGAGCGAACAAATTATTTTAAATCCACCACCAGCACATTTATTTGTGTAGACATACGGAACAGCCGTCGAATCCCATATTTTCACACAGTTTGGAGTTTCTCTTTCATTTGAATCGCCTTTCAAATTGCGCCGTTAAAACAAGTCAAGTTCAAAAGGGATGGAATCGAAGTTAATTGAAAATTCTACTCTGTGCAGCCAAAACTTGTATTGATCTGTTTTCATGGCGAACGAACAAGTTAATATTTCATTGTTCTGTACTCGACATTTCATTGGCTAAAGTAAAAAATGTTGGAATCTATTGTTCTCGTTCTGTTTTGCGATTGGTTAACTTTTTCTGAGTGACCCCGGTAACAGTAGCCGCACTGTAAATGCTTTATCTAAATGCCATTAAAACCAACAACATAAAAGAGAAGAAAATTTCACACATGGAAAATTCTTAAAATACACAAGTGTTAGCGTTAAGACCAGAAAAAGGGTGGGAAAACGCTACCGACTACATCGGTTTTCGCGCCAAAAACCCGCCATGTGGTAGCGAATACCTCCGAATGCGCATGAGTTTCTTCGCTGCAGAATTTGATTGAAACCTGCAACGAAAACCGTTTTCGGCTCTTTAATTTGATAAAGCTAACATTTGACAGTCTTTGAACAAATTTCTACATTTACTTCCATTCTGTGAAGCAGTCGGCAAGAAAAAATGGGCGCTGGCAAGAGGGTCTTTGTCGAGTCGTTCCAGTAATTTCGTTCCCGATTAATAAGTTTTGCTATTGCTTTTCTTCATCTCCCGATACTTTTTTCGAAGGATTCAAGTATTGCCTGGGATAAAACAGCCTTTTCGATCCTTTTGAAATATTTTTATCTTGTTATTAAACTCTAGCTTCAATCTGCAAGTGCGCCGCTTACCGCTACATCAGCTTTTATACGTTTTAGAACTTTTTTCCTGTCGCGGATAAATGTTTTTTGTCTGCTTTTTCCTCCGTTTAATGGAACAAATCTTTTGGAACTACCGTTCTCTTTTTGTACAAAGGATTATTTAAATCTACCCTTTAAATGTCTTTTCGTTAAAATTGTAACCATTGAGAACCATGTATTATTTTTTCAAAATATTAATTGATTTACTGATAAATAAATAATATAAACATTGCACAGCCAAGACAAATTTTTTGGCGCGAAAACCCATCGGTAGCGCGTACTTTCCCGCCTTTTTCATGCTGTTAATGTAAGCACTTAGTATTTTCCATGTGTGAAATTTTCTTGTTTCTTACGTTGCCGTTTTTAATGGAATTTAGGTTAAGTGTTAAGTTATTATCATTTAATCTAATCCTCAATTGTTTCGTCCAGTGTACTATGCTGTAAGAGACAGTTCCAACTTTTGAGCCTGTTTATGAAACCCAGTGTGACCGGCCATTCAAAAATAATCTATATTGAGTTGTTTATTCTGTGGTGCTGGTTTTCTTTTGTTATCTTTTGCAAATTAGGTGTAAGGTTTTTGTTTAACTTTTAACGTGGTGTATATATTAGGAAACGACCGAAGTAAAAAGATTATAAAAATTATGTAAGCGAACTCATTTTCCTGTACGTAGACTTATTACAACTTACGGGCTGTCGTGCGGCAGCAGCAGTGGTTTGTTGGAAGATGGCAGCCAACGTCCAACGAAGGGCAACGTTCCCAATTTGGGGGGCAGGGATCCCCTCTATATGTGCAAGTGCCATTTGGCCAATCACACGGCTTGTCAAGAACTTCAACCTTTGGCACATCTTTAACTGTGAAAGATGAAGATTGCAACAAATAAAAATGCAATTAAAAAATACTAAAATTCAATTTGTAAAACAGAGAGAAACAAACAGTACCACAGGAGAGCACTGCTAAAGAGCTTTCATTTGAATGGTCACACTTATAGATTTTATCCACGTACTAAGTAAGAGCTCAACCTTATTTTAACACTCCAGGAAGTTCAGGGAGACTGCGCGCCAGCTTTCGGCACTAAGCTTTTTGGGATCGTTTGCATGGGTAACCAGCGTTACATGTAGTTAAGATATGTTGATGATTTTCAAAGGCAACCATTAACCAATCATAGCTGATATTGGTTAACCAAACGATCCCAAAGATTTCAGTGCCAAAAGCTGGTGCTCAGTTTCCCTAAAGTTTCTGGAGGGGCGTATTACGCAATTGCAAAATGGTTTGGATTCACGCGACATGCTTCTGGCTTTTTTCATTTAGTGTGTTAATTACAGGGCTGCAAATAACAATCGGTCATCGGACAATGGCCGACCAAAATTTGCCAATGTCTGGAAAACTTGCAAATGGCTGACCGTGTTTGAAATCGCCCTATAATGCATTTTAAACCCTTGAGCATTGAATACGTCATGTATGCCCGCTTGTAATAAATAATGTGACGTCCGACCAAATTTTTCGTCTGTCCGACCAAAATGGTGCCCAAGTTGGACATATTTCCTTTCAAGAAAAAATAATTATTGGCAGCCCTATTAATACATCCCCACAGTGTCATCGTTCAAATTCAGCTATTGAAGGGTTACTTCATTCACGTTGTGCCATTTCTTAACTCCGGCATATTAACCCTTTCAAAGAGTCAAATCTTGAGTCGTCGTGTAATGTGTTTCTAACTTTTGAGTTTGTGGTTGAAATCATAAAGTGTGACCATTCAAATGAAACCTACAGGAACCGTGCTTTCCTATGGTGCTGTTTATTATGCTGTCCGTACAAGGTGGTTCTAGCTGTTGAGTCCGGATGAAATCATAAAGTGTGATCAATCAAATGAAAGCTACTTAACAGTACTTTCCTGTGACGCTGTTAACTATGTTGTATAAACGGTTTTATCCGTTGAGTCTAGGGAAGAAATCCGATGGCTTGTGAAAATGACGGAGTAAATTTGTTAAGTAAAATTGTTAATTATACAACGTTCGAGTTCCATTTCTATATATCTGTTGGAATGTATTTGGCAAAAAATCTCAAAATTGAGTAGAAGCACGCCACAGGTGCGGGGCAGTGTTCTAAGATATCAAGTTCAGTTTATTTTAGAACTGTGTAAGAGTCGAGTTTGTGATTACTTCTTTTCGTGAACTACATATTTGTTAATTTAACTTGTTATATAGCTGGAGTTTTTCTCAATATAACGCGCGCGTTGATTGGTTGATTCATGGTCACATGACATCTAACAAACAAACTGTTTCCCGCCAATTGTGCTAAGCGGGCAACATTTGCGAAAGCGGGCAACAATTTTGACGTCAGAGGGTAACATTGCACTGTTGCCCGCTAGCGCACGTGATCAGACCGTGACAAAAGGTGGCATGATTATGATGGATCGAGTGCTCGGCGCGTTCTTCAAACTGTCTTGTGTTGTGTTTTTGTGTGTGTGTGTGTGTGTGTGTGTGTGTGTGTGTGTGTGTGTGTGTGTGTGTGTGTTGCTATATAACAAATCACTTAATGACTGATCCCTCGGGAAACAGTGAATTTTGTTTCCCTCGAATCTCGATGTTTCCCGAGACATCGAGATTCTCGGGAAACAAAATTCACTGTTTCCCTCGGGACCAGTCATTAAGTGTTTATTATTGCCCCAACACGATAGTTCTTTTAGTGTGCTGTCACAACTTACCGAGCGCTTTCTTAATGTAGCAACAGCAGTGGTTCGTTGAACTTGTACAACCCTTGTCGTTCTGAGAGCATCGTTCCATATTCTCTGGACAAGGATCCTCTTTAAAGGTGCAGAAACCCTTTGGCCAGTCGCACGTAGGGGCATCTTGGGCTGTACAATAAATACAAAATAAAAATTAGTCTTGTTAATAATTAATGATACTTCTTGTAAAGTTTCTGAGGATGACTGAAACTCTCATATATATTTTTCTTCAGACACACGATTTATTTTCCGAATAAATTTACATATTAGAACATTTTGAGGTGGGTGAACTGTCAGTAACACGGATTTTATGTTGCTGCAACTGTAAAAGGTTCTTTTTGCACCATTGTTAATAATGGTTTATGCAACAGTGTTTCCCTAATTATAAGGCTCATCATCGGCTGAAAAACCGTACTTAAAATAGCAATATAATTACAATCTTAGGCTTGTGAAAGAGTATATATACCCTATAATAAAATTAAAAAACGGCAAGACATCAAAAACTATGTCGATAAATGTGGTACAATTCTGATGCATTTCAATCTGACTCCTGGGTCTCAACATCGCTCAGGTGTAGGTGCGTAAGTCGTGCTTTTGCGAAAAGTGCGAAGTGTCCCAAACGAAATGGCCAGGATTATAGCTACTCGGCTAGAAAGGCTTAGGAGCGACCCTTCTTAATAGTTCTTGTTAATTTGTAGTACTGATTGAAAGGCAGGTAGGAAGTTTACTTAAAAGTTTGGATGCGAAATCTTGAAATGAATTAGTTTCTAGCGATCTTCCTTATTAAGGCTGGCTTCTCTTAAGTCTAGATGAAATCCGATGGTGTACGTGTGAGCATTCAAAGTGAAGCATTGAAGCTATACCTCACCACTTGGCCATGGTACTGTTTGTTTGTGTTTTTTGTCTTTTCGATGAGTCCTTCTTCACCACGCTGTTAGATAAACGCAAGGTATTTTATTTTTGAGGCCGGACGCCAAAAGTAATTTCCGCTGTAGATTGTTTGGGAAGTTTTGATTTTTAGCAGTCTTGACGGCGAAAGGGTGAAACCCTGTACAGAACAAGGGAGAAGTGAGGCAAACGCTTCGAATGCCTCAGCATGATACGTGTTGTCACGGGGTATTAGTCTCTTCTTTTAACTTACCGTCGCTTTTCGGTGGATTCTTGCGGCAGCAGCAGTGATTTGTTGCAAGTTTGCATCCTACATCGTACTGAGGGCAACGCTCCCAGTCTGGTGGACAGGGATCCTTTATGTAAGTGCAGGTGCCACGTGGCCAGTCACATACATTCGGCTTCGGCTTCGGCTTAGGAGTTGGACGAGCTTTAAAACAATCGCAAATCAGACATTAATTTTACAATAAAATAAGCGTAAATAAAAGGAGTTAGTGAAATTATTGTTTTATACCTTGTTATTGTTAGAATGATTTTATTTTTAAAATCCCGTGAAATAGACTTTGGAGCAATACATAGTACACAATAAGTTATAATTCCCCAAATTGTGTTTCCTTTTGTCTATTTTAGTGCTAAAAGACACTGTATTTAACGCTTTAAAATTACAAGTTAAGTAAAATCATTCTAGTAAAGGGTTTATACGTGAAATATTGTCGCGAGGTAAACTTAATTCGGTGCTTTCATAGTGTTGGTCGCATATGCTTTATTGATATATTTTTATGTAAGTATGTATAAAAAAAAACAAAATGTGACCACTTATAACAGTATCTTCCTGTGGTTCCGAGGTCGTTTGTTAGTTTGTTTTATAAATGAAATTTGTAATTTAATGTGAATTTTTTACTTCACGACACTCGAATGGCTCGTCACGTGATCAAACATGCAAAAATCAGGAACACCCAAAGAATCGTTTCGTCTGAAAGCTGTTCGGAAGATTGTTCGGAAGATGTTCGGATGATGTTCGGAAGACCTTAGTTATCTTAAAATAGACTAAAAACTAGAGTTTTCTTGAGTAAAATGCCGCCTCAAACTTTCGTAACATCGGAAATTTAAACGCCTTTTGTTTTCGAAGGGATAAAAAGTGTTCGGAAAATTTCGGAAGATGTTCGGAAGACCTTAGTTATCTTAAAATAAACTAAAAACTAGAGTCTTCTTGAGTAAAATGCCGCCTCAAACTTTCGTAACATCGGAAAATTTAACGCCTTTTGTTTTCGAAGGGACAAAAAGTGTTCGGAAAATTTCGGAAGATGTTCGGAAGACCTTAGTTATCTTAAAATAGACTAAAAGCTAGAGTCTTCTTGAGTAAAATGCCGCCTCAAACTTTCGTAACATCGGAAAATTTAACACTTTTGTTTTCGAAGGGATAAAAAGTGTTCGGAAAATTTCGGAAGATGTTCGGAAGACCTTAGTTATCTTAAAATAGACTAAAAGCTAGAGTCCTCTTGAGTAAAATGCCGCCTCAAACTTTCGTAACATCGGAAAATTTAACACTTTTGTTTTCGAAGGGATAAAAAGTGTCCGGAAAATGTTCGGAAGATGTTCGGAAGACCTTAGTTATCTTAAAATAGACTAAAAGCTAGAGTCTTCTTGAGTAAAATGCCGCCTCAAACTTTCGTAACATCGGAAAATTTAACACTTTTGTTTTCGAAGGGATAAAAAGTGTTCGGAAAATGTTCGGAAGATGTTCGGAAGAACTTAGTTATCTTAAAATAGACTAAAAACTAGAGTTTTTTTGAGTAAAATGCCGCCTCAAACTTTCGTAACATCGAAAAATTTAGCGCCTTTTGTTTTCAGAGGGATAAAAAGTGTTCGGAAAATGTTCGGAAGATGTTCGGAAGATGTTCGGAAGACCTTAGTTATCTTAAAATAGACTAAAAACTAGAGTTTTCTTGAGTAAAATGCCGCTTCAAACTTTCGTAACATCGGAAAACTTAACGCCTTTTGTTTTCGAAGGGATAAAAAGTGTTCGGAAAATTTCGGAAGACCTTAGTTATCTTAAAATAGACTAATAACTTAAGTTTTCTGGAGTAAAATGCCGCCTCAAACTTTCGTAACATAGAAAAATTTAACGCCTTTTGTTTCCATGAGGGATAAAAAAAATTTCGTTTTGGGTGCGAGATAAGGTCAGCTAGGATTTCCGGAAAGTTGAAAGGAGCTGGTAAATTCGGGAGTAAGATTCTGTTTACCAACATTTTTTGCCGCTGAAATATTCGGCTAAAGGAACCGAAAAGCCCAAACTGCATGTATTACAGTAGCTTTCACACATTTTCCTTTAAGGTTACAGTGTACCTTCGGGGGTGTTTCCAGTATAACAGCTCTCTAGCGTCTTAAGATTACACTTAATATACCTAAACCCAGATATCAAATTAAAGCTTATAGAGCTGGCTATCTAAATATGGAAACCATTTGGTAATAAAATTAATTGTCGAATTTTTTACGACATCTAAATTCGAACGTCCGAATCAGCTTTAAAACGCTATAACTCAAAGCGATTATTATATTTTGCTAATTTAATTTGTTCTCGGGTTTCCGGACACGAAGCGCTAACAAAACGTGTCGGCGATTTTCCATATTCAATTGCAGTGAAAAGTTACAGAATATTTTAGAAAAGGGGAGAAAAAAAATTGGAATGATCGCACGGAAATGCCTGTTGACGAAAAACTTTTCGGAATTAAGAAATTCGCCGACACGTTTTTGTTGATTATATGTTAGCCTAGCTTCTGTCCAAATTTGAGGAAAATCGAACAAATTTCCTTTGAGTTGTAGCTCTTTAAAGTGTCCCCAACAAGCGAAAAATTAACTTTGAGAAAACGGCGCTTAAAAAAACATATCGCTTAATAAACAAACTCCGCCCACAAAAGTTATACCGTCATTTCTCCGTAAATTTTCACTATTTTTCGATACTTTTTTTTTGGATGAAAGTTCATTCTGTAAACTTTATTTTAACGCCAAAAAAAAATTTTCAATAAATTTTCGATCTGAAGGTACACTGTAACCTTAAAGGAACAAAACAGTACACTGCCATTCCAAGCCTTTTCCTAACCATTCATCGTTTGGTGCCACTGAAAAATGTGTAAAAAGAATCAGTGCCTCTTAGTTGACAACTTACGAGGATTCTTGCGGCAGCAGCAATGATTGGTTTTAACTGGACAGTCGTAGTCGTACTGGGGGCAGCGCTCCCAATTCGGTGGACAGGGATCTTTATAGTAGGTGCAAGTACCACGGGGCCAGTCGCACATTTTGTTACCTAGAAATGAATGCCATTTAATACTAAGAGATTAGCCAACAGCAACAACATGGCTTCATTTATACATCAGGTAAAAATACGATCTTATTCTCGAAACTGGAAAGGTTTCGTACATGTTTTTGTCGTTGTTATGTTATGTTATGTTGTTATGTTGTTATGTTGTTATGTTGTTATTCTCGAAACTGGAAAGGTTTCATACATGTTTCTGTCGTGTGTAATTCCAATGCGATGTCAGAAGTAGCAAATGTTCATCTTTCAAAATCAGGATGAGTCCTTCACCACACTGTTAGTTGAACACAAGATATTCTTTTGAGGCCAGACGCAGAAAGTAATTTCCGATTATTTTGGCAGTTTGTTGATTTTTTTGCAATCTTGAGGGAGAAGTGAGGCAAATCTTTTGAATGCCTCAGCATGATACGTGTTGTCACGGGCCATTAGTCTCTTCTTTTAACTTACCGTCGCTTTTCGGTGGATTCTTGCGGCAGCAGCAGTGATTTGTTGCAAGTTTGCATCCTACATCGTACTGAGGGCAACGCTCCCAGTCTGGTGGACAGGGATCCCTTATGTAAGTGCAGGTGCCACGTGGCCAGTCACATACATTCGGCTGCGGCTTCGGTTTAGGATTTGGATGAGCTTTAAAACAATCACAAATCAGACATTAATTTTAGAATAGAAATAAGCAAAAATAAAAGAAGTTGGTAAAATTGTTGTTTTATACCATGTTATTGTTAGAGTGATTGTATTTGACGTGAAATCAGTAGACGTATATAGAGCAATACAGTACTCACGCCTTAAGTTATTATTCCCTAAATTATGTTACCGTTTGTCTATTTTAGTCTAATAGTAACTGTGTGTAACGCATTATTATGGTAAAGGTTTATGTGAGAAAAATCAATTTTTTAACTCTTGCGCAAGGTGATAAAATAGCTTTTTCACTAAGAGCTTGTCGCGAGGTAAACTTAATTCGTGCTTCGATGGTGTTGGTCGCGTTAAGCGTTATTGATATATTTTTTTTTATTTAAGTATGAATAAAAGCACAAAATGTGACCACTTAATAAACAGTATCTTCCTGTGGTTTTTACATGTTGTTTGATTAAGAAGTGACAATTGTAATTTAATGTTCGTTTTAAACTTCAGAAACTTGAATGGCTCATCACGTAATCAAACATACAAAAATCAGGAACACCCAAAGAATCGTTTCGGTTGAAAGCTGTTCGGAAGTTGTTCGGAAAATGTTCGGAAAATGTTCGGAAGCTGTTCGGAGGGCCTTAGTAATCTTAAAAATTCGGAGGGATAAAAAATGTCGTTCGCGGGTCGGAATAAAAAGGTCAGTAAAAATGCCGTACTGCCCGCCGTACCGATTTTTAAATGCTATTTGCCAGTAAACCTTGGCTAGACTAAATTCTTCACGCAACTGATCAGTTTCGCGGAAAATGATACCCTATTCTAGACCAAAAATCTCTGATTACTATACCCTATCCCAGAAAAAAACTGCCTGAAACCATACCCCTTCACAGCGGCACATACCTATATAGCTCATATATGGGAGTAACCCCCCGCCCTCGGGCAGCTTCCGCACAGTTTCCTTGAAAGGCACTGAAATGATTTAGGAAAACAGTACAAAACCATTCCAAGCCTTTTCCTAACCATTTCTCGTTTGGTGCCACTGCAAAATGTGTACAAAGAATCACTCCCTTTTAGTGACAACTTACGAGGGTTATTGCGGCAGCAGCAATGATTGGTACTTAGTGGACAGTCGTAGTCGTACTGAGGGCAGCGATGCCAATTCGGTGGACAGGGGTCGTTATAGTAGGTGCAAGTACCACGGGGCCAGTCGCACATTTTGTTGCCTAGAAATGGATAACATTTGATACTAAGAGATTAGCCAACAACAACAATAACAACAGCTTCATTTATACATCGGATAAAAATATTATCTAACAAAAGAATATTCCTCGAAATTGGAAAGGTTCATGATAACTGATACATGTTTTGTCGTGTGCGATTCCAATGTGATGCATAAAGCAATTGCGGGTTTGCACATGACGTCATAAAAAACGTCCTACAAAGCTGTTTCTAACATGGTAAATGTTTCAGGTGCCAACGATGTTTTGTTTCCGATTTATAAAGGTTTTAAATGTGTCACGCAATTCGTCACGCTATTTCAGAAAAGCCGTGAAAATAAACAAAAATTGAACCAGTTGAAAGTTATTTTTGCATTATAGATGCTTATAAAGCCGATTTAACGGAACTTATAGCGAATACGATTTTTTGTGATTTGATTTTTGGTGCAATTAGGACTGAATTTTTTGTCACCAAGTTGGTGCCCTTGAGTGGGGCACCAAGATGGCCTCTCCATACAAAATTTGGCCCAGATATGTAGCTTTAAACTCTCTATAATTCCATAAACATTTTGGAATCGAAATCTGTTTTTTAATGCTTCTGAATTTTGACATGACGTATAAAGTTAAAATCCCCAATATATTATTCATCCCGTACCACATTTATATTGTAAGCTATCAGTTAGCTTGTATTATTTTATAAGTATTTATTACATCCATCTAAATCGTATCTTTTCTCATTCTCGTCCCCAGAGCCGCTTGACCCTCTTAACCGCCGGAGCCTGAGTACGAGGGTCAAGGGTCAAGCGGCTGAATTGCATCGTTACGCTCGACTGAGTTTTTGACTCATGACGTCAGTCTTTCTGTTTTGCATACAGAATGAGATGTGAAAACGTTTCCGGTTCCGCTGTTTTACAAACCGGCCACTGGATCAATAAAATATTGGTACTGACTAAAATCTTGTATTTGGGCAATTAAATTGTGCGATTTCAAAATGGATGTAATAAAGTGATCATTGAACTGAGTGGAGGGCAATTTTGGTCTGACAAATTGCCCTTGGCTTGGATGCCATCAGATTGAAAATACACTACTTGCTAACTCGCTCTTCTAATTTCCTTTGGAAGGTTTATCGATAGCGAAGCGCCGCGCCACTTTTATATAACTAAAGGTACCTAAATTTCCTGCTTAATGCAAATATTGCGTTTGACAAGATACTAAAGATATCTTTGAAGTGGATCGAGATATTGTGTGACTTTCACTCGAGTGTTAAAATGCTTTCAGAGTCAAATGTATTTTATACGTCAATGAAACAAGAGCGTTTTTACTCATGCGCATAGCGGCATGAGTCAAGGTTTCGGTAAGGTTTCCTTGTTTCTATTTTTAGCTTTCGTCCCGCTTTTTGTGGTCACAAATCGGCTTGTTTTTTTAAAGTTTCCCGTATCCCGCGGGAGGACTTTCACTGGTCTGATTGGTTGACATGCGACCTTGTGATTTCGCCGTGCCCGTAATCACGTTCTTGTTTTCAAAATAGCCGAGTCAAGCCACTGGCATTTGGTCTTCACCGGAAAAGAAATTACATTTTTCGATGGGAATTTATGTTGATATCAATTTGTGATTGAATTTTTCTTTGTTTTGTCGTTAGATTTAGAGAAATGCTTATAAAACGTGTTTAAATTCAGTTGTAAATTCAGTCGTAATAATGATATCTGATAATATGTAAACAAAACAAGACTTACATATCACGCAAAATTCGTTGAGAGGGAAGGGATGCGTGACCCAGTTAAAATAAACCATAAACCGTTCTTATGCAAGCGCATGAGTACAGGCTACCAGCTAGCCTCTTGTCTCAATCTTAATTCGGGAAGGAAAAGGGGGGGGGGGGGGGATTGAGGTGGGAACTCCCTTATCACCCGGCTGAAACCTGAAGAAACTTCAAAAAAAAAATAATAATGTATATTAAGTTTATTTGATTTAGGCTTGAATGAATCTGAGCACTCATTTTCTTGCTCGTAAACAATACATCCTTATCTTAGAAACGGAACGACTTAAAAGCGATTACCATTTTACGCCAATTAGGCCCCCTCTTCTCCCCCTCTGCTGACCCCCCCCCCCCCCTTTCCCCTCCCTCCAACACACACACCCAAATCTAAAATTCCTGAATCCGCCCCCTGTAATTTCACACAGATTAGGGTACCTTGAAAATATATATTCCAAAATAGAGGAAATGTAATGGCTATACCTTATACCCAAATGCACAGAATTTGTCAAAAAATCAATCTAGTTCTCAGAGGGTTAACACAAATATAGAAATGTCAGACAATTTGAAATCCTTAGCTTACCCTGCACATGATACAAGGCAATCCCCAAAACAGTCAGCAATAGAAACAGGCGAATCTTTAGAGCCATGGTTGAACTGCAAAAGATATACAAAGCGTTAAGTTTCTGTGTTACTAATAGTGGGCAAAGAAGAAGCGAATAAAAGCACTGTGGAGGTCACGCTTGTTTTCATAACGACTATCGCAGATTATAACACTGTTACATAAAACGACAGAAAATTTTGCAATTAAGAAAGACAGGCTTAAACTAAAAGCTTTGATTTACTCCTCCTAGGAGGTGAAGAAGTACAAAACAGTTCGAATATTTTTAAACTCCGTTAACTTAACTGGGAATTGGGTTCCGCCCACAATTATGCAAACGAGCAAAACTGACCTCGCTCGCTCGCCCGCTCGTTCGCTAATCTTACAAGAGATTCAAATTTAAAATAATAATAACAACGAAATAATTATAAACAAAAATACTCTAGCCTACAGCAAAATGGCTAAAATAATTTCTAGCCTCCTCGACAGAGAAATCATCCCCTAGCGGACAGTCTTGTCCTGTCAGCCAAAGATGATCCTCCCCTAACAGCTAACCCGCTTCATGTTTACGATTCACTTGGAACAAAGCTACAGTACACGGAAGCTATAACACAACTTACTTCACTTCAACTCCCTGTACACAGCACGCAACAAGAACTTGAAGACGACTTTAGAGGCTCGAAGATAGAAACGACTAGCAGCTAGACGTTTTCGATCTGCGACTGAGGTACAATTAATGAATGTTGCCTTTTATAGGCGACAGTAACACCAGGCTCGTTTTCTCATTAATCTCGTGACTATTACACAATATCACTTGTCTCCCAGTTTCCCCGATTATTTTCCATTATTAGATCGTGACTGACCGCACAGTCATGTACCATTTCTAGGAAAAGGTTATGGTCTTCTCAGATGACCCAAGGGGTGGAATGGGGGGAGGGGAGAAAGAGAGTTACCCCTCGGATGTAATAATGAAAGTGTATACTGTCTGACCATTAAGACCTATCCTTTATTGGTATGACCGTTTTCAATACTGTGTTGTTTTTCTTTTCTTATCCCTATCACCCATTAAGCCTTTTCCCTTCTAGGAGTACCAACGTTTATTACTGAAAATATACTTTTAATAAAACTATATTTTTGCAAAATATTTAAAAACTACTACACCATAGGAAAATATAAATGCTCAATACCTTTCAGTTGACGGGATAGACTGCCATATACCAAATGACATTATCCAACAGACTGCAAAAGTGCAGTCATATTTTCTAACTCACAGATTTATCCCGATAGTCAGTGAATACATCATACCTCAATTACTTTACATAAAAGGGTACCAGCTTCTTTCCAGCCCTGCGTCCACCCTAACCACCCCCTCGCCCCCCCCCCCCCCCCCCCCCCCTCCCACTTCCTATTTCAAGGTGTGAACATCGTGAAAATAATAGCCATTCAATGTCGCATCCATGACTTTGAACAAAGCCATGTAAAATTTCTTTCCGGGAATTCCCAGAACACATTCTCCCAAACAAAGGCATTTTTCCACCCAAGAAACATGAAGACAAAAGGTTTATGTTGATTCTTCGAACCGTCTTATAAGAAGTCCCTTCAGTCTGTTCCAATCAGACATGGTTACGAACGTGTTTTCCCCGACTGAATTTAGTTGATACAGACTGTGAGGGCGACCCCGTAGCTGTCTAATTTGATATATCACTTGAACGATGCCCCTATCCCTGCCCTATCCCTAATCCCTATCCCAGCGGGACAAATCTACTGTTTTCTTAGCGAATCACAGACATCGTTTGGACAAGTGCTGGACCACCCCACTGTGACTTTTTGTTTTCTTTAGCGTATTTATAACCATATTTGAGCAGTCTTTAATTTCAATAAAAAAAAGAGGCGCCAACTCAGTCGAGTTAATGAGTGAAATGCCCATAGTACTGGGATCCGTTTCAAAGACAATGAAACGACGACACTGTTTATTGACAAACTACCATAGACCTTCATATACTCCTTCCGGGGGGTGGGGGAGGGGCATAATTAGGTATGTGCTGCCTCACCTCCCTCGGCCTTCCACTTCTCCTGTGCCGCAGGTTAGTGGGTTAATGCTGTCTCAAATAGTATGGGTTTTCAGCCACTTTGGTCCATAGAATATGACTTTTGGGGGTCTGAATATACGTACATATTGCCTCTTGATCAGAAAATGGGTATACTTTAGATTTTGTTAGATTTATGGCCGGTTTGGTTTGAAACCCCCGGATAATACCACAATCATACCACCGTTGTTTATTTATATTGAACAGGATTTACATAATTGGGAAAAGGCCCTTATTTTAAAGCTCATAAATAGATTGCAATCTGATCTTTTAGACTATAAACCAGTTTCAATTTCATCACTAGATCATGTGAGGTAGTTCTAACTTTCGTGTCTGTAGATGAAATTGTTAAGTGTGACCCTTCAAATGAAAACTATTAAGCAGCACTCTCCAGTACTACTGTTTATTTTGCTGCATATTAAAGGTGGTTACATTGAGGCATTGAGTCTGTGGTTAAAATCCTAAAGTGTATACATCTCATTTGAAACGAACACCGTAAATAAAGTTGAGTGTGCATTGCTTATTTTTCGCTTAAGATGTTGAGCAATGCGGGTAACTGCACTATGAGCTTAACCATAAGATAATAGACATAATAGCAGCAACACTTATAATTTGGTGTCTATAATCTGTAGTTAGGTGGAAAACGTGGAGTGCGTAGTGCGGAGTGCAGAGTGTGGAAAATGAGGAGTGTAGAAAATGCGAAGTGTAGAAAATGAGGAGTGTGGTAAACGCAAACATAAAAAGCTTGTGTGTGTGTAAAAAATGGTTGGAAGAGAGATTTACTGTTTGAATGCTTCGTTATATGTAATTAAATTACCAGTCACGGAAAACTGGATTTAGTGACACAGAAATTCTTAGCATTTTTAGGAAAATAAAATCATCACGTACAGATTTCAACATCCAACTGATCAAGAAAAAGCCGCTTTTAAAATAAAAGAATATTTAAAAGAAGCGAGAAAATTAAATTTCATGATCAAAAGACGCCCTGACATAAGTTTTTTTTTGTATCTCTTTCAAAGTGGTTTGAAGTTATTTACAACCAGTGTTACAACGCAAGACGAAAAAGTAAAACTCGCTGCAATGGGCACAGTTTGAACTCGATAAAAACTAGCTGCAAGAAAAATGATTGGATGAAATAATATAATGCTGTCAGCAACTAATTAGGCCCTGAAAAATGCAAACTAACGACAATTCTTTCATTCCACATTTCAGAAGCGTTACACTGTTCAACCGTCCCATCAAGTTGAATCCGCTTACTCGCCCAAGTTGTCATCCGTTCGTTTGAGCCGCTAATCATTACAAAAGAGTTGTAGAGTGATAGGTCTGTCATGTACGTGGAAATATTTGATGTCGGTATGTTAACCCTCCCAAAGTCAACTAACTATGGAGACATGTAACATAGTTTTAACCAGTTTGAGTGTGTCGACAAAATCCTATGTTGTGACCATTCAAATAAAACCTCTTCGGTAGTACTTTTGCATGGCATCATTTGTTTTTCAATGTTTCAAAAATGCAGTTTGGGATTTTTCTTGAATTTTCACTTTTGGCGCTCTTGGGAGTTTGAACCCTTAAAAAAGGTTTAACAACAAAAACAAATATCAGCCTGATAATAAAGTTTTAGGGCTTATAATAAGTTTCAAAAGCTTTAACATCCAAATTGAGACTATAAGGGCCTGTTCACATGAAGGTAGGGGACCCCGGTAGGTGAGGTACCCCATCTACGCGGGGTCAAGAAAAGCTAGCCTTCAATCACATGCAATATTTAGAGCCCTGGGGCGCTAGGGTGAGGTTTCTAAATGCTATCGCCATGTTGTTTTGGCGGACTTTGGCCGAATATTCAAACTAATTTTCCTTTGTACAATTTGTATATCCTATTCTATTTTTATATTATGCTATCATATTTACCGTTTGTTGACTTAGATTAGTTTTATCTCCATTCGCTGTTTTAAATTTTAAATTCCTAGCCTGTATCACATATCAAAGTATAACCGTTTCACAATTTATTTACTATATAAAATATTGTAACGACTTTCCGTATCTCCATTAAATCCCCTGGAGAAGGACAGCTTGACTGAGTGTCCGAAATATCGGGAAACCTCATTCTCTAGTTGTATATTTTGTCTTCGCTGTTTTCCCTCATCAGATATATAGGTTTTATTAAAGGTAAATGCCCGGATGCACACCACCCCACCCCACTTCCAGCATTCACATGGAGAAAACTCACCCCACCTAGGCGGGTTACCCGGCCCGGCTGACCGGGCAACCCGCCTCGGTGAGGTACCCCACCTCTCATGTGAACACGATCAAGAAAAAAAGAGAGATTCTATGGAGAGATTGGTAACTCCACCTACCTGGGGTCCCCCACCTCCATGTGAACAGGCCCTACAGGCGCTAGACTCAAGACGAAACCCGGATCGATAGTTTTACTTGGCTGGGGAACAACATCACGTCACGTGATCTATATGCAAGATAGCCGAGGAAGTGAACGCAATTGCAATATAAAGTTTTTAAGGATCCCCAAAGTAATGCCTGTTAAACTCGTAAAGGTAACCTAGCTTAAAATGAAAACAAAATCACCAATTTCAATTTTGCGTAATAACTGCTACTCGATCTTTCATTTTCGTTTAGGATTTCATCCAGACAGGTCAAGAAAAAAAATGAATGGCAACTTATTTTTTATGACTCGTCTTTTACACTTAATACTTTTGTTTGCTTTGTCCGAGATCTAATTTTAAAAACATCCCTATGAAAGAATAAACGATTCATTTATTGGCCATCGTCCGCATTTTCTCGGAATAAATGCAAAGTTATTGTTATAGCTTGTTTTGGACTCAAACAACTCCTATTTTTTGTGTGCGTGATTTCCGTCATGTTTAATCGGCTTCTGTGAAACAGAAACTCCCAAGCGATCCAAAGTACAAATGCGCAACAATTCTGTTTTAAAAATATTGTATTTAAAAATTACAGCACCTGACCACAGCAAAATAATACTCCTTAGCTTCGATTTGAAATAAAAGGATTGATACTGCTTGATAGCTTTCATTTACAAACGGTGACTCCGGGGGGGGCACTCCCTCATAGACATGACAGGGTGCATGTCGTGGGCATTGAGCCGAAAAAATATACCAGAATACGTCATGTGTTGTTTTAGAATTGGTAAAATTGATTTGAGCCTCACCCATCAAACGAGATTCTGGTACACCTTTCATACATAATAGCATCCCCGTCATTTTCATCTGGGAGTCCTAATTCCCCCGAGTGACTCAAGATAGAGACGATAGAGTAAGAACCACATTTTTATAAAATCTTATCTTACTATGTTAAACTTTGACCTCCACAAGGAAAAGGTTTTTGAAAATCAATAAGTCCGATATTGATTCCATCACTGTTCACCCACCAAAATTGAGAAATCAGTCAGCGTTTTTAACATCAATTTATAATTTTGCAGAATGCAGAGTATGAATTTCATATATTCAAATGTTGGACATGTTTACTTTGGGAGGGGCACCTCGTAGGAGAAAAATTGGATGGTAGCCATATGCGTATTTATAGTTTCGCTGACGGATACACATTCCAACTGACACAATGACTGATAATGATAGATATTCTCGTGACTTTGCTGCCATTCTTTTTCAGTTAGTTAGATATCTTGTGACCTTTTTTGTTCCAGTTTCTTCATGGTTTCACTTACATAATCATATGATCGTGGCCGGTCAACTCGTGACAGTAAGGGAAATGTCCCGATGTTTAGTTGTTTTTTTTTTCCGGAATTTGTTGAAATAGGTCAGTTCTAAAATTACATGCAATTTCTGGCCGTTTTCTTGGAAAGATCGGATGTAGTAAGATATACATGTGTATATTTTAACATGATTTCACGTTGTATTTAAGGGCTGTTTTGGCTGTATTCTAAAATGCTTAACGCCGTATTCTAACATGCTGTTTTGGCCATATTCTAAAATGCTCAATGGCTCATGTTTGTCAAATAGGGAAACTTGAAAACCGTGAACTCTAGTATCCGTTTCTGATGGTTTCATCGAAGACCTAATAAGTAAAGCCATGTCTGTCAACTGAACATTTGTCCCTCTGTAAGTGGACGGAAGGGAAAATATCATACAATATCGAGCTTATAAAGTTAGAAAGCAACTCCGATCTGCTCGGATACACTTTCTCAGAGGCCGAGCCAGTACTTCAGACGCTGAACCTTCAAGTAAGGTCTTTAGACCACTTCCCATTATAGAATGGTGTTACACAATTCTGGGCGAATTCAGACAACTTGACCCGTACAAATAAATTGCATTATTTATATTGTAAACAGACAAAGAAACAGCTCAAACATTACGCACTATTTTCTAAGAAAAACTGACGTTTTTTTTTTAAACATTCAGTCAATTCCAAGAAGGCTTTCCAATTTATACATCACATTTCCGCAACATTCGGAAAACATGCTTTGAACTGACCGAGTCCAAGGCTGAATTTATGAACTCTAAAACGATAAATTTAAATCTCTAAGACATTATTCTTGGGAAATCATCGATATACAATTTTTTAACCCGGAAGTGAGGTACCAAACTGAATTTGAGTCATGGCCACCACCTCGTGAGTCAAGATGTGCGTTATATAAAACAGCAAAAAAAAAAAAATCCCTTTTGGAAAAGGTCCCCTAAACCGCGACTTATAATGTGTACTGTTTCTTGCTGTTTTTAGTAAATCTCACGTTTGAATGGACACGGTGTCCCGACTGCCTGATATATCGTGTTTTCTTTAGAATGACAGATAGCTCTCTGCCCCCTGAGCTTGTCTTGTCTTGTCTTGTCTGCCCCCTGAGTCATGAAAGCAAAGGAATATAAACTAAATAGACAAATAACGTCTAAATACTCAAATTTCTGTTAGTACGGCAATTTTGATTTCTTAACATTTCCTGATCCAAATTTGACGACTGACTGTTATCCACTTCTATCTTTGCACTGTCCCTAAACTACTTGGTCTGTTTTGCTTTTTAGATATTGTTTATCCAATTTAGTTGTATATTTGGTGGCAAATTTCCAAGAAGTTGAAGCATAGCACGTGTGGTTCGTGCTGAAAACAAAACAAATTGGAAAAATCAGGCTTACATCAAGCACCACCCAAACCTGCACTTTAAAGAGTATTATGGTATTTTTCATAGCTTCTGGGGTGGGGAATTGCTTTGTCGATACTTTGCAAACTAAAAATTGGGTTTAAAAATAAATTTAAACTTGAAGGGAAAGTGTCCTGGCTGATATATCGTGTTTTCACGAGTATTTTTGGCCAGAAGCTTGCTTAAGCTGGCGTTATTAATATCTTGAAATAGGACTAACAAAAAATTGCTATACAAGTAATGAAAGCAAAGCAACAAACTCAACCCGCCTGTCACGAAATCAAATTTGATGGAGTGTAATCCACTTGTCATCCTGCCTGTTTTGCTCTGTAGAATCTTTATGTATTTCCCATGGGCATACGTATCATTAATATGCTTGGCATTCACAGTATTATCCTATTTGTACCACTCTTGATGGTTTGCAATCACGTGACCTTCAGTCCTGTGGGACTCAAATGACAAAGGCCATGGCGGCCATGTTGGTGCCAGAACAAAAGAAGTTCATCAAAATTCTTTTGTAGGTGTCCTCCAACATGGCCGCCGTGACGTCATGTGCAAACCAAGAATTGAATTCACTTGACGCCAATGAGCCATCCAACAACTTTGCTGAGGGTAACATTTTGCTTATTATGTACCTCGTTAAACAGTTTTCGATCATTCTAGTTGTTATTTTCAACCTTTAACTCCAGAGGTTAAGGTGGTTCTGCATTGGTTTGGAGAATATGTTTCCAGTTTTTTCTCCGAATTAGGAGTTTTTCTACTCGTTTTTCGCATCCGGCTTAATCACCGCTATAACGTTAAGCAGACAAACATTGTAAGAGTTATTCTTTTACTGTGAATTAAATGGCTGGTCCAGATGTCTGGTCGGCTCCCTCCAATCGTCTCTAGTGTTTACATGGGAAATGTGTTCTATTCGGCTGAGCGCAGCGATAGAGAATAGAATTATCCAATTTAATTTAGTTGTTTATTTGACGGTACTTAGCAATATAAGATGAAAATTAGAAATCTCGTACCCAGATCTCATTCGTGCTTCTTCTGTACTGAAATGTGACCGTGGAAGATCTGAGTACGAAATTTGGAAATTAGGAAAGTGTTACCCTTAATGCGAGTGAAAAGATTACATCCGCGTCTTAAAAATATAAATTCTATATAATAGGTTGAATCACCCTGTTTGGATGGTATGTTGAAGCCACAAATGTAACAATTGACCACAAATGCAATAAAGCAAATGTAATAAGAATTGACCACAAATGTAATAAAGCCCTCAAATGTAATTGGAATTGACCACAAATGTAATAATGGATTTTACCGTGCGTTCTTCAGTTTGCACAACAGGGTTACCAGCCCTAAGTTGCGAGGACCAGGATTTCGCCAGTCATGCATATCTTTCTCGGACAATCAAACTTGGACAATCTGAAGTTGTCTACTGATGTAGTGTGTTGGACGTCATCTGTCATTCACGTGACCAAACCTGATGTTGCTATTATCTCAACTAAACATTTTCTAGTACAGAACCAAGGCCCAGTTATAAAATGTAAACGAAGTAATGTTCGGAGTGAATAGCTGTCAAGTTAAAAGAAACGTTTATTCACATTGAACAACATGAACGAACGTAAGCAATTATTTATCCTAGCCTCTTGTCATTTCGTAAAGACTTTTGTTCTTGGGCCATGGTAGCTTGATAATAAGTTCAATATGTTTATCACCGCGATTTGTGTTCTATTTCTTGTCATTTATAATAAGTTCAATATGTTTATCACCGCGGTTTGTGTTCTATTTCTTGTCATTTCATTTCGGTTTACTTAGGTCTCTATACGGGGATGCTCCGCCCGAAAGGGGTACCTTTTTGAGGCTGGAGGTATATGAAAGGGTCGTGATTTCACGAGTTGAAGTATATGAAAGGGTAGGGATTTCACGAAGAATAGGAAAGGGTACCGAAAACACGCCGTTGAGGCGTAAAAAAGGTAGGGAAAACTGCCATTTAAGTATTATAAAAAGCGCCTTTCAAAATCTATCAAACAGACGCACGTAAAGGCTATATGAAAGGGGTACCATTTTCAGTGAAAGGTATATGAAAGGGGTACCATTTTCAATGAAAGGTATATGAAAGGGGTACCATTTTCAATGAAAGGTATATGAAAGGGATACCTTTTCTGTCAAAGACGGTATATGAAAGGGTAAGGGTTTGAACCTCGGGGCGGAGCATCCCCGTACAAAACGTTGTTGAGTACCCCCCCCCCCCCGGGTATACCACGCCATCGGCCACATCAACTGATCAACATCAACCCGGAAATAGGTAGTTACATCGCCTTGCCACTAAACTTTGACAGAACTGTCTCTGGCGTAAGAAGAACATCACGTGACTTTCACTCATATGACTATATCGGTCACGTGTTCAATCTCGAAGTAGATTAACAACTACAATACTGAACAGCACCTCGCAACCAGACTTTGTAAAATTTTGTCAAATAAACTGCGTACTATTTTCTCCTGACTACTCTACCATTTCAGAGGCAAATAAAATCTCCGTAACATCACCCAGTAGCAGTATCTCTATATCAAACAGTATAAACTACACGTATAGACAGGATACCGGTGTACAACAGGTTTCGTAACAATCAACTCACAGAGAAACAACTTAGTGCGACCGAAGGGCATGCCACTTAAAAGTAATTTATATCAAGTTCAAAGTTTAATTGTTCAAATCGCCCTCCTTTAAGTAAAAGCATGCGTACACAAATGATACGAGTCCCACATATGGTAATGCATGCAATCAGAAGCTTGAACTAACAAGTTCAACAGCAAACATGGTATTCCTACAACAAAACATTTCAGCGTCTCCGTCAACGATAGCCGGCCCAAATTTAATATAAACTTTTGGTTCAAACAACATACAGTACTAGTCTGAGGCAGTGAGCATTACTACTCTGAGGCAGTGAGCATTAAGACAGGTGCATGAGCTTGTCAAGTGCGCCAGGCAATACCGATTATCTCAAACCAGCCAAGCGGTGCTGGATTAAGTTTAAGCCATGCCACATGCCACTTTGGGGAATAAACAATTTCCTTAAGGCGAATCAGAGAAGGGCTTTATTACATTTGTTGTCAATCCTTATTACATTTGAGGGCTTTATTACATTTGTTGTCAATCCTTATTACATTTGAGGGCTTTATTACATTTGTGGTCAATTATTACATTTGTGGTCAATTATTACATTTGTGGCTTCAACATGGTATTACAGTCTTGCTAAGAAATTTCTATATTTTCTTCAGCAAACAAACTATGTGACTGAGGACGCGGCACATGCACATATCACAAGGATCCCTGCCCACCAAACTGGGAGCGCTGCTCTCAGTATGATAGCGATTGTCCAGTTGCAACCAGCCACTGCTGCTGCCACAACAAACCAGGTAGGTTATCACCAAGATGACACGTGCTTTGATTGATTACGTGAAGATCCAAAAGAGAGTCGAGAGCCAGAATAGAATCATGTAAAATCCAAATTTATCTCCCTTAAAGGAGCAGTGACAACAATTTTAGCATCAGTTCATTCAATTCAAAAGTTCATTCATATCGCCTTCTTGATGTTCGAAGCCAATTTTACACGAGTAAAGGAATACTTTCCAATAATTTTAGCACAGGTTTGACCAAACCAAAAAGAAGGCAAATCTTCATGATATAGCTCATTAAAAATACTAATTAATCGATAATCAAACTGCAAGAGCATGCTGCTCATTAGCTAATTCGCTGTGGGTTCTACCTGTCACAGATCGTAAAGAGGTAGAATCACCTTGCACAGCTGTAACAGACACCACCACAGGAAGACACTGCTCAATAGCAATCCACAGACTCTGAAGTTAGATCCAACTTGTACAGCGTAATGAACAGTACCACAGGAAGGCACTTCTCAGTAGTTTCTATGTCAAAGGTCACACTATAGGAATTTATCCACAGACTCAAGAGTCAGTAGAACCATCTTGTACAGCATTATAAACAGTACCACGAGAAGGCACTGTTCAGTAGCTTTCATATCAATGGTGCCGCTGCTATGACCTGTAAAGAAGGACGTAAGAAACCGAAGGGGGTAGGGATGGGGTTGGATGGGGGTGGAGGGTGGGAGGTGGCTGTAACATGGAACTGACGGGGCTGATCGCCATACCTTTTAGGGGTTAAAATTCATGGTTCGGTACCATCCCTCCCCCCGGGGGGGGGGGGGGGGGGTGAAGGGGGCGGGAAGAAGTTAACATGTATATAGGTAACCTTTCAGTTTATTTTACACCGTTAATTTTTCAAACCGAGGCAATATGAAAAACCATTTTAATGGATATAAGTTTTATTTGCATGTGAAACAAAACTCATATCTGTATTAATGGTTTTGCACTTGACCTTGGTTTGAAAAGGAGGCTAAGAGCAACTCGGAAATGGGCTATTGAATTTACCGAGAATAAATTTTCCGCATTAAATAATTAAATCAATACTGACCTGTTAAACAATAACTTCTCGCCCTCCAAAAAAGAAAGAGTTAAATATTGTCTTCTCTTACACCAGAAGGGTATAGCTGCGCAACATTATATATCTTTAAATGCAACAATCCATGAAAATATCTCTTGAAAACTGTTAGTGTTACTTTAACGGGTCACTATATAGGGCTTTATTTTCCTTATGCTTTAAAGGGTTTTTGTATGTGCTGGTGCTTACAAAAAAGTTAAAGATCGTTTTGTAGTAATGGGAAAAGCAGAAACTTTTTTTTTCTCAGTCTTGATGCTTTGGTACATGTAGAAAGTGAAATATACAATACCGCAATTTTGAGCTCTAGGCTAGCCTGTTCTAGGCATTAAGGTTACAGTGTACCTTCAGATCGAAAATTTATTGAAAATTTTTTTTTTGGCGTCAAATAAAGTTTACAGAATGAACTTTCATCCAAAATAAAAATTATCGAAAAATAGTGAAAATTGACGGAGAAATGACAGTATAACTTCTGTGGGCGGAGTTTGTTTATGAAGCGATATGTTTTTTTAAGCGCTGTTTTCTCAAAGTTAATTTTCCGCTTGTTGGGGACACTTTAAAGAGCTGACAACTCAAAGGGAATTTGTTCGATTTTCCTCAAATTTGGACAGAAGCCAGGCTAACATATAATTAACAAAAAAGTGTCGGTGAATTTCTTATTTCCGAAAACGTTTTCGTCAAGAGCCATTTCCGTGCGATCATTCCAATTTTTTTCTCCCTTTTTCGAAAATATTCTGTAACTTTTCACTGCAATTGAATAATTATGGGAAATCGCCGACACGTTTTTTTAGCGCTTCGTGTCCGGAAATCCGAGAACAAATCAAATTAGTAAAATACAATAATCGCTTTGAGTTATAGCGTTTTAAAGCTGATTCGGACGTTTGAATTTAGACGTCGTAAAAAATTTGACAATTCATTTTATTACCAAATGGTTTCCATATTCAGATAGCCAGCTCTATAAGCTTTAATTTGATACCTGGGTTTAGGTATATTAAGTGTAATCTTAAGACGCTAGAGCTGTTATACTGGAGACATCCCCGAAGGTACACTGTAACCTTATGATTGTGGGGCCGGCGATCAGCTAAAAACCCGCCCTCGAACGAGCGGGGAAAACGCATAGGATGGCAAATTCTACTGTGCCGGGAGAAACTCGAAGTAGTAGAAGGAAGGGGTGCGGGGTTCGGGTTGTGTGTGTAGGGGCAAGGGGGGAAGGGATATTCTTCAGTATTCTTGGTTTGTAGAGGTATTGGCTGCAGCTTATGAAAAAAATACGACCCTTACTCTAATTTCAGACCATGGCTGCATTTAATTGGCTGTGTCCCAAATAGGAATAACGTAATCAAAAATATTGTTGAGATATCACATTTTAAGATCCACCTAGCCAAGCAAAATGAGGAGATCTACGGCGTTAGTATATATATTTTTTACAAACCTCCTTGATTGTCTTGCATTTTTATATTTCTTCGAGGAAACAATAGCATAAATTTCCCAGCGAAGGAACAAAAGCAAAGTGGATCCAGCCCATCTTAGCGCTCTATTATAAACCTTTCAATTTCTGCCATTTTGTCTCCATTACCCATGATCCAAAATTATGCTTGAAAGGGCTTATTGGGAAATAGAAACTTTTTACCTTCAGCGTGATATACGTTGTCAGTATAGCGAAAGAAAAGCCGGAAGAAATCCTCACATATACAGCACCCAGGGGGTACTCCCTATAATGGGCTATACGGGGATGCTCCGCCTGAAAGGGGTACCTTTTTGAGGCTGGAGGTATATGAAAGGGTCGGGATTTCACGAGTTGAAGTATGTGAAAGGTTAGGGATTTCACGAAGAGTAGGAAAGGGTAGCGAAAACACCCCTCGTTAAAAACCAGTTGACTGACAAATAGTTCTTGTCATATTTTTTCGGCTCAATACCCTAAAAGGTATCGCGATAATTCTAATGGTGTTAATTTTAGATTTTAGCACCCTAAGCGGTACCAATCTACAAATTTTGACCCCTAAAAAGAACGACAAGCACCCCAGGCATTTACAAGACAAGAACATCGAACGTGTAACAGATTACCACGCCGCGCATTTCCCTTTCGTAAACGGTCGTTGCCATTTTAGCGACACTTAGAAAAATTTTCACCAATTTTAGAATTATTTTTTCTATCAGAAAAAGAAAAATGGAATATAATTACCTGGAATCGAACCCGGAACCTCTGCATGCTAACATCTCTCTCTTACCACTAGACCACTGGGTTGATCCGGCAAACCCAAGAAAAATTTAATTATAAAACATGCTTTTCTTAATATATATCAATAACGGGTCACCCTAACCCTAAATCTCACCTAACCGTGAATCTAGCTTAGATCTAATAATCGCTTTACCTAGGCCCAATTTGATCTAATAATGATAGCCTATTTTCGTCCCAATCCAGGCATAAACTAGAGAGAAATAGCATCGGCCATTACAAGAAGGCTTGGTTACTAATGAATGCTAATGATGGCATCGACCGTTAAAAATGGCATCGACCGTTTGCTAATAATGGCATCGACCGTTAAAAATGGCATCGACCGTTAAAAATGGCATCGACCGTTTACGAAAGGGAAATCAGCTACCACGCCACCCAGTGACTGCCTGGACTAAACATGGCTATGTCTGCATCTTTCTCCCGAGGCCTGAAAGTCATAACCATTTTCATGGACGTCAGGGAAATTATTTCCAAGAAAAAAAAAAACAAACGAACTATAAATCTATCCTGCTAAAACCGGCAAATTTTTTGCTGGGTAGTTGCTTCCAGGTAGAACTGTGGAATATTTTTTAAAAAATATTTTTTTATTTAAATTGCAAATGCATAGATTAATTAACATTATATTATTCATTTTTTTCTTCACACCTTCACCGCCATGAAAGCCGCCGAAGGTTGAAGGAGTTATATTCATCTTGACAGATAATTCTAGATTGTAAACCAAACTTTAATAACTTTAATGTTGTTCGAGATGAGGAACATAATCAGCTGCCCCAGCATGCAGACCACAACATTTTCTGAAGCGAAGATCTATTTTACCAACACGTGGATGAATGACGATAACTTTGAAACCGCCTTCGACAACCGTAGTACGTGCAGGTAAGAGGAACATTAGTATATTGTTCATAGTTCCTTGCAGCATTTATTGAGGATTGTTTTCGAATGGTTCAGTTTCCAGTCAACGCTATTAAAACTCCACTCTATTGACCCTCTGTTGGTCTGCGAATAAAATTTCAGCGGCCATATTTAACAATTGCGTCATAATCAACTATGCATCACTGATATAACAGTTGTCTATGCTGTCTATGGTCTGAGTTACACACAGAATGATGCGATATAGCAATTCTATTCTGGTCAACTTACACTGGACGCTATAAGATGCGGAAAGATTTCCGTATAACCCCATACATTAGTAATGCATACGATTCTTAAAACTGAAACAAAGGCCAAAACAATAAAACGCCTAAAGAAAAACAATAGCACATACATGTATAATTAATGTATGGGGTTATACGGAAATCTTACCTAAGAGGCTACTTAAATAGTCTGCAACTAAAATTTCTGCCTTATTTAACAATTACCACTTAAATAATCGGGTGTGTAGTAAATAATCGTTGTATGTTGTTTGAGATCACTCCTCACATACACTGATATATACACACAGCAATTTTATTAGTCTAATACACAGTGGCCGTGTTTTCACGAGCGATTTTTCAAGTCGCTGAGCGAGTGACAGTCGGAAATCTCGTGAAAACAGTTGCTTGTCCAACTCGCTTAAAGTTAAGCGAGTCGGCGAACTACAATAGAATTCTCATTAAATTTAAGCCACCAAACCAGGTCGCTTAAGCTTGTCGGCAATTAAACAACAAAGAAGGGCATTGTATTGTCGTTCTTTTGTGTTCTAATTTTCTATTGTTTTAACAAAAGAAAATATATCGCGCATGGTATAAGAAAAATGAATAAAGTTCTGTCCGTGAAAACGCATAAATTTTTTAAGCTGCTTAACGCGGTCAGTAAACAAATCACCTACAGGAATGTTAAGCGAGAAAAACCGCCTCGTGAAAACACAGCCAGTGTCTGATGTAATGCTATTGTAAAGTATGGCAAAATAGATCGCAGTTTGTTAATTATAATTTTACTTCTAACAAGTCCTAAAGTTTTCAATCAGTTTTTGCTCACAGTGAGCACGAGCATTTTTATTTTTTAAATGTTATAATGCCTATAATTATTTTCCCTTTGCGCCGTTCGTTTAGGGGTCCTCGCAAGTTTGGTTAAGGGATAGCGAGTAGTTCTGAACAACCGAGACTTCATATATGGTCTTTCACTTGGTGATCAGTCTTCACGCACACGATTCATAAGGTACGTATTTATTATAATAATAAACGCTTCCCTATTTACTTTTCTTCTTTCGCAATATTGCTTTGTATTATGGAATAGCAAAAGCGCAAATCTGTTCTCAGTGGTCGCAGGTTGGGGGGAGGGAGGCGGTGGTTTGTTGCGGATTGCAAATGTTAGGAACTGAAAACAATTTTCAGCAAATCGGGTCTTATTGTTTTGTAATATAAGAGGGAGGGGAGGGAGCGGGCTCCTCCTCTTCATACACCATTGGTTCTTGTATTGCACGGACGAGGAAGGAGAGGTTATTGACAGTTACATTGGTACCCACTAGCACCTTAAAGATCCTGAGGTGGCTCAGTATAGTTGTTGGCTAGTTTTCAAATAAAATATACATGCTCTTCTTGCTGTCTTTTGAGAGTTTTGTTTCATGATACTAGGCATAATATACATATAGACGTAGCTTAGGTTTTCTCCTTAACGGAGAAATCTAATTTGGCAGTCTTGTCTCGTTACCATGACAACCACTGATTGAGTTGTTGGACTAGTTGTTCAAGGCCAGCAAACCTCTCGACGGCTTTTCTCGGTTTTTACATGGTAAATATTCACAATTTTTGGTGAAACAGAATGAACATTCAGTAAGTCTCATCTGACAAAGCCATGAAAAAAAATCGACACATAATTTTCGGCAATCTACTCACTTTTCGTATTTAAGGTTTATTGGGTTTGTGTATGTACAAGAATCTTGCCTTTTTATTGTGATCGCGAACCAAGAAAATCCTACTAAATTGCCAATTTTTATTGAAAATGAACAGCGTGGAACGAGCGCAATAAACGTTTTAGCTACTGTAAAAATCTATATATTTTCGTGACATCGTTAAAATAAACAAATGCGCCTCGCGCCATTTTCGTGCCCATGCCTCGCGCTCTAAAGAAAACCGGTATGGAGCCACCTTAATCACAAGCGATTTGATGAAAAAAAAAAACAGCAACGCTGATTAATATTTAAAAATATATTCGTTTTCGTGCCGTTAATCAGCCTTACTTTTTTATCAAATTATATAATTATTTTATAGCTGATTAGATCCTTTTCTACAGGATCCGGTGCTTCTATTTCGTCACGGTGGTCTTTGCAAATACAGTAACTTGTTTTAAAAAAAAGCGCCGTCATTTATGTTCTTTATGGCTTAGCCTCAGTGGGAGCGACTAAATGCAATCGCAAGAGCGCTTGCAATCGACATAATAATAATAATAATAATAATAATAATAATAATAATAATAATTCATCTCTCTCTCTCTCCAGGTCAATGCCAGACGGACGCGGAATGGAAGAATGTGACAGACACCATCAACCTCATCATGAACTGTTTCAGAAGGTGAGATTTGGAAAAGGATTTCAAGATAAGACGTAGATCTTATGGGTTTTTCTCTGAAAAAGACAATAAATGTTTTCTTATACCCGACTGTCTGTGATAGTCGAGCGACCTGAGCACGCCAGATCGCGAGAAAAACATCTCCTGTCGCGAGGAGACGTGACTTTCCCGCGTGTTTCACTCTCGCGACTTTCCTTGCGGAACAAAATAGACGACAACTCTCCCACTAGAATCGCCTTCAACGAGTAGGTGCGATTCGCTTGGGTGTTTTGCCATTGCGACTATCCCTGAAAAAAATAAGAGAGACTAATCGTAGTGTGGAAAAATTAAACGGGTAAAAAGACTTTATCTTTTGTCCCAGTTAATATTGAGATTAACACAAAAAAATCTCCCTCGAAAGAAAATTGGACAAGCCTTCGATTCTTTAGTTAGATAGACACATTACCCAGCGAATACGTATACTTACATGATATTTTTCTTAGGTTAAACACAGAAGTGAGAAATCATAGCAGAGCTTCCATCAACTTCGATGTGATAATGTTTAAAGAGGTAAGTTGATTGATGAGCTTTAATAGATATCTTCCGTAACTTCTGTAGTGGGGGATAAAATAAAGAATGAAAACTAAGTTGATAAGGTAAATTAGCCACCGGAAGGAGATTCAAAAGGTGAAGTTTTGAGCGCTAGCCCTTCGTTATTCGCATTCCATTCCATTCCATTCCATTCCTTTCGTGATTCGCTCTGAAGGACTGACTCTCGAAACGTCAGCATTTGAATCTTTTTACGGTGGCCAGTTTACCTTAAAGTTATTAACCCAGTCGTGGCTACCTTTTTGATATCCAAAACGAGATGGTATTTATTGATATATTTTTGTTCTATTTCTATGCAGGATACAATGAAACTATAAATGTCAGAATCAATCAAGGAAGAAAGAAAGACAACCAACTTAAACAAAGAAAGAGGTAGAGAAACTAGTTTTACTTTAAGCGCAGCTCAAACATTACCTTTTTTCAATTTTCTCAGTTTTATCGCCGCCTAATCCGAACATAATTTTCTTAGTTCAGTCGAGATACAGTGCAACGCAGATATAACGAACTTCGCCGCGCGGTTTAACAAACAAATTCCAGTACAAAATGATAGTTAGTAGCACAAAGAAAATGAAACCTTGAAATCGAATAGCTCCATTATTTCATCCATACAATTCTCGTTAACAGAAAAAATTGCATAAATATTTCGGGGAACTGTTAGACAATTTCACGTTAAAGATTAATGTTTAAGAAGAATCGCAAATTCTTAATGTTCTAACATTTGATCGTCTTACAATGTGGGCCCCTAGTATGTCGTCATCAAGGACGTTAAAATCGAGGTTAATAAGCGGTTTTCATCAAGAGTAAGTAGGAGTAGATAAGACTCATTTTCCAAGTGGAGATATCAGGCCATTTACTGCTCTCAAGCATACCTATGGCTGTAAAAAAAACATGCAAAGAATGCGTCGTGCTTGAGAATTGCCTAAAATAAACCAAACAAATAAATATGCATAACCTTCGGGTAGACACGTGTGCGCGTTGGGGACCTTTTTGTACAATGTCGGCCCCTAGTATGTCGGTCGTCAAGGACGTTAAAATCGAGGTTAATAAGCGGTTTTCATCGAGTAAGTAGGAGTAGATAACACTCATTTTCCAAGTGGAGATATCAGGCCATTTACTGCTCTCAAGCATACTGTAAAAAACATACAAAGAATGCGTCGTGCTTGAGAATTGCCTAAAATAAACCAAGCAAATAAATACGCATAACCTTCGGGTAGACACGTGTGCGCGTTGGGGACCTATTTTTCTTATTGATGCAATGTCTTTTTCGCCCTAACAATACCAGATGTATAAAGTTAATAAGGAATTCATTTATGGATCAGTTTATTCGTGAAAATCACACTCCGTGTTTTAAGCCATTTTGCCTGTTTAAAATGTCAATTTTCAGTGAACGCTGGATTTTTATGTCTTAAAACAACTTCTCGGTAAAAGCAGTTAGAAGATGCATTTCAACATGGTTTGTCAGTTTTCAGCAAAGGTTTTCAGGTTACAAAACGATTTCTCAAAGGAAATTGACTACAAGGATTCCTTTTTCTGTTTTTAATAAGGGATATCTCAGTGAATATCATGGACCATTTAGTGGCTTTTAGGAAAAATGTCTAAGTCATTTTCTCCAATATATAATCAAAAGATGCACATGATATGCGCATAAATCTGTGTAGCGCGTTATCGTGAATGTAGACTAAAAATGTTTTCAAATATATTTATTCTCCAATATATGTCATATTACGGCAAAACGAATTTTTGGTAAAAATTTAAAAGCATGTTTTCTGCGTTCAGTTCTGTTGTGTTATATTATTCATGTCATTTCGGTCCTTTTGTATTAAATTTCGTCTGCTTAGAGTTTTCATCAGACTTACGAGTAACAAATAGAGAGCCACTGTTATCACTTGTTCATTAAGGTAGCTACCTGTTATTTCGGGCGCACTCGTCTATGACAAACTTTGGGTCATACCTTTTTCAGCTCTAAAGCGATTTTTTTTTTTTTTGTATTTTACTGATATTTATTGGTTTTCAATTTTATTACACACTTAAACATCTAAACATTAAATTAAACATTAAAACATTTAAACATTACATTAAACATTAAACATTAAAAAAAAAAAATTAAATTTAAAAGTTAATTAATTCACTCACACACATACACATACACACACCCCTTCATAATAATAATAGTCTAGTAATATTTTAGGTATAAGTACAGCTGCGGCACAAGATTGTACATTTATTGTGTTATATATTTGCCCCACTTTTTGTTATGAGCTGAAATTTTATTATTAGATTTGACAATTATTGTTTCAAGTTGATAGATCATTTTAATTTTTAAATTAAAAACTCTAATTGAAGGCACAGATCTTTTTTGTCTACAATAATATAAGTATTGTTTAGCAACTAACAGAACATGATTTACGAACAATTCATCGTCGCACCTTATAATACCAAACATTATATCCCTGTCAGAGAAATTAGCGATTTTAATTCCTTGTTTGGTAAGCCATTTTATAACTTCAGCCCAGAAATTCTTAGTGTAATGACAAGATGTAATTAGGTGCTCAAGGGACTCGTCTATTTCTCCACAAAAAGAGCATGCCGGAGATGGTGCAACTCCAACTTTAAATAAAAAAGCATTTGTTACAAGACATTTGTTGAGCAATTTATACTGAAATTCACGCGACTTTGTATCTAAGGTGACACGAAAAGGCAAACTGTAAATCTCTTCCCATTCTAAGGCATCGTCAACAAATTTTGCATTAAAGTTCTGCTGAGCAGATATATAATATATAATCAAAAGATGCACATGATATGCGCATAAATCTGTGTAGCGCGTTATCGTGAATGTAGACTAAAAATGTTTTCAAATATATTTATTCTCCAATATATGTCATATTACGGCAAAACGAATTTTTGGTAAAAATTTAAAAGCATGTTTTCTGCGTTCAGTTCTGTTGTGTTATATTATTCATGTCATTTCGGTCCTTTTGTATTAAATTTCGTCTGCTTAGAGTTTTCATCAGACTTACGAGTAACAAATAGAGAGCCACTGTTATCACTTGTTCATTAAGGTAGCTACCTGTTATTTCGGGCGCACTCGTCTATGACAAACTTTGGGTCATACCTTTTTCAGCTCTAAAGCGATGCCTATAAAACATTGCAAAAACTTGCCACTATCATTAAGCAATAGTATGATAGAATTTTATTTAACTGGGAATAAATATTTTTAGTAACAATTGAACTTAAGTTAACCCCACTTTTTGGACAACATCACACCCAGTGAAAAATTTTGCCCTTATAAGTATTTGTGATAAATTTCTAGAATCAGCTTACATTGACTTAATACATATCCTTACCAAGTTTCAGCAAAATCATTAGAGCAGAAGTGCACAAGTATTAAGGCCATCAAAATTTAGCTCGACTGGATTTTTTGGGGGCGATACCCCCAAGTTTGAGCATCAACTACGACGCCATTAACAATCCTACAGAAAAACGGTCACCACAGCTAGATAAAGATGAAAATTTGCTAAGACCAGTGTTACATTAACATCGGAATTGCAACAGTAACGTAATGACGCCATGACGATTATGCTGGAAGTTACTAAAACCAGGAACGGGGAACCGGGAACGGGGAACGGGGAACGGGGAACCGGGAACCGGGAACTGGGAACGGGGGTCTGGGAACGAGCAGTCAGCGGTAGTCGCCATTAACGATAGGTCCTTCATGTATGCATGGTTGTTATTGTAAAGAAAATTTCAAAATGGTGGTCGCGACGAGAAAGCGAACCGAACCACGGAAAAAGCAAATTATACTTTTCATGTCAGGTAATAAGAGTTAAAAGGAACTTGGAATCGTAACGTTGTCTTTATTTGTGCTTTGTACCTTCTGGCAGAGGCAGTGTATCACCGCTTTTGCAGCGATGAATCGAAACGAATAAAATCGAGATCAATCAAACTCAAAGCAGTAGTGCAGAGTAGTGACACCCAAAACTATGCTTTTATTCCTGATCACATACACATCCTGATCACATACACACATTGCTTCTACAAAGGATTCAAAGGTAAAAACAAAGCCTGATAAATAAACAGTACATTTATTGTCAATCAGTTAAACTAGGACGTTTTTTGTAACAGCAATAACCAACATATTATCTAGTCATTGCTTTATTTACAGAAACCGTGTGCAAGTAGATCGAGTATAGCTTATTACAGTGCAATTTTGCCCTTTGTGGAAATTTTGTGTTATTTTGCAATTGTGTCATGTTAATCATTTATATTACCATAGACTGAAGGGAATATTACAAACAGCATATGTTTACCTTATTTACTTTCAAGAGTCCCTTGATCTCAAATAATGTCAAATAATTTTTCTAGTGTTGTAAAATAGATACAGTTAATCATTTATGCTGCTTTTGGTAGCGTTTTATATGCCACCTGTGATGCCATATCTCCCCCCCCCCCCCCCCCCCCCCCTGCACGTCTGAGTGTTAAGGTTGCATTTACACAATATTGCAAAGAAGTGAAGGCTCATTTTTTGTTGTGAGTTCAATTTTGAATTATGATTGCAAGAAAATTGTAGGCAAATGTCACAAAAGTTGTTACCAGTGATGTAGTTTTGATATTTTGTTATCCAAATATACCTGAAAAGTACATTCGGGTGGTTCGTCATATACCAAGTCCCGAGTTACTTCACAGAGAACACAATAAAACGACAAAAACATTGCCCTGCACGCAAACGTTTAATATTTCCTTTGCTTCATGACAAAGGAAGGAAATAGGAGAAGTCTGCGAGGCTACAACAACATTATTGGTTTGCACTTACGTCAAATCCAAATTCGAAAGCATTAAAATTGAACAGATTTCGATTCCAAAATGTTTATGGAATTGAAGAAAGTTTAAAACTACACATCTGTGCCAAATTTTGAGGCGCAAGAGCATTTCGTTGAAGAGTAATAGGCGAACGAGCATAACACATTTTAAGTGAAAAATGTACGGAGCGGCCATCTTGGTGTACCACTTCAGTAAATAACACCAAAAATGTCATCACAAAAGATTGGATTCACAATAATATGCCTTATTATTCGACATAGCATTCTAGAGTGCAAATGCGCATCAAAACCAGTGCAAATAGTTATATGACTCTTCCTACCGCGCGGTAGGAACAGCAGTTTTAAAGACTTAGTTTTTGGAGAAGATTACTGTCGTATAATAAACAATTTATTCGGCGAAAAGTTGTGTAATACGGCTGAGCATTTTTACGAATTAGCTTTTATTTTTTCTAGCTTTTACGCTGAATAGCCTCTATATATTCATATTCTCGGTATTGAACTGGACTAGCTTGCAGTCGAGGCTCATACAGGGCAATCTTTTCATATGCAAATATTTTTAATGATATTCCCCGGCATGAGCCATCATTGCGAGCTAGTTATAGTTCAATTCCGAGAATACGAATATGGTCTGTTCCATTAAATCGGCTTATGCAAGCATCTATAATGCTAAAATAACTTTTCACGGCGAATTGCGTGATACATTTCAAACTAGCGTATTGCAAATTAACCTGAAACTTTTTGTGAAAGATTGTATCACTGGTATCCACATATCGTGTTAGAAACTGTTAGAAACCGTTTAGAAACAGCTTTGTTGGTGTCATGTGTAAACCAAGAATATGCTTGATACAGAACAACAACATGATAGACTTGACTAAAGAACACCACAACAGCCTTGGTATGTCATGTGTAAACCAAGAATGTACTTCATACAGAACAACAACACGATGGACTTGACCAAAGAACATCACAACAGACTTGGTATGACGTCATGTGCAAACAAAGAATATACTTGATACAAAATAACAACACGATGGACTTGACCAAAGAACATCACAACAGACTTGGTATGACGTCATGTGCAAACAAAGAATATACTTGATACAGAACAACAACACGATAGACTTGACCAAAGAACATCACAACAGACTTGGTATGACGTCATGTGCAAACCAAGAATATGCTTGATACAGAACAACAACACGATAGACATACTAAAGAACACCACAACAGACTTGGTATGACGTCATGTGAAAACCAAGAATATACTTGATACAGAACAACAGCACGATAGACATGACTAAAGAACATCACAACAGACTTGGTATGACGTCATGTGCAAACAAAGAATATACTTGATACAGAACAACAACATGATAGACTAACCAAAGAACATCACAACAGACTTGGTATGACGTCATGTGCAAACAAAGAATATACTTGATACAGAACAACAACACGATAGACATGACTAAAGAACACCACAACAGACTTGGTTATGACGTCATGTGAAAACCAAGAATATACTTGATACAGAACAACAACACGATAGACATGACTAAAGAACATCACAACAGACTTGGTATGACGTCATGTGCAAACCAAGAATATACTTGATGCAGAACAACAACACGATAGACTTGACTAAAGAACACCACAACAGACTTGGTATGACGTCATGTGAAAACCAAGAATATACTTGATACAGAACAACAACACGATAGACATGATTAAAGAACACCACAACAGACTTGGTATGGCGTCATGTGCAAACCGAGAATATACTTGATACAGAGCAACAACACGATAGACTTGACTAAAGAACATCACAACAGACTTGGTGTTACGTCATGTGCAAACCAAGAATATACTTGATACAGAACAACAACACGATAGACTTGACTAAAGAACATCACAACAGACTTGGTGTTACGTCATGTGCAAACCAAGAATATACTTGATACAGAACAACAACATGATAGACTTGACTAAAGAACACCACAGCAGACTTGGTATGACGTCATGTGTAAACCAAGAATATACTTGATACAGAACAACAACACGATAAACGTGACCAAAGAACATCACAACTGACTTGGTATGACGTCATGTGTAAACCAAGAATATACTTGATACAGAACAACAACACGATAGACTTCAGACTAAAGAACATCACAACAGACTTGGTATGACGTCACGTGTAAACCAAGAATATACTTGATACAGAACAACAACACGATAGATGTGACCAAAGAACACCATAACAGACTTGGTATGACGTCATGTGCAAACCAAGAATATACTTGATACAGAACAACAACACGATAGACTTGACTAAAGAACATCACAACAGACTTGGTATGACGTTATGTGAAAACCAAGAATATACTTGATACAGAACAACAACACGATAGACATGACTAAAGAACATCACAACAGACTTGGTATGACGTCATGTGAAAACCAAGAATATACTTGATACAGAACAACAACACGATAGACATGACTAAAGAACACCACAACAGACTTGGTATGACGTCATGTGTAAACCAAGAATATGCTTGATACAGAACAACAACACTATAGACTTGACTTAAGAACACCACAACAGACTTGGCCAAGGAAAAATACTTGGCCAACGAAAAATACTTCTTTACTAGACTTGGTATTTCGAGCATCACCCGTACATGCAGCAACTTTGTAGCTTGACAGTGTAAAAACGTCTAGCTCAAAACAGACTTTTTCCACATTAAAGGCATTCAAAGTAAAGTTTAAGGTTAGGACAGGGGATTTGCTGGTTTCAGCACAGTCCACATTTATTTACTTAACAGTCGTTTGTCTGTTTTGAAGATTTTGACACTGATACACACACGTTTTCATTTAACATAATGCATCTTTACTTCACATTTTGGCTCTAAGTTACGGAACAATCGAAAATAGTTGGGCTTCTGCAGCTGTTTTCCACTCATAGGTGATTTTCTCGATACAAAATTAATGAAAGTTGCTAGGGTAACAAAACAATTTCTCAGTGATTTATATGTTATTGCGACACTGGCATTGCGTAGCGAAAATTGCAGCTCATTTTGGCAGGTTGCAATTACGACTCAGAAAAGTCATATTGTCTGTCTTTTTTTTCTTTTTTCATCTTAAATATTATCTGTTATCAGTTTTAGTTTTCAGTGATAATTATGCCTTTTTCTGTTACAATGTGCATGATTATCAGCTTTATGGAGCACAAGAGACCACGTGACAATATTAGGAAGAGTCATGGCACTTAAAACCTTGGGCCTATCACAGCTTGTTTATTCAGCATCAAATCTTGCAGACTTTTTGAAAATGAAATCTTTCAAATTTCTCTGGAGAAATAAAAAAGTAAAATTAAAATTCTGGCCTGAATCAAAATCTAGAAATGGTGGAATACGCATGATTGATATAAAACTAATGTTGAAAGCCAAATATGTCAAATATTGAAAGCCAAAATATCTGACTCTTTTATAAATGCTTCTTTACTAGTAGAGATATTGTTTTTTTCTACTGAATAATACTACACACAATAATTCACTTAAGGCTAGCTCAAGAAACCTCTTTAAACTGCGTAATGATGAACCCACACAGAGACCGAAATCGGTCCCAAACAACGCAAAGTAAACTTCAAATATTTCTCTAAGTGAAGACTCGTGGAGTGGAATTTTTAAGTCACTGAGACAGGTGTACAAGGAAGTTGACCTAAAAGAGTTTCAAATTAAATTGTAGTAACTAAGAAATAATGATTTAATTTTAAATTCGTTTTTCTTATTTTTTCAGTGACAGTTATTTGCATTTTGTCTACTAAATATGGGCTTTTACCAAGGGGTTTTACATTGAAAGAAATCCTTTTTTTGCGAAATAATTAAGACCATTTAATAACATCAGTTTTCAATTAGTTTTTCAATTATTTTTTGTTTTGTATTGAATTTTTTCGCAGTAGCAGTGTTTTAATTGTCAGTTTTAATTTCTTACTCAGTTTCCTCAACTTCGTTTTCTCAACTTCGTTTTCTCAGTGGATATTATAAGGCCATTTTGTCTGTCTACCGTTTTTTGCTTTCAGCTTTCAGCTTTTTCTCTGTTTTTACAAGATTTTATTTCTTTGACAGCCGGTGTGAAATTAGAATCTGTTTTTAGTTTCGATCTTGTCAAAAGTCACTTTTCTGTTTAAGTTTTCTTCACTTTTCTATTTGTTAAGTTTTAAGTAAAGGGTTTAAGGCTACGAATCAATTGATCTTTTTTGGAAGTTTGTGTCAGTAGTGTCCAGTTATCAATAATTAAGGCTTTTTTTTTTTCCTGTTCGAGAGTTTCAATAAACGGGGTTTTCAAATTGAAAATCAATTCGTTTGTAGTTTTTGTCCGTTACCAAGAGATCTAGCTTCTCAGTTTGCAGTGTGAAATTAAAAGTCCAGGTTATGTTTACAAGGACGGGTTTAAGGTTTTGAATAGATTACTTATTGGAAATAGTGATTCGTATTGTCAGCTTTCAACAACGATTTTAAATGAACTTGAGGTGAAAACCGCTAAGAATAATCACAATCACAATGAAGCCCATTCTTAAAAATGATGAACTGTGAGCAACTCAATTTTCTTCTTACCTGTTATTAATACGTGAATCTTTGTTTACAATTAAAAATATTGCCTCAATAACCTTTTACTGGAAATTTGAGCGTGCTACGCTGTTTAAAAACACAAACTTTTACAAAAAATGTATGGCTCATTAGCGCTTTTGCTACCAACAATTTTGCAGATTTTTCTGACTGATATTTCGTTTAACATAACATGCAAATGGGTAAAAATTGCGCAAATTACTATTTAAAGTCAATTCATATTTACCACGATGCCTTCTCTAGGTAAATTAGCATGTTAACAAAATATAATGTTAACAATGACGTCAGGAAAGATTCGTTTGTAAAGCCGGTTTCAAGTTTAAGCTTGAACTTTTTTCAACTGCTTAACTATAAGTTGCTAGCCTTAAATTACTGCAAGGTAGCTTTAAATTTTCTTTCGAGACTTCACTTTTCGTAAATATTAAACAAGATTCGTCAGTGTAAATTCTAGGCCGTTGTCAAGGACTTAACAGTGAAAACAATTCCCCGTCTGTTGCGGTCCCTTGGCAGTTTGCAATAAATATTTTCATTTTGATCAGGGGTTAAATCGTTTCCGTCTCACGCACGTTTGACGGTTTATCAGCTTTCCCTGTAAGGAATTTTGGTTATTAATTATCAGCAACATGGACGACATGGAGAAGAGTTACTCCTTTCATTACTATTATTTTAATGTAATTTGCAAGGCGCATTTGAATATATTCATATAGATATTTGCGCCGAATAAGTAATAAATTATTATTATTATGTCATCGTTCCTGCAAACCACGTTGTTTACTATTGAATGTTTTGTAAATGAAGGCTGTGCCACAATGAAGCCAGTGATTCTTCTAAGTCTTATACATACCAAACGTGAACATAGTAATGTATGTAGGGTTGTAGGAGACCTAAGTAACGCTCTTTTACCGGAAGTGAGAATAGCCGGAAGTCACTAAACAGGAAGTGTAAATGGCGAATACGTCAACTGGAAGTGCACAATTTAAAATATGCGTGCATAAATTTGCATGCAAAATCGTGACAAAAAATAAAAACAAGAAAAACGGAGCCGAAACCTTACCTCATGCCGCTTCGCGCATGAGTAATTAGACTTAATGCACTTTGAACCTTAACTTTTTAGCGGTGTTTGAGTCTAAGCCAATGAGATCACTAGTTGTAACAATGGAAATAGTTGACATTTCCATCGTGCATTGCCGTTCAGCACTATCCTTATTATGCGGATCATTACTTAACCTGAAACTTTTTGTGAAAGATTGTATCACTGGTATCCACATATCGTGTTAGAAACTGTCAGAAACCGTTTAGAAACAGCTTTGTTGGCGTCATGTATAATTGTAGAATTATACTTGATACAACAGACTTGGTATGACATCATGTGCAAACCAAGAATATACTTGATACAGAACAACAACACGATAGACTTGACTAAAGAACACCACAACAGACTTGGTATGACGTCACGTGCAAACCAAGAATATACTTGAATAGAACAACAACACGATAGATTTGACTAAAGAACACCACAACAGACTTGGTTTGACGTCACGTGCAAACCAAGAATATACTTGATACAGATTAACAACGCGATAGACTTGACCAAAGAACACCACAACAGACTTGGTATTTCGAGCATTACCCGTACATGCAGTAACTTTGTAGATTGACAGTGTAAAATCGTCCAGCTCAAAACAGACTTTTACCACATTTAAGGCATTCAAAGTAAAAGTTTAAGTTTAAGACAGGGGATTTGTTAGTTTGAGCCCAGTCCATATATATTTACTTAACAGTCGTATGTCTGTTTTGAAGATTTTGACACTGATACACACACGTTTTCATTTAACATAATGCATCTTTACTTCACATTTTGGCTCTCAGTTACGGAGCAATCGAAAATAGTTGGCCTTCTGTAGCTGTTTTCCACTCATAGGTGATTTTCTCGATACAAAATTAATGAAAGTTGCTATGGTAACAAAACAGTTTCTCACTGATTTATATGTTATTACGACACTGGCATAATATAGCGAAAATTGCAGCTCATTTTGGCAGGTTGCAATTACGACTCAGAAAGGTCATAGGTCGTTTTTCATCTTAAATATTATCTGTTATCAGTTTTAGTTTTCAGTGATAATTATGCCTTTTTCTGTTACAATGTGTATGGTTTTCAGCTTTATGGAGCACAAGAGACCTGACAATATTAGGAAGAGTCGTGACACTTAAAACCTTGGGCCTATCACAGCTTGTTTATTCAGCATCAAATCTTGCGGACTTTTTAAAATGAAATCTTTCAAATTTCTCTGGAGAAAAACAAAATTAAAATTCTGGCCTGTATCAAAATCTAGAAGATGGTGGAATACGCATGATTGATATAAACCTAATATTGAAAGCCAAATATTGAAAGCCAAATTATCTGACTCTTTCACAAATGCTTCTTTACCAGTAGAGATATTGTTTTTTCTACTGAATAATACTATACAGAATAATTCACGTAAGGCTAGCTCAAGAAACCTCTATAAATTGCGTAATGATGAACCCACACAGAGACCGAAATCGGTCCCAAACAACGCAGAGTAAATTTCAAATATTTCTCTAAGTGAAGACTCGTGGAGTGGAATTTTTAAGTCACTGAGACAGGTGTACAAGGAAGTTGAGCTAAAAGAGTTTCAAATTAAATTCATACATAGAATTGTAGTAACTAAGAAATAATGATTTAATTTTAAATTCGTTTCTCTTATTTTTTCAGTGACAGTTATTTGCATTTTGTCTACTAAATATGGGTTTTTATTATGGGGTTTTACATTGAAAGAAATCCTTTTTTGGGGGAAATAATTAAGACCATTTAATAACATCAGTTTTCAATCAGTTTTCAATCAGTTTTCAATCAGTTTTCAATCAGTTTTCAATCAGTTTTTCAATAAGTTTTTGTTTTGTATTTAACTTTTTCGCAGTAACGGTGTTTTAATTATCAGTTTTAATTTCTGTCATTTTGTCTGTCTACCTACCTACCGTTTTTTGCTTTCAGCTTTCAGCTTTTTCTCTGTTTTTACAAGATTTTATTTCTTTGACAGCCGGTGTGAAATTAGAATCTGTTTTTAGTTTCGATCTTGTCAAAAGTCACTTTTCTGTTTAAGTTTTCTTCACTTTTCTATTTGTTAAGTTTTAAGTAAAGGGTTTAAGGCTACGAATCAATTGATCTTTTTTGGAAGTTTGTGTCAGTAGTGTCCAGTTGTCAATAATTAAGGCTATTTTTCTTTTCCTGTTCGAGAGTTTCAATAAACAGGGTTTTCAAATTGAAAATCAATTCGTTTGTAGTTTTTGTCCGTTTCCAAGAGATCTAGCTTCTCAGTTTGCAGTGTGAAATTAAAAGGCCAGGTTATGTTTACAAGGACGGGTTTAAGGTTTTGAATAGATTACTTATTGGAAATAGTGATTCGTATTGTCAGCTTTCAACAACGATTTTAAATGAACTTGAGGTGAAAACCGCTAAGAATAATCACAATCACAATGAAGCCCATTCTTAAAAATGATGAACTGTGAGCAACTCAATTTTCTTCTTACCTGTTATTAATACGTGAATCTTTGTTTACAATTAAAAATATTGCCTCAATAACCTTTTACTGGAAATTTGAGCGTGCTACGCTGTTTAAAAACACAAACTTTTACAAAAAATGTATGGCTCATTAGCGCTTTTGCTACCAACAATTTTGCAGATTTTTCTGACTGATATTTCGTTTAACATAACATGCAAATGGGTAAAAATTGCGCAAATTACTATTTAAAGTCAATTCATATTTACCACGATGCCTTCTCTAGGTAAATTAGCATGTTAACAAAATATAATGTTAACAATGACGTCAGGAAAGATTCGTTTGTAAAGCCGGTTTCAAGTTTAAGCTTGAACTTTTTTCAACTGCTTAACTATAAGTTGCTAGCCTTAAATTACTGCAAGGTAGCTTTAAATTTTCTTTCGAGACTTCACTTTTCGTAAATATTAAACAAGATTCGTCAGTGTAAATTCTAGGCCGTTGTCAAGGACTTAACAGTGAAAACAATTCCCCGTCTGTTGCGGTCCCTTGGCAGTTTGCAATAAATATTTTCATTTTGATCAGGGGTTAAATCGTTTCCGTCTCACGCACGTTTGACGGTTTATCAGCTTTCCCTGTAAGGAATTTTGGTTAATTATCAGCAATAGTTTTCATTGAGTTTCTGCAAATATAAAACTTTTTGCGTTTAAGTAAGTTCGTTATAGCTGTGTTGCACTGTATCAGTACTCAAAAGGCAATTTAAAACCACACAAAGTTTGCTAGACTTTTAAGCAAAAGTATTATTTTTATCTATTTCTCCAAAAATTTACAAGTTTACAGAAATGAATAATTAAGACATAAAGAGAAAAGGGGCAAAAAATAGTTAAACTAATACCTTGCCGTCAAAGTTGAAAAATATAAATAATATTTAATTAAGTGGATATAAGGAGAAAGTATCCAAATCGTAGGTATTTCTGATCAATTTACGAACCATCTTTGAAAAGTTAAAAATCAATCCTTCCAAATCCACGTGTTGTTTGTAGCAGTCACAACTTGCCATAGCCAAGGTTTTTCAGAAACAAACTCAATTTCTAGCTCAGAAAACAACTAGGACCTTTGAGTTTGGAAAATAATCTAACTATTTAATACAATTTTTTAAGTCCATAATTTTTCAGCGATTTCTGAAAATGTGATTTTTCATTGTCAATTGCTTATTAAAAAGCGTATTTCACTCAACGTGTTCTAATATTTTGCATGTACAAATGTTTTTCCATGGTAAACGCTGTTCAAATTTGTAAAATTTTCCCGCCAAAAGACTTAGAAAAATACGGGCGCTCAAAATACGCATGCGCCGTTTTTTTTTTTTTTGAAAAAATTACTTTACATTCTTACTATTTATCATCTGTTTGAGAATCTAGAATTTTATTATTGTATTAAATATAATAAAGTCAACAATAAAATATTTCTTTCAGTTTCATTGTATTCTTTATTCTCTTTCTTATTTATATTGTACAATGCTTTTTAATAACTTAATTAATTAAGTAAATATCATTTAACTAATTAAAAGGTGTAACAACATTTTTCTTCCTATATATACTAAGTCTTTTGGCGGGAAAATTTGAAAAAAATTTGCACAGCGTTTCCCCTGATAACAATGTTGGCAAAAACATTAACTAGGCACCCCTTGAAAATTTTTTCATCAAAAACATTTTCCAAGAGTACAACTTAAAATTTAAACCCGCCATAAAGTATACATCATCTCGTGCAAAAAAATTGTAAACACTTTCACAAGCGACGTAAGTATAAGCACAAATATAAGAAAAAGAAACATACTCGTTCTTATGTTGTCCTCATTAGAAATTAAAGCGAAATAAACATAATCACAAGAAAAGTGACTAAGATTTTCCTTGTGCCTATGCTTATGCCGTATCATTTCTTACGAGGACAGCATTAAAAGAACAAGTGTGTTCGTTCTTCGTATGTTTGTACTAATATTTCTTTCGCTATTGATAACCAGCCTTCAAAATTCTTGCACGAGTCAGTGTATACATGAAGGATATTAGAAGAAACATGGCAAGCTGTTAAAAAAATTTCATGGAACTGTTTGAAAACTAGATAAAACGTTTCTGATTTCATTCATTCAAAACTGGGCATTTTTAGATATTTCATAGCTTGCCATGTTGCTTTTAATAACAAGACCTTTAACTGTTAGCCAGTTTCCCTTGTAGCACAGAAAAAATGACCATTTGGTAATTTAGAATAATTATTCAAAAACAATTGCTTGGCTCTAATTTTCTTATAGAAATCAGTTAATTGTGTACGGGTTAAGTTTGAAGCAACTGATTCAATTTAGAACATTCAACATAAAATTGCTGGGCTCCGATTAGTAAACTGTACACGAGCTCAATTTGTCAACATTATTAAAGTTTGCTAACGTTGGAGCAAGTCATAATTTAGAGCATTCAACATAAAATTGCTGGGCTCCATTTTCTTCCTAGAGATTTAATTGGAACGAGATCAATTTATCAAAATCAAACTGAATTGTTCATTCTGTGCTACATGGAATGCCAACAGAAAAACGCCTTTTCCTGCACATAAAAACTAAATTTAAGAGAGCCCATTTACGATACCCAATGTCTGGTTTTAAGTAATTTCACCCAAAACATGTTTCTTTTTGTCAATTGAAATGTGTCATAGAAACAAACATCAATGGCCTAAATCAAATTAAGGGGTTATACAGACCATGATAATAACAAATGGAACCAAAGAGGAAATAATTTAACTTTTGTTACAATCGGTCCTACATCTCTTGTCCAAATTGAGGTAAGTGAATGTTTTAAAAATTTTCCGGCAGCATCAAACGCTAAAAAAAATAGCAATTTACAATTTCATAAGTTAACACCACGTTATTTTTCCTGAGAAACTTGTCGACTGAATTAATATTTTGTTCAGTATTTCAGTGGTCGAACTTGTTCAAACAAATAATTCACAAATTGAGGTTCATCATAGTGGAAAAGATGTGCCAATAGTTTCGAGAGTTTCCATTTCATTTTGTAAAACATACTGCTAAAATGGTTTGAAAATTGACCTTAAAGGATAAACGATATTTAAAATCCCGAAACATCATTTTCTGAGTATTTAAATTGAGCAACCAGGTAAAAAGGGATAAATGATTTGTTCATGCACTTGACTTCAAAACGTTATCTGTTGTTCTTCCTCAAAAGGATAGCTTTTGGGTTGTTTTTTCCTTTGGTCTGTATAACAGGTCTACATTGTAGTTCTAAAAAGAACTGTTGTTGTTGGCAATGACTGACGTTTCGATAACCTGAGCGGAGGTCATCTTTATCTCCATATGAATTTTAAACTGTCATTGGTCAGTTTTGCTATGATGTTATTAGCTGATGAGTCAGTGATTGGTGCGTTTCGATCTGTGTTTTGTTTCTCTGTTCTGTTGAAAAAGTCGTTTGTATCTAGACCGCAGATAGCTGTTGGAATCGGTTCAGTGGTGTTGGTTTTAAGTTCATAGTCCGTAGTGAGGTAACGCATTCGGTGGAGTCCCAGTCAATTCTGTGATTAGTGTGTAAATGGTGTTCAGTCAGTCGTATGTTGAAATTTTTGACAGTCGCAGCATTTAACATTTGTTGGTGGTCGTCGTAAAGTAGTAGTTTACAATTCACTTCCACTCAGGTTGTCGAAATGTCAGTCATTGTCGACAACAACAACAGTTCTTTTCAGAGCTACAGTAACCCGGACGATCACACTCGATAGACTTTTTTTACCCCTGGGTTTATACCATTCACAAGATCTACATTAATCATCGAAAACATCGGCTTTCCTCAAAACCAGACATCAAGGCTTTAAAATAAGCTCCTAAATATACGTACGATCGACAAGGGAACACGACACTCAGTATCTTAAAAAAATCTAATAATTTCTTGGCAATGGGCGACTGACAATTTTCCGTGGTTAAAAGAAAAGTGAAAAAGAAATAACGCAACTTATAAAGGCCTTTGTTCTCTTGTCAATCAGTTTATGTGGGGAACATGTGAATAATTTTAAGGAGGCACTGACAGGCTACAAGTGTCTTCAGATATATATTCCAAATTGATCCCATTTTTAACACAATGGCAGACTTTGGTTACATTGTAAAGTAAAAAATAATTGAATTTGTTATTTTATAACAGTTAATTTGACATTTCCATTTTCATTCCATCGATAGATCGAATTGAACACCAGCCTAATTGATTACAATCTGTTTTCTAAAATGATCGTTTACCAAGTTTGGAGCAAATGATTCAATTTACAACAATCAACAGACAATTTCTTGTCTCCATTTTTAACAGAAATATTTGGTGGTCCTTTGGGTAAATTACACAGGTAAAATATAAAACTACTTACACAATTCTAATTAAAAAGTGAAACAAGTGTCAAACAAACAGTTTTGCGCGAATCGAGTCAGTTTGGGTGTTAATAGAAGGCTTGATGTCCTTCATAAACAACATTTCATAAATTAAGCAATCGAACTTGCTTCTGCATTTCTTAAGCTCGCTGGGGATACCTGGCTATGTATAAATTCATAAGACCAAATTTTAGCAGCGGTATTTCTTTGAAAAATGTTATATCGTTAACGTTTAAAAGCCTATTTCACTAAAATTTAACAGATCGAGATATCAGACCATAAGGATTCTGTTTTTATTGAAAGGATCGCGCTTTGTGGCAATGCTGTAAGCCACTAAAGTTATTTTTTTAACGTGGTTTTGTGTCCACGTTTGCTCCTCGAGAAGAACACAAAGCAAGTAGATTTCACCACTCACTGATCCGTCAAAACCTCTATTGTGTCATATCTGACTATGAGTTTTTTATTTCAACTTTAATTAAAGGTAGTCAGACACAAGGGGTCCTGTAGCAGGGACATGTCGCAGCGACATGTAGCAGCCAGAAATTTTTTGTGTAGCAGGGACAAAATCATAATGCTTGCACACACATGAAAATGTTGTGGGGACATGTTGCAGCAACGCATCCCCTCGTGTGAACTGATACTTTCACAATTGTGCAACACCAATTTTGGAGACCTTTGTCCCCGCGACATGTACCATGAAGTTCAACAAGTTGAACTCCGTGCGACATGTCGCGTGGACAAAATATCCCCAAAATTGGTGTTGCACAATTATGAAAGTATCAGTTCACACGAGGGGACGTGTCGCTGCAACATGTCCATGAGACATGCCCTCACAACATTTTCATGTGTGTGCAAGCACTGTGATTTTGTCCCTGCTACATGTCCCCGCCACATGTCCCTGCTACATGACCCCTCATGTCTGACCACCTTAAAAGTTATTAGCTTTCAAAGGAGTAAAATTGCCTATGTTAGAATTTGAAGCCTCGTATGTTCCCCTTTGAAGGCTTATTTAAAATTTGGAGTCAGATATGACAATCTACAATACACCTAGTTTACCTCCCCGCAGTGTCAACTCATGAAGTTCTCTATCTGTGCTGAATTCTTGGACACAAAATTGCTTGTTTTTATGCTTCCGAAGGCTTCCCGAGCAAACATTAATGCAAATAATATATTATTTATGGTAATTTTGCTAATTTTAATCTACGGGCCACTGTCAATACTTCATATGCAGAAAGAACAATGCGTTGAAAAAATAGTGTATTTTACCAGACAGCACTTTGCATGTGCAATTATTGATGCAGAAACATTACAGGGCCTGTTTGTGAATATTTCACGCATTTTCGATATCAGCTGTCGCACTTTGTGCATACTCTTTTCATAAATGCATACATACTGATGAGCGGAACCTGTCCACCTCGACTTTAAGGTGGCTGAACACAGTTTCACTGTACCGATGCGTCATTCATTGTCATTTTAAAATTACTAACGTCTGGGCGCCCAAAATTGGCGAGGCATACGATTAAACAACAAGCTATATATTTTGATATTTTTGTTGAGCTTTTAGGGTATTGCCATGTCAACACAGTTGATTGTTAATCAGCCTGCAATATTTGGTTTCGTTTATTTTCAGGAAATCCAGTCGTTATATTTTGTCGATCACGTCTCCAGTAAACTCGTAAAAATATTTGCATGTTAACACTGGTCTCATGTAATTTTGACAGACAGATCTTCCGCAATTTGTGGTTTAATATGTTTGCGTTTTGTAAAAATCTCCTTTGTTAGATTTCAAATTTCTGATAGCAGGTGAGTTCGGCATATTTGGAACTATTATTGTGCCACATTTCGTGAAATTCTAACGAGTGGTTCTGTAGAAATCAGCACGTTTCCACATTTGCATTTGACTGGGTTCTCGATCCACAGACAAAAACGACCAAAAAGGCAGTTTATTTTTTCAATGGTTCTATAAATTATCTATTGATTCAACAGAACATTTTCACAAACAACAAATTGTTTGATTTTAAGACAAAAAAAACAACACTTTCGCGATCCACGCTGAGCGAAATAAAATGATCACCGAATAGGCGCCACATTTGTTTTTCTCAAAACTCTGTGTGCTGACTCACATAAGCAGCTGAAATTGAAAAACGCGTGAAACTGTGTTCAGCCACTTTAAGTACTTAAGGTGATTCCACAGTTTTGCATTGCGCATGACCTACTGCGCATAATTTCTTGCGTCATCTGCGCATGCACTAGCGCACGCACATTTAGAAGATAGAGGTTTCCTTTGAGACTAAGCTCGCTAAAAAATTAAGTGGCTGTTTTCTCGTAAACGAGCACGGGCACCCCACCTTTTTTTTCGTCCTTTCTAATCAAGTACCCAAAACCTTTGTATGAGAAAAGACTTATTAAATTTCTATTGTTGAAAATTTAATAAATGAGAGGAATAGAGCTGAACTGCAGTTTCTCTGTTCTACATTTTAGTAATCAGAAAAACGGATTATCTGATATATATTTTGCCAAGACTTCTGTCTAAGACTTCTGTCTAAAACGAATGTAAAAAGTTTACTTATGTCCAAGCCAATGCATGCGATGTCTTCTTTAGCATGTTCTCATTAGTTTTTGAGTTTTGAGGAATTTTCAAATAATGGCAATGCACTTCTACAACAACACTGCTATTAAATGTCAAAATAGGGCATATTCGAAGCCTGACAGCTCCTTAACCAACACAGGCACCCCCATTTTTAACCCGTGAATATACGCGCATGCGTAATGAACGCGTTATCGGTAACGGCGACAGATATGCAAATGAGTCACTCACTCGCTCATTCCTTCCATCAGCTGTAAACTTAGTGACGTAATGCTTTGTTACAAATGCGTTTTGTAACAAGAACAGCGTGAATCCAGCGATAACAATAACTAAATTGGTGTAAACGAATATAAACAACAAAAAGCTTAAAGATGTTTCGCATTTGGAGTCTTAAATGCAACGTTAAAATCAATCTAAAATGAATTTTCAACTGAGACACGCGTTTTGATGGTTATCTACCTTCAAGTAATAAAATGTATCTTTTTTCAAGTCAGTGGTCACGGTGGTCGAGTGGTGTAAGGCGTGAACTAACAGCCGTAAGGCGCAGGTTCGAATCTCCCTTGGGCTGTTCTTTTTTTTTTCTCTCTCTTTTTTTTTCTTTCTTCCTTTCTTCTTCGGACTGAACATTAAGAAAGTGATGTACTGTATTTTTATTCTTTGCGCTTGTCAAAAATCCTTACGTTTAATTTAAAAAAAAATTGAATCGCGACAGAGTGAAAACATAGACTTACCGCAATATTGCGTTACGCTAGCATTTCAAATTCACGGGTTGGCTCTAAGGAGCCTTTGATTTATTTATTTTAAAATTGAAGTTCTTATAGAATGAATATCTCGTTGGCAAAGTTTGAACAAGAATCTATTGTAAGTTCTATTTCAGTGGAATTACCTTAAAAAAGATGATCAATTGGTGCTTTTCCATGCAATCCATGTTGCGTTGCAAGAAGTTTCCCGACGGCAAAATAGCATCGCTTTTCTGCCGTCGGAAAACATCTCGCAACGCAACATGGATTGCAAGGAAAAGCACCGATTGATCATCTTCTTAAAGTACTTAACAAATGCAGAAGCAAGTTCAGTTGCCTAATTTACGAAATGTTGTTTATAAAGGACATCAAGCCTTCTCTTAACACCAAAACTGACTTAATTCACGCAAAACCATTTATTTGACACTTTTTTTACTTTTTAATTAGAATTGTGTAAGTAGTTTTATCTTTTAGTTAGAATTGTGTAAGTCGTTTTATCTTTTGCCTTTGTAACTATTAGAAATTTGTCAGTGCCACCTTAAAAATTTCAACACCCACAACATCAATTGAGGTTATAATTGTAATGTTTTTCCCCTACACGCTAAGCGATCGAGCAAACAAAATCCTATTTTCTATGTTGGTAAGTTTTGGAAGCAATTATATTACATTTTAAAATTTGTTTTGCATAAACATATGTTTACCCAAACAAAGCCGTAAACTGAATTGTCAAATTATCAACCGTATAAATTAAAACCATCGCTCAACGTCCAAATGGTGACTGAGATTAAAATTATCAGACGTTATTTTACCCAAGACTTTCCTCCCATTTCAAAACCTATGCTGATATTTAGCGGACAGTACGCGATTCAGCAAAATGAATCAACTTTAATATCACACCGGTTCTTTATGACAATTTGATGAGTAGATTTAGTCAATTAGCAGTCAGATCCGAATTCGCTCTTCCTTAGAATCAATACATTTGAAACTAGTAATACGAACTAAAATATTTGCCAATGTTCAGCCACCATTTGTACAAAAATACATACGAACTAAACAAAGTTCTTATCTTTGAAGAGATCTCTCCTGATACTTCCATTCCAGTTTGTCCTCTTGAATTGTTTCTTCAGGCCTCCATGTTCCTGACTGACACTCTTTGAAGTTCCTGAAAATATAAATGAACGATTGATAAGATAAAATGCTCAAATTTTGTTATTTTATAGACAACTACGATTTGAATTTTTAGGTGCGTTTCACCACAGGCAGACCACCCGATGTTTGTGTGTGTTGCGTGACATCGTTCAATGGCGGTTACAAAAGAAATATGAGTTAACATAAATAACTTGGCCGCGATTTGCTCTGAATACTAAGTTTATCCTATATGTTCAATAAAAGTTTAGATGAAATATTAAATGAGTCTTGTGTGTTATTTTTTGCCCGTTCTGAGCCGTTTAAGGTGTCATTTCGCGAGATAATTTATCGAACCCCAAGAGTAAGAAGAGAAAGAGAGACAAGGCAGGCAACAAACCAGACGGCGACCGCGACCTTGTCCACTTCAAGCGCGATCTGACGCTAAACCAGCACATTTCTCACCTCGAAAACGCCGGCATCCGATTGAGCACAAATTTCTTCGTACTTGTGTCGAACTTGAGCTTCATCCTTCCAGAATTTTTCGAGAAAAGCGATCCTGAAGTCCAAAAAACTGCTTCCTCAATATAATCGGTGCCAGATTCATGACCAAAGGAATCTGAAGAATGCAAGTCCATTCGAATCTTCCAATGGGTTTTTGAACCGCCAACGGCAGCGATGCGTTGCGTTGATTGGTAGATTCGAATGGACTCTTTCTCTTCTTACTCTTTATCTCGCGAAATGACACCTTAAACGGCTCAGAACGGGCAAAAAATAACACACAAGACTCATTTAACGTTTCATCTAAACTTTTATTGAACATATAGGATAAACTTAGTATTCAGAGCAAATCGCAGCCAAGTTATTTATGTTAACCCATATTTCTTTTGTAACCGCCATCGCACAAACATCGGGTGGTCCGCCTGTGGTTACACTTGGTTTTCATCAACAGTTAAATGGTATACAATGAAAGGATAAACGATTTATAACTGGAATTTCAAAACCTTGTTTCAAGGTCTCAGCTCCTAAGTTGAACTATAAAACGTTCTTTTTAAAGTATATGCAGCCAGAGACATTTTAGAAGGTCAACTCCTCAGCAGAAAAGACGTAGTAAGACGAAGAGAAGCTCAATTCAACGCACGTGTTTAATACTTCATCGACCAAAATTTCATACTCGTTTACTGAACTGCAAATGTAATTTTTTGTGAAGCGACTCTTACCTTCGGTTGGAGTTGTGGGAAGACTTTTTCCTTGGCGGTACGTCTTCTCGGAGTCTTCCAAGTTGCCTCCAGAGCGCCAAAAAGTTTTACAAGCTTAAGACGTCTTTACACCAACACGACCTGCTTGATTTCCAGCGAGTGCTGCGACTTTTTCATGAATATTGATTAGAAACTTGAGCCAATCAAAGCACGTAGCGCAAGCACGTGATTCAACATGGTGCACCCTTGTAATCTGGGCGGGTGGGGAATTTTAATTAACCCTCCGGCATACGAGGAACGGAGGTGGATGTTTTTTTTTAAATTTCCTGAGCGACTTTTAACTTGAGATGCAATTTTTTCGTACGACACGCGATGTGGCCATGACAACCAATTTTTAATAGGCATGCGGTTTGAAATGTTGAGTTTTCTTTGCTATTAAATTCATTTCTTGTGGTATGTTTCTTTGGTCATTAATTTTGGATCAAGAGTTGATTTTCTGGAAATCAAGATTCACGGCAAATATTCACGATTTTTAGTGAAACAGAAGAAACGTTCAGTAAGTCTAATCTGACAAAGCCATAAAAAAATCGGTACATAATTTTCGGCAATTTACTCACTTTTCGTTTTTTACGTTTATTGGGTTAAATTTGTGTATGTATCAAAATTGTTGTCTTTTTTGCGATAAAAAATACTACCAATTTGTCATTTTTATTGGAATCCGCGCAATAAACGTTTTAGCTACCGTAAAAACCTCATTTCAGCTCCACTACACAGTAAACAATATGACCAAAAACCATTAGGTTTATTTTGGCGGTTTCGGCCGAACACCGGGAACTATAACAATATGCTCATGCCTCGCTCGCCAAAAAACTATATCGAGCCACCTTAAAGGCGATGTTACACGACACGATTTTTAACGACAACTTGCAACGCAAATGAGGTTACACAAAATTTGATTGGTTCAGCACTTCATTTGCATTGCAAGTTGTCGTTAAAAATCGTCTCGTGTAACATCGCCTTAAGGCAATAGAATACAACATATAAGGGGAGGTTACGTTACTTGAGTTTTTTTATGTACATCTCTTGCAATATTTTAGAATAATATGAAAACAAGAGTCACACAATAATTATAAATTAACCTGGTTATATATAAGATAAAAAACACTACTTAGATTATTGGGCCCGACTGCTAATTGTAAACAACTTTTGAAAATATGTAAGTGATCTTGAATTGATATAAAAATTTATATCATTTTATAATCCGAAACCATTAAATGACGACCTTCCCTTGAGAGGAAAACTGACTTTTTATCAATCAACAAAGTACGGTTCTTTGAATGGCAAAGATAGACGGATTTCTGTCATTTCTCCCAAATGGTTGAGTCTAAATGCTATAGCTCAGAAGGAGGTCGACACCTTATTGACAATATATGACAGAGTAACTGGTTGGCTTTCAGTTGAAGCTGGGGTTAGAAAGATTATATAGTTAAATTTAGGCCTAAACAACCCGAGAAGCCAGGTGGTAAAGTAATATGATAGGCTATGTAAGCTTAAGCCTAGCTGAGGTCACAGGTTCAATCCTGAGTGGGGATTTTAGATTTTCTTTTTTACACTTAAAAATTTATTTAAAACAAAATTCTAAGTGTCTGCATTACGAGTATACAAGTCTCAATAAGGTGTCCGACGTCCTTCTGGACGGTATGATTTAGGCACAACCACTCGGGTCACTTACAAATTCTACAAAAATGGCTACCGCGCTCGGCATGTGCTTGGTTTTTAAAACCGTACATTCGTGTTATCGGGGTCAGTGCGGGGCGATCATAGTTTTAAAGAATTTTGAAGCAGGCCAAAAGGCGAAAAAGCCTGGCCCCGGTTGTTCAAAAGGTGGATAGCGCTATCCATCGGATAAATCACTATCCAGTGGATAAGTATTAACAAAATCCATTGTTATCCACTGGATAGTGATTTATCCGGTGGATAGCGCTATCCACCTTTTGAACAACCGGGGCCAGAACTATGGCACTTATTTATTTCCCATCTTTCACTCGCATGCCCCGTGCGGACTTCGCGCTCGTTGGATTTGGCCGTTTGTTTCCAAGTGGGGATGACAGCAGGTTCGGCTTTCATTCAATGTGTCACAATACCACACCTTTCCAAAAACGAATCAATTCGACCTAGTAAGGTGCTGCTGCAAACAATATATCCAGGAATGTTCCACTGTCCGCGATGTAAAACAGGGGTGCAATATTATGGAGCTCAAGGAAGGTAAATGCACTAAAAATCAGCTTAACACGTAAGCACTTCAGTTTTACTTCCTTGTCCAGGACATTGGAAATTCCTAAGTAAATTTAACTTTCATCTTGAATTGAACGGGAGGGCGAACTTAAACTTACAGCACTTTGAATAACTTTTATGATATATTGGACTTGAGACACGTACCTTCAATCAAAGTACGAATTCGAATATCAATTATTTGACATATTTTAATTGGTGTGGTATCGTGACATAGATGAACGAGACCCTGGGGTCATATAAAGGAGCAAACTTTCACTTTCCTTCACTCTGTACTCCCCACTCGGGGACAAACCAAGTGTCCAACTTCTCCTAGCTTGAATTAAGGGATCAGATAAAACAGACCAAGATTATAAAGGAAGAATATTACAGTCAAACCTCAATTAAGGGGTCACTCTCAAGGAATAGCCTACTGACCGCTTAAAAGAGGTCAAGTTTGCAGTAAATATGGGGAGCGATTTAATAATATTTCCGGGGATTTGTTAAGTGAGAGGATGACCGCTTAATAGAGGGCCGCTTGATAGAGGTTTAACTGTACATTTTAATTCCAAATAAAATGGACAACAAAGACAACTTTTATTTATTTTCTCAATAAAATACTATTACCTTCAAACACTGTTAAACACTAAAAGTCTGGTTTTCACTAGCGACATAAGCACAATGACATGACACTGTAAGCATAAGCACAAACATAAGAACAAACACACTTATCCTTCTTATGCTGTCCTCGCTTAAAAGTAACGCAGCATAACCATATAAAACACAAGCAAAACAAATTGGTTCATTTTTCTTGTGCTTTTTTATTCTTATGCTGTGCTAATTTCTTGAGAGAACTGCATAAGAAAGACAAGTGTGTTCGTTCTTATGATTGTACTTCAGCCGTTGATGTCCTTGCAGAATAAATGTTTGTGTTTATGTCGCTGTGAAAATCAGCCTTAATAGAGTAGACAGAACAATATTGTGCGGTCAGTTAAAATTACGACATGACTGTGTCCACCTAAAATTGTTGCGCACAATGCAGCAGTAGTAAGATTGCGTCTTTCTTCCGCACTTTCGCGCGCAACCTGCCCTCCATATCTGCTGGCAGCTTTTCTTTTTTCCTGCGGGGGGGGGGGGGGGGGGGGGGGGAGAAGGCGTTTCAAACATCCAAAAATCATCCCCATCATCCTCACTTTGTAACACCTCTTCTACAAGAACAAGGCAAACAAATATGAGAGATAGTTCTTTGTAACACGATTCTAGTTTACCCGTTTTTGTAGTGCAAAAAGAAATGTGTTAGTTTTAAAGGAAAGCAATTTTATTCAGTAATAATAAGTGTTTCTTACCAAGAGGCAATTCTTTGTCTGAACTGGAACTGAACATCCGGCACATGTTATCTTCCATTTTAAAATTCCAAATTCCAACTTTTAAGAATGCATACAAGCTAGTGATCAGAAAGCACACTGCAGCGCTTTTATACCCATTTTTTTGCATATAACGTACATTGTATATGTTGTGGTGCAATTTTGTCCTTGGTGCAAATTTTATTTTCCTTTGTTTAAAACTTATTATCATACATCATCATTCATTTCCATACCCAAAAACAAAGGAAAATAAAACTTGCAACAAGAACAAAATTGCACCACAACATATACGTACAAAGCTATCATTGGGCGAGACTTACACAGACACCCAGTTACCCAGCCTATTATAAAGAACCTTTTGACTCAAAGGACTGAAAATGTTTTTGACAAATTCACAACCTTATCGGACAGAAATAGTGGTGCGTCCACTGCATCCGCTCTACATGTACATGTATCAGCATTAACGTGGTGCTGTTTTTATCGTGTGACACTGATCAGTTCCAGAACAAATATTTCGGTTAATGAGAGTATCACTGCTAATAATTATTCACGAGCCACACGCACACATTCCAACAAATGTACAGTAAAACAGTCAGTCACTTATTCCATCTGTTAGCCCACCCATTTATCAGCCAATTGATTTATCAGTCCGTCAATAAATAAATAAATATATTTTTAGGCAGTCAATCAGACCTTCATCCAGTCATCCAGCATGAGCCAGTCAATCAGTCAGACGGTCAGTCCGTTAGTCAATTGGTAAGTAAGACCTAACCCTGCCAGCCAGTTTGAGCTAGTCAAAAAGCCAATCAATCAGTCAGTCAATCAATCAGTTAATCAGTCAATCAGTGAGTCAGTCAATCAGCCAGTAAGTCACTCAATCAGACTGCCAGTTATAGTCAGCCAATCAGCCAATCAGTCAATCAGTGAGTATGTCAATCAGTCAATAATTCAACCATTCAATCACTGAGTCATTCTGTCAATCAGTCATTAGGTAAGTCAGTTAGTCAGTCAGCCAGTCATTCTGTCAGTCGGACAATCCACAATTATTAGTTCATAATGCAGCCTGTTAAGCAGCCAGTCAATCAGTAGATCAATAGGTCACTGCATTATTTCACCAATCGATCAGTCAGTCAGTCAATCAATCAATCAATCAATCACACCACCAATCAGTTAATCAGCTAGTCATTCAGTCAACCTGTCAGTTGGTCAAGTGAATGATGAACTAATCAATAAAAATTATTAATCAGTCACTGCATGGAAGAATGCATATTTGTGCTGGATTAATCATGCATAACAGAACTTGGCTTATATACATATGAACATGTAACTGTGGCACTGCTGAACAAAGTAATGCTAATCCAGGATAAAATGTTTTCCAAGTGATTTTTATAGCTTATTTTTAGCCAAGAAGAAGAGTGAGTTTCTCAAAATTGAATTCAAACTTCGTACTTTGCAGATTAGCTTAAACATACTTTGATCATAAGCAGGCCCAGTACTGTTTACCTGGTTCACCCAAGAGCTGGATTACAGCACTTACTGTACCAAAGATAATCTCTAAATCCTTTCTGTTGAAGTCTTGATCCAGTCTGTTTATGGCATCTGATCTAGAAACAAAATTGAATCTTCATCAGTCACAAGTTCAGAATCACTATACATTTATCCCACCCTGATTTGTTTTCAATAATTATAAAATTGTTCCTTCAGTAAGACTATGCATGTATTCTTTCTTTATTGAAACACTAATTATTTGTCTCTTAATAAACACTTGAAAGAGTGTATTACCGGTAGTTTGTTTCTAATGAATGTTTTTAAAAGACTGAAAAGAAAAGAATTATCACTGAGTGGAGGAGGATTTTTGCATTGAGCATCAGAGGGCCTCTTTCCCAAGTTTCTATAATTTTGGCGTAGCCTCAGGAGTGAGATTGGTTTGTGGGGGGTGGAGAGGGTAAGGTACATTTGAATTTGTAGGAGACTGGGAAGCGGAAGGAGAAAAAAGCCAAAATTTTGAAAACAACTTTTTTTTAAAATATCTACATGACAGAACTTACCCCCACCCCCACCCCCCAAAAACAAACATAAATAAATAAACAGACCCAAAACTGACTCTCCCATGTTCGATCTACAATAATGGCAAGCTTAACTGATTTGCTCAATAGCATGAAGCTTTGTGGAGTAAAATCCACCATTTTGATAATGGGTCAAACAGGTCACTAAATACATCTACAGTGTGTTTGTATGGAAGAAAACGTAATCCCAAAATTGCAACCCCCAGTCACTTATAAATCTAACTATCTTACCTTCCATGGGTTAAACCTGTAGCAAGTTACTTGTAATCTTAACTTAACCCGTCTTTCAACAAACATCCCGTCATCACAGACAAGCCTTGAAGCCTTAATAAATAAGATCTACTGAAATAAATCTATCTTTCTATAAATTACACTCTATTTAGTGGATACAGGATATACTTTGGATATCGGCCATTTCGACCACTCCACAGATGGGAAATGGCCCACAACTCACAACGCTGCCCGTTTTCTGTTAATTTAGTTAGTTTTTTTTACATGTTATTTCTCTAAAATGATGGAAAAACCAGCATAAAAAATTATGAATGATGTTTTGCAGTTAATTTGTAGGTCACATGCCAAAAATGGGGCAAACTAGAGCAAGAAAAACTAAACAAGGCTTAACAATTTGACAATTAGAATGGTTATATGCTGCAATTGCACATTTGTACAGTCGAGGTCTGCTATGATTGATTATTGTCTTCTTAATGAAATACAATTTAATAAAATAATAGTTGTTATTCAGCAAGTCAGTTTTTCTTTTTGAGCCTTTACGTGAAAAAAAAAATAAAATCTGACTCGTAAAGATGTGCAGCCATATTACTTCTTAGTTCATTGTCTTGCCAGCAAGTTGAAAGTATTGAGTTCTAGTGTTTACATTTATCTGTCTGATTGAACACGTAATGATTCAGCGATGTATTTTGTTACAAATTGTCTTAAGCCTTTGTAGATATAGTTATGTTTTATAGAACTGAAGAATAAAAGCCTGCTAGTGAACACTTGCGTTGCTCCACTCTGAGTTTTGTATAAAATGTTATACTTTATATTACTCACCAGTCAGGGCCGATCAAGTCAGTCGTCTATTTTTGTAGGCCTCACTGACTTCCACAACTCTCCAGTCGAGCTGGGGCTTGAATGGACTCCTAAACAGGATGTGGATTGGAAAATTACAGTCTGTATGCTTGATTAAATGGCCTCGGAATGTTTTTTTTTTTAAAATAATATTAACCTTAACAATAAGCACTTTCATTGAAAACAGCATCCCTCGATGTACCCTTTCTGATGTCGGTGAACAAATTTCATGTATTTTGTCGGCCTATTTTACTCTGGATCAAATTAACATAGCTTTGTTACACCCTTTGTAATCCAAGAATTCTAATATCTCATATGTTTGGGGCAGCTCTCTTGTTCGCCATGATTCCCGCAGCAGTGTGTACACATATTTACATCACAGCATACAGTAATATGACACTGGTCTTGGCCGCTCACAAATTGGAGCCACTTTTTTTCTTTAGCACCAACAACCTAACTTTAAGGCCATAACTAAGTGTTTCACATCGTCTCTAACACTTTAAACCTTTTATTCCAAGGTCTAATAAGGTGAAACTTTCGATATATCAAAAAATAAATTACATTTCATAGACACTTTGAATATCAAGGGATTCCACAAAGAGAGAACAAACAAAAATGAGATTTAAGCAATTTTTCTAAGAATCAAGGGAAGGTCACATAAACAAATTGGCCATTTTTATCAAGTTGTAATCCATTTCCATTGGAGACATCCACAGCCAAAGACACACTTTGATAGTTTCATTGTACTGTGATAGTAAGGTTTAACAAAACTGGAGCCATGTTGTTTAGATTTCCATTGAAAAGAAAAAGAAATTCATGTTTTAGCTTTTCAAAGTCATACTAAAATTAGATGATATTCCCCCTTTGACCTTAAATTTATAAAATAAGGAAGATAATACATGTATGTGAATAGTGAATCATATTAACTGGCAGTTCTTGCCTAAATTGTATGATCTATTGTACATGTGCTATATATAGGAGTCAGACACATGGTGACAGACACATTTATAGCTGCTGTCAGTAAGTGTCATGACTTGCACACATACATTTTGTAATATTATGGTAGCATCCGGGATCTAACGCACTTGCCATCAGCTGCCCCAAGGATGATATCCTGGGCTGATGTAGGAACTTAGCTAATTCGGCATTTCAAAGTCCCTGTATTCCCCCACAAGTGGAGCATTTTTCTAGCAAAGTTACCAGTATGTTGGCAGCCTGCATAGAAAGTGTCAGGGAAAAGGGAACTGGAGAGAAAAGCAATAGGATGCCTGCAATAACTTAAGACCCTCATTCAGGGCTGTCACTAAGATTTCAAGTTGCTGGGTATATGCAATAAGTGGGCGGGGAATTCAACAGCTAGCAAGTTCTTGTGGTTTTATTCTTCTTCTGTTTCCTATGCAAGTAGCGGGGGTTCATGCTCATAGAAGACGGGGGAAATCTCCGGCCCCCGGCTCTTAATGACAGCCCTGCTCATTTGTTCATTTCTGCCACAAATTTCTGATTGTTTTATTCATGCTGGGTGGTGAACATAGTACAAATTCCCGCATGAAAGCCAGGCCAGTTTCTGATTGGTGAACATATTGACAGTTGACATAATTCGATAACAAGGAAATCGGTGGGCGTAATATGAATAGCCCAGTTCTTATGGCAGGAATTCCTTTCTTTCTCCCCCTTTCCTTTTTTGCGCCCCCTCCCCTCCCCCCCCCCCGGGCCGTTTATGTCTGCCATGCAGGCTTGTATGTTGGGGAAGGGAAGCACTCATCAAGTCCAAACCCAGGCTGAATCATATAATATAGAACCTAAACAGTACTGTCTTTTGATTCATCAAAGCAAGAACACCTTAAATTCTCAACGACTTCTTTCAACTTCATGTGTTAATTGTACATTTCAGAAACATGTGAAACAATTCCATCATCTACATGTATCACAAAGCACAAGGTATTGTTGAGAAAGATGGGATGGGTGATGCTAGCTCTTTATTTTGTGACATCTTCATCAAGAAACTTCTAAACTTTTAAACTTTGATTGCAGGATATTATATGTGACGTCACACCTTAGGACTCTATTTTCCCCACCACATAATTTTTATGTAGGCATGTGTATGCTTTTCCTCAAAAATTCCCCAATTCCCCACATTCAGCCTGGAGTCACCTCCCCCCCCCCCCCCCCCCCCCCCCAACACACACACACACACACACACACACACACACAAACACACACACACCTCAGGGAAGCCTATGATATGTGGATGTACTGTAGTCCAACTTTTTTCCTAGTAGGGGCAGTAACTGAGAGGAAAACTGAACGCAAAATGGTCAACTAAAACTGGTCAAACTGGATTTAAATATATTAAACTGCAGTTTTGGATTTCTCTGGTTAAGATAAAATGTAGATGTATCAGTTGATAATCAGATGTCTTCTTTATAAGCTGCAGCCGACACCTCTAACCCCAATTATACCAAAGAATACCACAGTCCAAACACCCCCACCCCTCCCCCACCCTGAACAACTTGTCATTGATCCTGGTTCATCCCTCAGAAAACAACACCATACGAGAATTACCTGGCTTTATCTATTGCCAAAACATACTGATTTACCTTGGTGAGAGCATTTAGCTGTTGCTAATTTCCTCGAGTGCCGAGGCTCGAATGGATGAAGGTCATTAAGCTTAAGCTATTTATTAAGATGCCGCTGGCCAAAGTCGACAAAATAATAGAATAAATGTATTTAACACTATTAAACCGCTTACAAAACACAGTTGCTACAGTTCGAGCCAATCACTCTATACACCATGCAAATAACCACTACAAACCTTGTAAAATGGACGAGACATTCATGAACAGGGCGAAACAACAGGGCGCCATCTTTGATTTTTGTGTTAGTTCCCAGTTCCCCGGCGCCCAATTTCGTGCGCGGACACCTCGAGACTCTCTCGACAATTTTATAAGAGTATTGCGGTCGGCTGGTACACTATTTCTTTTAGTGGGCTCAGCAATTCAATCATACGTCCAACACAGCGTCGAACTTGTCGGTATGAAAAGCCGTTGAAGGAAATTATAAAGTTTACAGTCATGTGTATAAGAAAAAATTTGCCATTTTTTTTCTATAACTAATGTCTGCTGAAAATTTGTCATATCTGAATTTTGCTCATGTACATCCAGTGGCTCATTTGTTAAATATTCAGTGTGGAAAATCAGTCACAAAGCCTTCATGGCACCTTCACGGCAGCTAACCGCACGTTTTAGTTCAGGAATTTTTTCTGTATTTAGAAGCATTTTAACTGAACACAACGTAGACTATGCGAGCCCCAACGCATTAACTATGTTTGTATAAGGATAAAGAAACTTTTACATATTTTTGAATTATTTCTGAATTTTGTAAATAGTGTAAATTTTATAAATTTGTAATTCTTAATTTTTAATACTTGTTTGCAATTGATTACTTTAGATGGTCCACATCAGCCTGTGGCTGGCTTTTTTTTTCTTTTATAGACCTTTCAATAGAGTATGTATGTATGTATCCTCTCTCAATCGGAGTATTGCAATGACGGGTCGTCACCACCTAGTTGGGGTTGTCACGATCCGTCAACATATTTCATTCCCTCTTCAATATTCATGTTCTGCACTTTCTGCAAGTCTCTCGCGAACCAGTACACCGAGTACATCCAGATATAAACTAAAGAAACGTAACGTTGTCGGGGGAAAAGCATAAACCATACATGATATGATGTACTGGAATTATGGGAGCAAGGCAAGCAAGGTTTGTTGACATTCTATTTATTGATTTTTAAGAACTATTCCTTGCTAAAAGAGTCTATCTCAAAGGATGATTTCGGCCAAACTGTGTTATGATGCAATATATCTGAGAGCACAAAAAGTTCTTTTTTTTCGTTTCCAAGATAACCATTAGGTCATATCGTTAATGGTTTATACCTTTTATCCAAAAACGTCTTTTCAATCAAGTGAACTCTTTTTCTCTGTTTTTATCACAAGTTGAAGCAATTCCGCGTCGCTACTAAGACGTTTCAGGTCGCGGTACCGGGATAAATGTTTCTTGGGGGGTTTTAAGTGCGCAATGTAGAACTGGCCTGGCTGTGCGAGGGAAATTCAAAATATCTAAAATGGTGGCAAGTATTAAAAACACTAAAGAATCGGGCAGAAACAAAGATATATATATATACACCCTTTTGCAAAAATATTGACACTTCAAAATATATATAAATATATATTCGTCCTTTGTGTTTATATCACATACGTGATGACAGACGGCAAATAGTTTTTAAGGTGGGTACAGTAGCATTTTACAACCTCTACTGTACCCACGTCGAGAACTATTTGCCGCCTATCGTCACGTATACGATATAAACACAAAGGACGAATATATATTTATATATATATATTGAAGTGTCAATATTTTTGCAAAAGGGTGTATATTTTTGCAAAAGGGTGTATATATATATATATATATATATATATATAAATGAATAAACAATATATACACTGTTTTACTTGTTCTATGAGTGCTCTATGCATAGATATGCAGAGCAAAATACAAATATAAGGACGGAAAGTTGTAACTCAAGTTTCACGCACTAAGCGATCATCAGACTAAAAAATTCCGCTCGAGCAGATGTCAGTTTAAGTTCTAAATTTTCAAATTCAAGGAGGGTCGGAGCGGCGCTTCTTCTGATTGGTTGCCAAGAACTTGTTTTCGTGGCGACATTTTGTAACGAGCTCAGATTTCTTGTTTAGAAGGGAAACATCGCGGGCAGTCAAGATGCAAAGTTTTTCAGACAGACATAAATTGCAGCGGGAAGGGTTTCCTTTGTAAGCGTTTGCTTTCTTGATGATACGCCATTTGATTTCGTAGCCGGTGTCCATATTTTTGCAAAAGGGTGTATATATATATATCTTTGTTTCTGCCCGATTCTTTAGTGTTTTAAATACTTGCCACCATTTTAGATATTTTGAATTTCCCTCGCACAGCCAGGCCAGTTCTACATTGCGCACTTAAAACCCCCCAAGAAACATTTATCCCGGTACCGCGACCTGAAACGTCTTAGTAGCGACGCGGAATTGCTTCAACTTGTGATAAAAACAGAGAAAAAGAGTTCACTTGATTGAAAAGACGTTTTTGGATAAAAGGTATAAACCATTAACGATATGACCTAATGGTTATCTTGGAAACGAAAAAAAAGAACTTTTTGTGCTCTCAGATATATTGCATCATAACACAGTTTGGCCGAAATCATCCTTTGAGATAGACTCTTTTAGCAAGGAATAGTTCTTAAAAATCAATAAATAGAATGTCAACAAACCTTGCTTGCCTTGCTCCCATAATTCCAGTACATCATATCATGTATGGTTTATGCTTTTCCCCCGACAACGTTACGTTTCTTTAGTTTATATCTGGATGTACTCGGTGTACTGGTTCGCGAGAGACTTGCAGAAAGTGCAGAACATGAATATTGAAGAGGGAATGAAATATGTTGACGGATTCATCAAAAATATCCTTGTCGTGATATTAAATCCAGACAAACTTATAAAACAATCACAAACTGGAAAATTCGACTTTGCCGATATTTCGTCTTTATTACAAAAGACTTCATCAGGGCAACATTGCCCTGATGAAGTCTTTTGTAATAAAGACGAAATATCGGCAAAGTCGAATTTTCCAGTTTGTGATTGTTATATATATATATATATATATATATATATATATATATATATATATATATATATATATATATATATATATATATTACGCTCACTGTTCACACAGTTTGAGCACTCTCTGGATTATTGTGCCCAAGTTCAGGAGTTGCCGTAAAGCCATTATGGTAACAACCGGGAGGGCACATTGTATACATAATTGTATATATGTATATATATATATATATATATATATATATATATATATATATATATATATATATACAAAAAGATGTGGAAATCAAAGAAGACACATTAAAACAGAACTGACGATATTTTTATAAAAGTATACACAGTAGACATATTCCAATAGGAGAGGGGAAGGGAAGGCTGTATACAAGCTAACAGCTCATAGGCAAACGTATCCTGTTCCAGGCGTTGAGATTGTGGGATCGGAAAGCCCGGGGAGGGACTCCGATATGAACATGACAGGGGTGCTCGTCGTACCTTTTAGGGATCAAAATTTGTAGACTAGTACCGCTTAAGGTGCTGAAATCTAACATGTCTACGGTTAGAATTATCGCGCTACCTTTTAGGGTATTACCGACGAGCAACCCTAGCTGTCATTGTCATTGTTGAAGGCTTCCTGGGAAAAGAAAAAAAAATTCTCGTGTTCTCAGATAATTACACAATGCTGTAACACAATAATGCATAAAATCATCCTCGGAATCTTTTAGGAAACAATAGATGTTCAATCATAGGTAACCCAAGCTCAAGTGATGTTTACACGTTGTAAATTGAACGTTGTGGTAACTGTTGCCTAATAGCGAAATTTTAAGGATTTGTAAGGGAAAAATTCACGTCGAATTTGAGCGTAAAATTAGAAAAGATATTTGAATAAAACAGGCTCGCCTGAATTTCTTTGTGTATTTTCTTGTGTCTTGAGGGGTTTCTGGGTCGATTCGAAGCAATTCCAGCAAGCTTTAGTTCCACTGTTTCTTCCTCCCTAGTTCAATACCAATGCATGAAATGTTAACAAGCCTAAGGGTTGGTTCCCACTAGCGACGTAATCGGAAGCGGAGTCGGAGTCGGAAGCGTAAGCAGCCTTACGTTCTAGTGGAAATCAAAAAGCGAAGTCGCAATCGCAATCGGAAGCACGACGGAATCGGAATCGGAAGGATCAGAAGGTTTTCTTTTTCTTCTGATTCCGCTTCTGCTTCAGTCGCTTCCGTCGTTTTGATTTCCACTAGATCGTAGAGGGTCTAAAATAGGGTTTCGCAATCCCGCTTCCCGCTACAATTTTTTCTTTCATCCCGCCATCTCGCTTGCTTCGAACATGTTATCCCGATCCCGCTTCCAAAATACTTTTTTGCATGACAACGGTCGCAGTTTTTCCGGACGAGACGCGATTTCCGCGGGCTAATGTATTACAACCTCGGTGTTTGTTTACGGTAAACAGCAGCAGTCATTTTAGTCTGATTTATCCGCTTTTGAGTAAGTGTTAAGGAGCCAAATAAAAGTTTCCTTTATCGGAGAACAGCGCGAGGACCATGACGAAGGCCCTCCATCACACCAAACTTCAAAATTGAAAAAACATTTCAAAACACGCCTACTTACATAGGGGTTACCCACGAAATCTGATAGAGAAGGTTGTATGGAATATGCATTCCAAAATATTGATCCCTCAGACGAGACGTTTGCTCCGGGCGTGCGCGTTACTAAAATGAACTGTTGCTCATAACTATGTATGTATGCGCTATTGTTTTGCTTTTGGATTTCTATTGTTTTGGCTTTTGTTTTAGTTTTAAGAACGGTATGCATGACTAATGTATGGGGTTAAACGGAAATCTTTCCGGCTGAAAAGTGCAAAATGACGGAGGTTTCTGCGCTCAAACCAAACAAATTTCCCACGGAAATGTTTACTAGATTCCAATCTTTACAAAACTGAGTGTGGATGTTGACATTGCGGAGTTAGAACGCTTTAAGTGATGACCGCGCGGTCGAACTCCATACATGCCTTTATACGAAATTGCTCACTTCAAGGTAAAAATAACGGTACTTTTTTTAGAAGTTATTAAAATGTTTCAACGTTTCTAGGTAGAATAATAACCATATAACTGGAATCCGAGTGTGGATTTCCGAAAAGTAATTCATAAATTGCCAGGCCATGCATTGACAGAAGAGCATGCGAATAGATACAGACTAATGGAAGCCAAAATTGGCTCAGTCGAAGCATAGTGCACTGAAAAAATGGCAAAAACGCGGGATTGTTTTCGCTCCAACTAAATCATATTTCCCACCAAAATGTTCACAAGATCCCAGTCTCTTCAAAACCGAGTGTAGATGTTGACATTATGCCTATTAAAATGAGTTATACCGCAAAAAGCGATGAGCGCGCGGTTGAACTTCATATAAGCCTTTACTTGACATTGGTCACTTCTAGGTCAAAATGACGGGACTTATTTTTTAAGTTATTAAAAATATTTTAACGTTTCCAGATAGAATAATAACCAAATCACTGGAATCCGAATGTGGATTTCCGAAAAGTAATTCATAAATGGGCGAAATTTTGATTTTCCCTTAAAAAAAATTGCGTTTTCTCAGTGATTTTAAGGGTCAAATTGGGGGTCTGGGGACGAGTTAAAAAAATTAGAGGCAAATGTCACCCAATTTTTTGCCATGTAGTAATGAGCAGTCCATTTACAGAGGGCTGGATTTTCACCAATCTAAAATGCTATAACAATAATATGATTTAAATATAAATATCTGCAATTAAGAGGATCAGGCTGTTTTCTGTATGCGTGTATGAAAATACCAACTCTTTTGAGCTAACAACACTAATTCCGGCATTTATATAGAGATTGTGAATTTCAATGAAAACTTTCAAAAGTTGCCATGTAGAAAACTATTTTAAAAGAAAACTACTTTAGTTTAGTTTTAGCTTATATTTTATGTTTTTTTTTTTTCACAAAAATACGTAATCCTCATTTTCCACACTCCTCGTTTTCCACATCCCGCCTTTTCCACACTCCGCGTGTTTCACACTCCGCACTCCATACACCGCATATTCCATACAACCGATAGAGAAAACTCTGTTAAAAATAAAATTCGAAGAAAGGAAAAGTGCGCTTAAACAGGAGGAGAAAACCAAAAAGAAATTCTGCCCTTTGTGACGCAATACCACCATCGGTGCCAAAACTCAAACAAATTTTAATGTCAAAATGGCACATAATGCAGAACCAACCACTGCTACGACAAATCTACAAAGAACCACCCATGATATATTTTAAAAAAGGCAAATCCTTTAAAGATACACTCCTTGGAGGAAAAATATAAAAGGTGTCAAAAAGTATGTGTGGCATGACACCCCTTGCTACTTCTTGTTTTAGCATTTTAATGGATTCCTTGAGACAAAAATGAGACAACGTGACAGGTGTTTGTTCGGATTGATAAAGATCAGGACTTCTGAAATGATTTCAAAGGAAAGACAGGATAGAAAAAACGGTTAATGAAATCACCTAGTATATCCAGATTTGTCTTCCTTCACGGAATCGTGAAATATCCGGCAAGTGCGTTGTCGTCATGCATCCCGTTTCCCACCCGGAAAAATCAAGAATTCCCGCGTCCCGCCGTGAAAATGACGAACTTCCCGCTTCCCGCCCACCTCTAACCATCCCGCATCCCGCCTTCAAATTTTCTTTCATCCCGCATCCCGGCAGCGAAAAAAGGCTCATCCCGCATCCCGCCAACCCTATGTTAGGTAGGCCCTCATCGTAAGGTTCTTGCGATTCCGATTCCGATTCCGCTTACGTCGCATACGTCGCCATGTTCCCAGAATTCCATTGTGTCGTATCATTAATGGTTTACGCTTTTTTTACCCAACCTTTCTTCAGTTAGATGTACTTCATATATCTTGTTACGGCTTAATTATAGGATTTCTCATAAGCCATGACATGTTATATTAGCCAATCATATACTTGTAATTTATAATCAAATTAAGTTTATGAGCCGTTGAACATTTTTTTCACTTCTTCACTGACCCTGTACTCCCTGTATAGAAGACCGTTTCTACCAGTCAAAATATTGGCCACTAAATCTGCCTTTAATTTCCGGTATACTAGCCTTGCATTTTGAATTGTTTCACGCACCTAACTGAAGAAACGTGGTCGGGAAAAAAACATAAGCCATAAGGGCTGGTTCCCACTAGCGACGTAATCGGAAGCGGAGTCGTAGTCGTAAGGAACCTTACGTTCTAGTGGAAATTAAAAAACGGAGTCGCAATCGGAATCGGAAGCTCGACGGAATCGGAATCGGAAGGATCAGAAGGTTTCCTTTTCATTCCGATTCCGCTTCTGCTTCCGTCGCTCACTATCCGCTTCCGTCGTTTTGATTTCCACTAGATTGTAAGGTTCTTACGATTTCGATTGCGCTTACGATTCCGCTTACGTCGCTAGTGGGAACCAAGCTTAAAGCTTGTTAACATTTTATTTATCATTATTTTAAAAGCTCTTTTCCTTCGGGATTCAGAGGATGATTTTGTGCATACTGTGTTAAAATAATGTGTAATTTATCTGAGAACACAACAAGTTTTTTCCACTTCCCAGAAAACCTTTCGGTCGTGTCTTTGATCGTTTACACTTTACACCCAACAACGTTTTTCGTGTAAACACTCTTCATTTACGTACGCCGGGAGAGTTAACGTCGTGGGCCTATGCATCTTTCTTTTTTTTCAACCCATACTCCTTTTCGGTATTGTCTCTAAACATCAACGCTTTTCATGCAGTATAACAGCATGACAGCTGTACAGCTGTATATGTGTCAGGGGTCCCTACAATTTACATAGACATTATTAAAATCTCAGAATTTTATATAACTTTCATCTCGGCTCTACTTTTATCCCTTCATGCTAAGTAACGACAGCTTCTGTTCGCCTATTAAAATCTAAGAAATTAGATCTGAATCCATTTTTTCACTGTTTGAACTGGATTGTTTCAGGTGTTAGAGCAGGAAGGTGGAACCAGTAAACAGACTATTGTGAACACTGAATTCCGCTTTCCAAATCCTCTCTCTTCTTTTTCTTTAATTTTTTTTTCTATTAAAAGCCATCTTTTCTTCCATTGAAAATAGTATAGAATGAAAAGAAGTCTTTGTTAGAAATATTTAGAGCGCGACAATCATTATTTTGTAAGTGACAATGAGTTGGCGTTATATTTGACATTCAAGATGATCATAGCAATGACGTCAATCTTATTACCTTAGCAACCTTTTAGGAACTTTCTCGGCATCTGTAATCAGTTGACAAGATATTTTCGAGACATAGGGAGTGATTTAACTGTGACCATTAAACGAGTTTACAACGAAATCGAGAGTGACAAGTGTTGTTAGCCGCGTTTCCAACATCTTATTTAGTATTTCTCTAAGGGAAAACTTGTTTGAAATTTTTGTCATAATCATGACAGTTGCTTGTGTAAATAGCTTTGATAAATTTGACATTTCACGGAAGAAAGGCTGTTGCCCCACAAAATGGGATAATTAAAGCAAAATGTAATAGTAACCCAAAATGTAATAACTTTTGACGAAAAATGTAATAAACACGGGTAACCCAAAATGTAATAACTTTTTAAGTTGTTGCATTTTGGGTTACTACTACATTTTGCGTCAATTATTACATTTTGAGGCATAACAAGGACTAACCGAAACGTATGAAAAATTCCTAATTTTTGGCACTTCAGTCAACAATAACATTTTCCATTATTTATTGTGTCACAACTGCCACGCAGTTTTTTTTAACTTTTTTGTTCAACTACTTTGCCTATTTACATTTGTGCGATTTTCATCTCGTTTACTTTTGCGTATCGACCAATGAATGATAAATAGCAAGAACTCAGTTAAATAAACATCAAAGTGAACTAAAGGAAACGGCCATAAATATACTCCGATCAAGTGTCATGTACATGTATTCATTTTGATTTGTAACCAAATGATTTTTTCTTGCAGAAAATGATATCTAAACGTGTTGGGCATCTTCGGGATATCTTTTTTATCGCCATTGGAACACACGGCTGGCATTTTCCTTACCGCATTTGGATATCCTTCTTTTTTTTCTATTGAGTCATTTTAATTTTCAGCTGAAACTCCAGGATTTCCCCGAGGTGTTTGTTGATCTGTTTTATAATAACGAATGACAGATCATGAATCTGTTTTACCGCGGCTATAGGATACACTGATGAACGTCAAAAAACATCGTCCTATTTTACAGCAGTTTTTCCAGAGAATCCGCGATTAGTTCCAATGGTAAGCACGCTGTACTTTAACATCTAACTTTTACTTTAGTGAGCCAGTGTATGTATGTATGTATGTATGTATGTATGTATGTATGTATGTATGTACGTAGAATAGCTGTAATAGTCTTTCATGAAACAATGTGAGAGTGAATGGCCCTGGACGGCCGAGGAATTGGTCTTAGACTCAAAGAGAAAGACTCTAGAAGACTTAACAGAAGGTATCAAACAAAAACCACGTGACACAAAGGATATTTTCAGAAAAGTCTTGTTCAGAATTGCCAAGTGGTTGGCGCGTCGAACTCTCCATCTGTCATAGTTGGAGCCTAAGCTGTTCGCTCCAAATTGTCTCACTCCACCCAGATGTGTAAATAGGCTACCAGCAAACATCATGATAAATTATCCTCTGATATGTGATGGGAGTAACTTTGCGATAGATTAGTATTCCATTGAGGTGGGGCGGTGGGGGGGGGGGGGGGGGGGGTTGCGATGTAGTAATTCGTCCAATCGCATCATGCTGTGGTTATGTTGTTTTTAGTTCGAAATTAAATCAATCTTCGCTTTCTCACTATTTTTGTACCTTTCTATGGTACAAAGAGGGGGGCATTGGGGCCTATAAGAAACCGAAAAACCGTTCAAAATTTCCGTGAAAACCGAAAAACCGCAATAAAAATCGATCAAAACCGAAAAACCACCGAACATAATCAGGATCAAAATAGCAAATTCACAAACCCAGGAACCCATCTTTTTATTTTCCTGACAAACCTTAAAACCATGACCCTTGATACCAAAGCGAAATATAACTACAGTCGAACCTGTACATAACGGCCTTCGCCCTCTGTGAGCGATTTCTATAAGCTCATCTTTCTTCTTTCATTTTAAAGCTATTGCAATAAAATTAGGCAAAACGTCTATTGCCTTTTGTAGGCCACTTTCACCGGCAACGTCACTTGGATGGCGTATCACGTGAACTTTCACGGGTTGATCGAGATTAAATAAAAAGGTCTGGAAACTAGGAAGCGAAAAACCAAAACCGAAATAGCCTGTTCCAGGCGTTCAGATAGTGGGAAAAGCGCGAATAGTTGGGGAAGGCGCGAAGAAAAGCGAGCGAAAAAAATTCGGGGAGACGAGAGCTCGCTTCCTCTCCCCAATCTCCCCGCTTTTTTTCGCTCGCTTTTCTTCTCGCCTTCCCCAACTATTCGCGCTTTCCCCACTATCTGAACGCCTGAAACAGGATAAAACCGAAAAACGCTTTTCTTTTTCATAAAAACCGAAAACCATGACGGATACAAAAACCGAAAAACCAAACATTTTGAGTGCAAAAACCGAAAAACCGATCTAGAAAATGACCAAAACCGAAAACTCCAATGCCCCCCTCTACAAACACGAAACATTCAGCTTAATTTCATTTCATATTTTACATGATCAACTATCATGTTCATAAAACTTAAAACTGAATGCAAGGCTGATCGGACAGCTATAAAGGGTATTTTATTGCCCAATATTTCGGTTAGGCAAAACTAACCTTCATCAGGGGCTACAAAGAGCTAAGTAAAAATGGAATAAAACGGTTACAAGATATAAAATGATTCAAATGAAAGATTAAATATGATTGGTTAACAAAAATAAACAGTAGAAACGTTTACAAAAGCTACTATAAAAATAGAAATATATTAAGTTTCATCGCGTCTGTTCATCCCATAGGGTTCAAGAGTCTTGCCCTTGGAAATTAAAAATCCTTCTCTGGCCTTACGAATGGCGTCTCTGTCAGAGTTAATGAGTTCAGTTCCTATGGGATGAACAGACGCGATGAAACTTAATATATTTCTATTTTTATAGTAGCTTTTGTAAACGTTTCTACTGTTTATTTTTGTTAACCAATCATATTTAATCTTTCATTTGAATCATTTTATATCTTGTAACCGTTTTATTCCATTTTTACTTAGCTCTTTGTAGCCCCTGATGAAGGTTAGTTTTGCCTAACCGAAATATTGGGCAATAAAATACCCTTTATAGCTGTCCGATCAGCCTTGCATTCAGTTTTAAGTTTTATTCAATACTACTGCTGATCCTGATCTACTCCAAGATCCGGCTTCACTTCGCCGTGCTGTTTGTCCAAGTGGTCCTTGCTTTATTTGAGAGTTATCATGTTCATGCATGTCTTCATTTCATATATTTGAAAATCAAATGGATTTTTTCATTGAAAAACATTTCCAAAATTGTTGACCTTGGGGATATCCTTTTAATCGCAGTTGGAGCAGAAGCCTGGTAATTTATATACCGCTTTTGAATGTTTTTTCCCCTATGAATCATTTTAATTTACGGCTCATACTTCTTCTCTTTTTATCTGTTGATCTACCACGTTTGCTTCGTTGATCGGTTTAGGTGCGAGATACCTCTACTCGCAGAACTACAAGGTGTAGTTGTGGATCGCTAAATGACGTCGTTTCATTTCACAGCTGATCTTCCAGACAGTTGATCTATTCCAAAGGTAGGCATTTGTTCTTAGAGGCTAGCGTGTCGGACTCTCCATCTTTCATACTTCGAGCCTGATCTCTTCGCTCCAAATTGTCTTCATCTACCCAGATGTGCAAAATACTGATAAATGGGTGAACGGCGAGGCCTTAGCAGAATCGAAATAAATTTGTTGCGGGTGACTTGTGAATTTCTAGTATTTCATTTAGGGGGTATTAATGCATTTTTTAACAACATTTTTTCTTTTTTCTTTTTTTCTTTTTTTTTTTTTACTCTTCGCCTACCGTATGGCGTGAAAATTTTGAATTACATTTGAGGTATGTCCAGAAATGCACGCTAATGAGATTCATGCTCTTTATGATAGACATCATGAAGTGTCCCCTAGACCTAATTCTCACCTAAACACAAGCAATTCTGTCAAACATGAAGTCATATGGAAATTACAAATAATTGTGTGTAATATGAAGTGCCCAAGGTCCGAGTTACGAGCATTTCTGGACATAAGTGTTACATTTTGCGACTTGGAAGATCTACCCAAAATTAATACCCACAAAATAAATAGATTCCGCAAAATTGAACTTCAAATGTTTAAATTTTCAAATGTCGGTTTTAAGAACGAAGGAGAAAAGGATTTTTTCTTTTTATAGCAAAATGACGTCAGCATGACAAACAATAAAGACCATCATTTAAATAAGAAGCAAAGGACCACGAACGAAAATGCTGCTGGTGTACGTAGGATCTGGAGAGGTCTAAGTTTGGGCTCTATCATGTCGTGGTCGCGTTAAATGTTCCACGTAGTATCAGCCTTGCTTACTGTTTGATTTCATCATTTAAACCCAGATGGCGCGAATTTAGCGGAGAAGAACATGGGGACGAGGTTGTCGGTTATTTGATGGTAAACTTGATAATAACTCGATTGGTGGTGTGATGTGACAATGCATTGGGCCTTATTATCATGTCTATTACGGTTATGTCCTGATTATGTTTATGTTAAGGCCCTAAGGTGACATGGACAAATTACCACAGAAACCATTAGCACCGCCGCCGCGTATAATGTTGACAAGGCAATTAGATTCGAAAAACTTTTAAAACTTTAAACTTCTTGAGATTCTTCGAATGAACTTTATTCTGAAAAGTACGACATCGTAAGAATCACGAAATACAGGTATGTGAATACATGTACTAGATATTTTGGAGTTATCCCGTACTCGAATCTTTAGGTTCAGTGATCAGTGATTAGTGCTCAAACATCAAGTGCAGTGATCAGTGATAAATATTCAACGACACTTATGTCAACAAGACTCTTAAAAAAATTATTTTGGAGTTATCCCGTACTTGAATCTTAAGGTTCAGTGATCGGTGATCAGTGATCAAATATTCAGTGCAGTGATCAGTGATCAAATATTCAACAACACTTATGTCAACAAGACTCTTTAAAAAACGCATAGGTTTTATGATATCAATATGGAGAATGGTCTAATTTTTATCGGGTTGGCTGTAAAAATGTTTCGCTGATTCAGTTGTATGACAAACACAGGTTAAGTAACAGCGGCAGATCTCTTGAACGCTTCTTTAAACTTTTTGCTTCTTTTTGTGTTTGTTTTGCACCTGTTTATCTAGCTTGAAGACATAATTACTTCAATAAATTTTGAACGCTACACATACATATCAAAAATGTGAAAAGAAGTTCCAGTTTAGACAAAAAACGATTTATCACTCATACAAATTTTCATCTTAAAATTCGACCATCTGTGGTCTCTGTCACTCAGACGATAGAGATGATCAAGATCTTAAAGAAGTGTATTTAGAATATAAAGACATGACCGCATGTGGATAGAAAGGATCCAATGGTGAGGTCAGAATGATAAAAACACAAGTAGATTAAACTGTGTTGTTTAAGTTTGTTTATTTTTCTTTTGTATTTGTTTTTTGTGTGTGTGCGTGTGTGTGAGAGAGAGAGAGAGAGAGAGAGAGAGAGAGAGAGAGAGAGAGAGAGAGAGAGAGAGAGAGAGAGAGAGAGAGAGAGAATTACTAAAAAATTCTTGTTTTATTAAACTTTGCAATTATTTTGAACGTGAATATTTTTTTTGTGGGGGGGTATGAGGAAATTCATATGTTAGTTACCTTGTGGAACATTTTCGAATACGTAATTATATTATATCGAAACGAGAGATAAAAGTAGAACGTCTTGAAGAAATGCAATGTGGATAGCTATAGAGACCAGCTGAACTACATTTTAGGTTTTAGTCCGTCCTACGAATAACTAGATAATGTAGAAGCATCAAACTTAAGTGCTGATAAACCGCTGACCAAACGAAACGAGGGCTCTGGGGAGGATGCGCCTCACACACCTCGTGACTGATATTGAAGATGGCGGAGAAAAGCGATATTTTCATATCAAATCACAACATCTTTTTACAACACCTCGAGGATCATCTTCATATTTCTCGGCAAAACACAGAAGAAAGTGTTCAGACACTTCTACTAAACAGTGCGCGTTACAACAAAGAAAATTGGCCAAGGAAGTTAACAACGTGTTTTCTGCGACCGATACAGACTCTGCAAGGTAAAGTATACGCGCCTATTGAGCCAAGAGAATTGCTTTCTCTGCTAAAGGAAACTATAAGGTGCGGAAATAACCGAAGGAACAACAGAGGGCGTATAGAAGCTACTCATCGCTTCGATACAAGTGTTGGGGTACACTGTACATTTCAAAATGGAAGAGATGAAAGTGATGGCTTACAAAGAATGGAACTGTACACTGTTATGGTTGTATACGCCTATGGAAGTGATAATTCGATTATTGGAATAACTGCTTTCCCTCTATTGGAGGATGAATGAGGCAGGATGCTTTACTTAAACTTAAAGGAAAGGTCAGAAAATCATAAACATTCAGTTTAATGACTAGACGCGGCCGAAAATGGACCAAGAGTAATAATGATGTACTCAACTGTTTTAGTATAATATACTGTAACTTGCTTGTCTTGTGAATCTTCGAACACTATGGGGGCCTGCAAGAACATGTTTTCTATTGACGTTGAGCAGACCTCAACGTCAAAGAAAATTCGACCTACAGCCTCCGTCTTCAAGTCATGTTGTTGAGCTTCCATGCGTTTTAAAGTTTGGAGTTACGTTTGCAGTCACTTGACCCTTCAAAGCCGAGTGATGATGATACGGAACCATGTTCATGGATTCGCTTTTCCCAATGCTTATTACATTGTCACCTTCATCAAAGAATGCGACAATAGTTTATACTAAGGCTGCCGCACATCAGCGTAAATCTATATAGTTGTATAGCTGAATTCTTATCAGGAAAGTTATATTTTCTTCAGGGAACACTGTTTGTATGTATGGTATTCTAATGTCGTCATTTGTAAAATTGTTGAGAAAACACGAAGTTGTAAGCATTTTGCTTCATATACATTTAAAGGCCACCAATTGCATTAACTTATCAAATGCAATGAAGGCATGATTCCCAATCTTAGGTACAGTCTATGCCCTTGTTGATCTGCTGTGTTTTGTTTCCAAATGGGCAAGGCACGATAACGTCATTTGAGAGCTACTATAGTTGTAGCACTGACTGACCATAGAAAAACTAGGAGCTAAAGCCTTGTGAAAGCTCACATTTCAAATAAAGGAATATCGCTGGTCCATTTCAAATGAATTACTTATCTGGAAGAGAAAAAAAGTTCCATTGCAACTAAGGATAGCCAGGAAATGATACCATCTTAATAACAAGCCATTTGACTGTATCGTGTTTAATTATAGAGAGCATAATCTTTGCACTTTGACTCACTTTGAGTCACATAGTAAGCACTAAGGAATGACTTTGATCAGATATCGCTTAATATTGGCAATGGCTTGGTAACAAACGCTTAGTTTAGTAGCGAAGACCAACAATTAATCAAAAGTAATGAAGTAAAACTCAGGCACTGTAGAAAGTAAATGTGGTTATTAAACTGTGCATAGGTAAGACAAGGTATAAGTGAAAGCTAAAAGAGCAGTAAAAATGCCGACTTCAGTTGCAGCAGAAGTAGAGGAATCAAGCATGAGTTTAACCGGCAGTAAGTTGCATCTAAATATTCGATTATTGACATTCTCTGTTTCCTGGTCAGCTTTCGAACAATGACAGTATGCCAGTCGCTGATACTACCAAACCGGTGTGTTTTTTTTTCCTGATGTCCAACATTTCTTCAGGTCTTCGCACATCAAAATGGAGAGGATATGTTTTATTGCTCAACTCAAGATAAAAATGCAACCCTTTGACCTGTACTAGCAAACTAAGTAGTTTAGGGTAATCGAATTATAATGGTTCATTTTTGGAGTCACTGCCAAGTCGATGGACAGTTACATGCATTATCACCGGGCAGAAATTATTTGTGAGTTTTCTATTGTGTAATGAGCATTATTTGGAAAAATAACTGTATGTTTTGCAGCAGTTAGTTGTTGGATAATTTAAAGTGTGTGTACAGAGCCATGATAGTGATTCTCTGGATGTGGAATATTTAACAATAATGTCAATAATTATTAAGAAACAGTCAAAAAGATTTTGTACAGGATACTGAACCACAAAATAAATTAAACTGAGTTAAAGCTATGAAAAAAGAAAGGTTCAAAATGTTTGTGTCATCATTTTACGTCCCATGTAAGCTTTATGCAAGCAATTACTATTCAGCAACTGAACTGCCACTAATAGGTACCAAGTAAATATAGTTACAGGAAAGAGTTTCTTTTCAGTTTGTGTTATTTAGTTTAATAAATACTTTTCCTCATAAAGTTCTTTGCCGACAAACCAACCGAGGATTTTAGCCCCAGTGACAACACGAGGTTTGCATAAATAATTAGCATATTCCCAGCGACCCAAGCGAGCTCCAATTCCACCCTAGTCTCCCGGGACCCTAGTCTCCCGCGCCTTGTTTTATCATGGCGAACAAAAAGTGATCATGTAACTTTGCGACCGAAAACAGGGCCAAGAACACTGGCCGATTGCCCATTTGCAGTGTCTGTTCAAGGCAGTCCGTGTATAGTAGAAGGTATGCATGTATGTAGGTATTTAATGGTATTCGTAACAACCTCTGGAAAGAAGGACTATAAAAGCAAAAGGCTCGTCTGATCATAGCTCGTCTCCCGAGCTCGTCTCTGTGTAAAAGTATAAACATTGAAATGAACTACATGCATTGAGCTTAATGAAGCTTACATGTAGAATGTATGCAACTAAATAGTGAGCTCGTATTAGGTACTCGTTGTTTAGATCTGTATAATTGCGTGGTGACAACCAACAAAAATGTAAACAAGTGCAGCATTTTGAACCCGGTCGACGTTGTTGGTGAAAGCTAGGACTATGAGCGCTGTCGCCACTTCATGCAACAGCACTGTTCAAGTGTTGCTTCCTGCAACCCTATCTTGCAAACATGTTATTACAAAAAGAATCAGTTATCGCACCCCAAGAGTGGAAAAATGTGATTTTTACGGCCTGTCACAGTCTGGGAAAGAAATTAGAAATAAATTGCTGACCAGTGTCTGGTTAAAGCAACATATTTTATGTTCTTTTGATTACCACTAGTATAAGTTTTTGGGGACTCAGTATAGAACTCACAAATGACCAGCTTTTCAGTTGGCTCAATAGTACAGTTAGCTGGTTGAGGGAATTGTATCAGTGTCACAAGGTCGTGGGTTAAAATCTTCTCCATGTGTGAAGATTCTCAGGGTACCACATGACGGGGCATAACTAGCCAAACTGTTCAGTAATAAACTAAATCAAACCCAATTGAAGTCAGTCAAATAATTGGGTTTGATAAGGTTCTGTAATCAAACACAATTGAACCCCTCTCCCAAAAAAAAAAAAATGCGATTGGGTCAGGTTTTGATGTGTTAGATATGTACAAACTAATAGCATTGATCCATCAAACATTATAATGATATAATTTTAAAGGAAAATAAATAGTTACAGTTTAAGTCTTGGAAAAAAAGTGGAAGCAAACATTAAAATAAAAACATTGTTCATTCTGCAGACATATCACTCGGAAAATTAGTTACTGTAGTGCGGCCATGGGGCAAGGCTGATCTGGGTACTGATTATTGAAACAACAATAGCTGTCATAGCATGTGTGTACATCGCATACAAGGGATCGACAAACATTTGTCTTATGCCTGTTGCACTTCTCTTTCCATGTCACATGTGTTTCAAATTTAATCAAACATTTGCTATTTTTTGCAATCAAACCTACATATGTAGTTGAATGTTGGATTGCTTGAATGTTTTATTTGTACTGTATGTTCATTTTTTGTCAATGACCAAACCCAATTGAACATACATGTAATCATGTGAATTAGTTTGGTTAATCATTTTGTTGTCATCCTTCAGTAGCATCGTAAATAAAGTGTAAGTTATAGTCAAGTGAGGCCTTAACTACTGTATCCAAGCCCGAGAAAGCCTGAAAAAAAATCAGGGCTTTTCAACGGGAATCGAACCCGTAACCTTTGCGTTATCGGTGCGATGCTCTACCAACTGAGCTATCAAAGCCACGTGTTGGGAGCAGGTCAAATGTGAGTTCATGTGGAACTACACCAGGACGAAGTAGACTTGGCCTATTCTAAGTACAGTAATCATTTTGTTGTCGTCCTTCAGTAGCATCGTAAATAAAGATTCCCGTTGAAAAGCCCTGATTTTTTTTCAGGCTTTTTTGGGCTTGGATACAGTAGCTTAAGGCCTCACTTGACCATACATGTAACTTACTTTATTTATGATGCTACTGGAGGACGACAACAAAATGATTACTGAACTTAGACTAGGGCCAAATCTACTTCGTCCTAGTGTAGTTCTACATGAACTCACATTTGACCTGCTCCCAACATATGTGGCTTTGATAGCTCAGTTGGTAGAGCATCGCACCAGTAACGCGAAGGTCACCGGTTCGATACCCATTGAAAAGCCCTGATTTTTTTTCAGGTTTTTTCGGGCTTGGATACAGTAGCTTAAGGCCTCACTTGACTAAAACTTACTTTATTTACGATGCTACTGAAGGATGACAACAAAATGATTACTGAACTTAGACTAGGGCCAAGTCTACTTCATCCTTGTGTAGTTCCACATGAACTCACATTTGACCTGCTCCCAACATATGTGGCTTTGATAGCTCAGTTGGTAGAGCATCGCACCGGTAACGCGAAGGTCACGGGTTCGATTCCCGTCGAAAAGCCCTGATTTTTTTTTTAGGCTTTTTCGGGCTTGGATACAGTAGCTAAGGCCTCACTTGACTATAACTTACTTTAGTTTGATTAAGTTCAATTGATTAAACGTTATCGGCATCAAATTGAGCGAACTCGGCTGCAGGAACAGTTTTCTTCCAAAGCTCCTGATTCTCCATGATCATGTTTGGTACATGTAGGTTGATGTGTGTTGGCTTTCACCAGTGTCACATTCTAATGCATGGATGTACTGTAGGTGACAGCTGGTCTTCAAATGCAAAGTTGTGGAATAAATAAGGGTCACTCTACTAGGGATCATTGGATTGCTTTGGATAAAGTTTAGAAATAGTTGCATTCCTACATGTATGACAACTATACACTATTGCTCTACACTTATACTGAAGTGAATGTGTCGCATTTTAGTTGCACTCTGTTTTTGACCAATCAGATCTGGATTTTTCTTGGTTGAGATAATTATTATTTAAAATATGAGTTCTCTGGATTTTGTGACTTTCTGTATAAGAATCTGTAGCTTTAGACTGTAAGGCAAGAATTGAAAGATTTCAATATGTGCATATTGAAAGGCTGCTAATCATGTATAATAATAATGTGTAGTTCCAGAAAAAATCCATACCCACCCCATGGAAGGTCATTGGAAATTCCTAGGGGGAGGGGGGTCTTAAAAGCCAACATTTTAGAAGCAAAGTATGAAGCTAAACTGGAATTTCTTGGGGGGATGGGGGGTGCTAAACAAAAAACCTTCTGTGGGGGGAGTATGGATATTTTCTGGAACTGCAAACTATAAATATTGCAAAGTGTTAACTATTAAAATCGTTTATGTTCTGTGAGCTGTTTTTCCATTTTGGACTCGGCTCCCACTATATTCCAACTTAAGATCAAAGAAGCCCTCCGTATTAAATGGGAACGACCCACGCTCAACAAACAAGTTAAACATGTTAATTTTTCTTACTTTAGTTTTTCATCCTTTTTATCATTTGTTTTTCATAGAAGTATCACATATTTCGTTGTATCCCTTTAGTATTATGTAATATTTTCACAGATCTATAACCGTATCATGTTATTTGTATTCTGCTAACTTTGTTGTATCCCGCCTGGTATTATGTTGTATTCTCACAGATTTGTAATTGGGTATTATTTTTATTATTTATAGTCAACATTTCTTTGTTATTAACTTTATATATACAGTTTTTTTTGTGAACATCCTGAACTGATGATGGATACTGAAGTATCCGAAATATGTTCTCCAAACTTAAACATTGTGTCGTGTTTTTGAAATGTCTAATATCTACATGTATACTTTGATAAAAATAAAATTGTAAATTATGATGATACAGTAAATGCTATAGGAAAAAAATTCTGAATTAAATACTAAATTAAAATTATAAATTACTAGGCTTATTCTACGGTGGAAAATGACTTGTAAAATATAAAAATCAGTATATATGTCCAAAATGAGCAAAAATGAACAACATTTGCTTGTGTAAAAAATATATAACAATTATAACAATTGTTTTATGCACATTAAAGAATGCTGCAATGCACTTACACGTACATGAAAAATTATTATAAGGAAAGAGTGTAATTATGTAATAGAGGTTACTCCATGAAAATTTGTATATTAATGGCCAAGTATTTTTAAGAGATAGTCAGTTTTTGAGCTTTTATTTAGGTGTGAAAAAAAAAACTGACAAGTAAAATTGCCCAGCCATATTATTCAAATTTTTGCTGAATAAATTGTAATTTTTTATTATATGACAGACATTGCCAAAATATGTTTTTGAACTTGATTTTTCTAGTGCATGTTCAAAAGAGTGTAATAACATGTCATATTTTCACTCATTCTTTTTAGGTTCTATTTTCAGATTTCCATAACCTACGTGTGTTTGGCTGGCTTGAAGATCAGAGCAAAAACACAGAGGATGCTAACAACCCAAGATGTTTAGGATATCTACACTTTATACCCTGTAATGAAAGGGTTGTCAATATTAAAGGCTACATTTCAGATATCTGGTGTCTGTCATTGATTGGCCAATGTGTATCAGCCTTTTTATTGGAGGCGCAGTGGTCTGGTGGTTGGCGCATCATCAGACTCGACCCCAGAGGTCGCTCTTGTCTCCTATACGTACATGGCATGTGTGTGGGTTGACAGGAAGGGGGAAAGCAAGGAAGAAACTCCCCCTTTCCTCCTGCCCATTGCCATTTGTGCTCTACTATTTGCTCAACAGATCACAAGATCTAGAGAGACAATTGGAGACTAGTCAGTCAGGGTGATTACACAAGAGTTAAGGGGTGGTTTACTAAGAGTGTCCCAAAATCAAGGTTTTATATCTTGTAGGACAATGAATTTACTGTATTGGAGTGCTCTACACTCTTCACAGATCTAGTTAGGAGATTAAAATGCAGGGAAGGACACCCAGCTCCACAACACGATTTGGGTTTTAACAGCAAATAAGACTGGTGGAACTATTTTTTGGATAGTCAAGGGGGTGAGCTAATCACCATGTGAGGGAAGGGTACAAGGCTCTCCCACTCCCACATGGCTTTCCCTCATGTGCATGCTTGTCATGATGAGCTTACCCACTGGGCTATCCAGAAAGGGACTGCTAGCAGTATAAACAGAAAATTAAACAGATTTGTTGGAAACTTAATCACTACTTCAAAAGCAAGTACTTTGGGTGCCAGGAATTTTTTCCATCCCATGCGAAATTTTAGGGAAGTACCCCTCCCCCTCTCCGCCAAGTGTCGTGCAAACTACCACGCGCGAAATCGCTTGCCAAGATTTTCGTTCCTGCTCACGTATTTAGATCGGTCGGACTGTGAACAGGCGCAGGCTATCACGTGTTACGATAGCTCAACTATCGAGAGAAAAGAGGAGCTACTTGTAGCCTAGGGAATAAGATGAAGCTTGAGGATATAGCGTGAGCGTCGGAACTCCCTTGGCTACCCATTTACGCTCCGCTCCGCGCTCTTTCCTCGCGCGCGCCTCACTTTTAGCGCTTGATTTCAATTTGCGTCTGGCACACAGGCAAAATTGGAGCATTCTGTGCTTGGCGTGGTTCATTGTCACTTTTTTTTTTTTACTTATTTCCACATGCAGTTATGAAGCAGTCATAGAGTCTGGGGACCCTGTGGTCTCAAAGCGGAACTGATGGTGATAAACAACAATTCTCCATTTCATGTAAAATAGGTAGAAATATGAAGAAAAAACTCTTTTAACCCTAGAAAAGACGTTATAATTGAGCAAGAAGAAACTAAATAAATTATGTCTCTACGGCCATCGTACCCTTGCGAGGAACATTCAATAAGTCATTTTAGTAGTTAAAATTCGCACCTTTTGTCAGCGATGGCCTGTTGGTCTAGTGGCATGATTCTCGCTTAGGGTGCGAGAGGTCCCGGGTTCGACTCCCGGACAGGCCCCGCGGATTCGCTTCTTTTTTTTTTTTTTTTTTCTTGTTTTCTTCGTTTATTATATTATGGCTGATCGTTTGCTGACTTTTCAAATAAGTGTAGGTATAATAAAAATAAAATAAATTTATATACACAAGTAACTCACGATGTGGTTTTAATATCGTATTCTTTAATACGGTGGTCTTGCAGGTTTCGTTTTTTGAAGAGTTATGGGATTGGATTTTTTTTTTTGTCCATTTCAGTTGTGTGTTCAGAGACGATCAACTTTTTTTTCTTTTCACGCATACCACCTTGTCTTTTGTTTTGCAAGCGATCGATCAAAGATTTCCGAGAGTCGACGCCATCTTGAATCTTACTAACGACCGCGCGAGATCTGGGGAAGAGGTCGACGCAAAACATAGGAGGGGAAGGGGGTGGGGGATAATGCAACAAAAAAAACCTATGTGGCGAGATCCTTTATTGTACGATATAACAATTTAGAGTGTAAATATGCACCAAGGCAAGTTTTTTAAACATATATCACGTTGTTTATAGTACACTCTTCTGACAGTGCGACTGCAGGGAAAACACTTTCAAAAACTTGGCCGAAGGGTAACTTTTTAGTCATTATCTGTAAGACCATGAACTGATGAAGAAGAAAGGCTGTTCAATTGAAAATATTGGATATTTTACAAATTTAGTCGTATCCGTACTGTTTATCAGCCTTGCTTTTCTTTATCAAATCGTTTCATTATTTTATAGCGGAGCTCTGCGCGCCGAAGGCCCGCGCGGAGCGCCATACTCATAGAACCTAGAATCTATGCCCGTCTATGAACTGTATAGCGCCAATCGTATGAAATGAATATGTTTAAAAAATGTTATTAAAGCGCTTTTGAAACTAAAAGTTCAGACGTTTCGGGACTTCTGTCCCTTCCTCAGTGAGTAGCCCGTGTTGGACAGGGCTAGTTCGCGGGCGCGTATGACGTCGCAAAACATGCTCGTATGACGCCACACAACATCCGAGATGTTTGTTTTCATTACGGAGTTCTCGAAGTGAATAAGGGGGAGAGAGGGGCGGAGTGAAAATGTTACAGACTGAAAAAGCTTTTCGGCCCTTTGGACTTTATTTTTTGGCAAGACTGATAAGGGGGCGAGGGATGGGTCTTCCGGCCCCTCCCCAAGAAAAGGTATGGCACGTGTTAATTTAGCCCTTGTCACCACGCGCGTTTCCTTGAGTTGTAAGATTAGTACGGTCGTCTACTTCTAATTTGTAAACCCGCATAGGATGTGCTTCCAATATCTAAGAGCATGACCCATGGTTCTTATCCAGATTTCATGCAATGTGTCTCCCCCACAGGGTTTTTTTCTGGCCTCCTTTCTAACCGCAGTGCGTTTGTTAGCAGTTGCAAGTCTCTCCTAGTTTCAAAGTGCCTTATTCTTAAGTTAATAATTTTTAACGTCAGTGTTCAGCATACATTCTTCATTTTTTTACACGGTCTTTCGTACTAAGATTTCTTGCGTATCAAGGTGACAAGGTAGCGTTTTCCGCGTGTGTCAGGTCGTCGTAACTGCTAAGATATTGTAAAAAAGAGTAGTTTTGTATCGAGGATTTCTGTAATGTTGTAAAAGTTTTATTAAATTGACCCCAGGCCCAAGATCCATTTCAGTTATTGCCACATATTGTTAGTATTACAAGTGTAATTTACAAGTGTAGCCATTGTTTCAGAGGTTGAAAACAATAGCTACACTTGTAAATTACAAGTGTAAAAGTTTTATTAAATTGACCCCTGGCTGAGCGGCTTAGAGGCATGGGCACGTTGGGCCAACGTGCCCATGCCTCTAAGCCTTTTGAGTGTGTTAGGTTGTGTAGTGCAGGCAGAATAATAGCATACGTTTCCCTAAAGTCAGTGTGGTGCATTTATAAGCACTTAAGGATGTTCGAACAGTTTCTCGCGTGTAGCTAGCGTTTAAAATTGTTTCAGGCTCGATCTCTCTCTCTCTCTCTCTTCGCGCGCGATTCACGCGTTTTGCAGCTACTTCCACCTCCGTACGGACTCTCTGGTGCAACTCTTAAGAAAACAAACTCGCTAGATAACGTGTGTTGGGCCGGACAGGCTGAGTATTCACTATATCACCTTTTCTTAATTTGGCAAAAAAAAAATCGAGCAGAAAAAGCGTTTAATAATAAACAATCATTGACAGAGTTAGGTCGTGTTGGATGGAAAAGTATTTCGCTCTTAGTCATGGTGGTCGGACCTCGCCACCCTGTCCATGCACAGATCTTCACTTCGATAAAATAAATATGGACGTGCTAACCACTAGACCACCGCTCCTCCTTTGTCTTTTTTAAGGTAACATGTTATAATGCTAAAAAATAATTAAATGCGGTGAGATATGATTTGTTCCTTAACTGAAAATTCCTCCATAACAGGTCATTGTGGTTTTCATTGGATTGTTCCCGGCGTTAAGATTGTGGAGCCGAAGAGCAGCTAAAAACCGGCACTTGCAATATTTTTTCTTCGCGCGCCCTGGAACAGGCTAGGTTTTGATTTGTCGGACCAAGTGGCAAAAGTACTTTGAAATAAAGAGCTCAAACAGTGAACACAAAACCAACGACAGTTGATGGAAAACTGCTTCATCGCTATAACATTCCCATCCATGTGCCATTACCCCTTCAACTCCCAAGAGTGCCAAATATTGAAATTCAAGAAAAATCCCAAATTTTATTTTGAAAGATATAAAAAAATAAATACTACCATGCAAAAGTACTGCCAAAGAGGTTTCATTTGAATGGTCACACCATAAGATTTCGTTAACAGACTCAAAGGATATAACTACACTACATGCCTCAATAATTGACTTTGGGAGAAACGGGTTAACTCTTTCATTCCAAGAGTCAACCTCGGTGGCATCATTATGCGTTTGGAACTTGTCAAAAATCTAACATGATTAAGAAATTAAGCTAGTGAACTATACTTTTCTGCTATGGTGTTGTCTGTTTTCAATCGATTCAACCTATGGAATTAAATTTGAACTTGAAGTAAAATAACTAAAACTGAGAAAATGCTCTGCCGGTTTGCGACCAGAAAAGAGATATAACACTCCGTTAGTCAGTTCTTTTATCCCTGAGGCTTTCTGTCCACATGTGAACTTCTAACCTGCACGAAAAAAGAAAAAAAAGGAACTGTATTAGTAACTGACTTTAGTCTGTGGTGACTAAACACTGCAAGCATCTATTGCGGTTGTGTTTGAAAGAATACGTTGCTCTACAGAACATGTCTGTTTTAAACAAGTCATATCTACAGCAAGGGCATTTTTTCTCAAATTTGGTATCACTTTAAGGCCCATGTTCACCCAATCTGCTTTGCGCGCTTGTGTTTTTGTTTTGAAACGGTTCAATTGTTCAGTGTAGCGTTATGATTGGTTGGCACGTCGATTTTTCGATTTTCCGTCTGTGCGAAAATCAGCCCGGGCGCGCAAAGCAGATTGGGTGAACATGGGCCCTTAAATCGATAAAGTAAATTGGCCACCAGCGAAAGATCAAGGAATTTTGGGTTATGTGAGGTTTATATACGACGAAAGAGCTGCTGCTCCATAAGGGATCATTGCGTAAAAATAAATGAATATAGCATTCGTTCATTGCGTGGCGATTGCGTGGCGATTGAGTGCCGATTTGAAAGTAATTTTGTACCGTTTTCTTTTTACGGCTTTCTGTGTAAGGAAAAGGTGCAAACTGTCATGTGTTATGCAGAATCATTAGGACCATCTTCGGAGACCCAGGGCCAGTTAGTCGAGGCGAGGGAGAGAAGAAAAGGGCGAAGAAATAATCGGCGAGAGAAAAGTTCAAAGACAACACAAGACAGCGTGCACTAACGTAACAATCATACACAGCAAAAGAGAGCGGGCACTAACTTAACCATACAAAAGACAATAGATCGCGCACTCAGTAACGTAACTGTCAAACACAAAACAAGACAGCGCGCACTAACGTAATAATCATACACAAGACAATACAGCGCACACTAACGTAACAATCAAACATAATACAAGACAGCGCGCACCAACGTAACAATCAAACATAATACAAGACAGCGCGTACTAACATCACAATCAACCACAACACAAAAAAGAGCACTAAATAAAACGATCACCGACAAGACAGCGCGCAGTAACGTCACAATCAACCACAACACAAGACAGCGCGCACTAACGTCACAATCAACCGCAACACAAGACAGCGCGGACTAACGTAACACTAAATAAAACACAATACAAGACAGCGCGCACCAACGTCACAATCAGCCACAACACAAGACAGCGCGCACTAACGTAACAATAAAACACTTAATCGTATCAATAACAAAATTCTCGATTGTGATTGGTCATCCACGTGCCTATTTCTTACGTAATCGTATCAATAACAAAATTCTCGATTGTGAGTGGTCATCCGCGCGCCTATTTCTCACGTAATTGGCGCGCGGTCACGTGGGTGTCCAATTACAGCTGTACAATTACAAAAAGTTGTAATTGGATAGCTGTAATTGGACACCTACGTTGCGCGCGCTTCAATCAGTTGCATTTGAATGGCTCGTTTTTGCTATTTTCCTTCCACTTTCAAACGGACAGAAAATATCCAAGACGTTTTTAGTACAAAATAGTCGACATAGCTTCTTAATCTCGAATTTGGTTATTGATGCGATTAATTAGTAATTGAACTTCGTGTCGTACAATTCAGGGGTAATCGTGCTCGTAATTTCAAATCGTCCTCGCGCTACGCGCTCGGCCGATTTGAAATTACTCGCCCGATTACTCCCTGAATTGTACTGTACAAAAAACTCCACATTGAATTTTTAATCTCGAATTTTGTTATTGATTCGATTAAGTAGCAATTGAACTTCGTGTCGTACAAATCAGGGATAATCGTGCTCGTAATTTCAAATCGTCCTCGAGCTACGCGATCGGCCGATTTGAAATTACTCGCCCGATTACTCCCTGAATAGGCCATTTCCGAGGGATGTTGAATTCCCACACAGACTCAGTGACCCCTTTCATATACGTTAGTCCTAAAAATGTCACTGACCACCCCTTATTTTTAGGACTAACGTATATGAAGGGGGTCACTGAGTCCGTGTGGGAATTCGTTTCCCATTTCCGAGTTGCCTTTAGCCTCTCTATCAAAGCAAGGCGAAACCTTTCAAATGAAAATGAGTTTTCATTCACATGCAAATAAACATAGGTTTCGCACCTGACCTCGCTTTGATAGAGAGGCTAAAGGCAACTCGGAAATGGCCTACTGTACTCCACTCAGTCCAATGACCCGTGCGGCCCTGCGAGCCTTTTCTTTGCAAAACCATTGATGAAAGTCCCGTATGAGGGCCGTACGCATTTGCGCGAGCGGGGCCGGAAAAAGCCGTACGGTCGTACTACAAAAGCGGACGGCCTCGCGCGTTAATATTTTAAAGTGCATATGAACCGAAATTTCTTTTTATGTAGTTATAAAATTTAGCCTTTGAAACACACGATTCCAAAATTTGAGACGTTTAGGGTAAAAAGTAGCGATGTTACAAGCGTTCGAAGTTACGCTATTTTGCCCTAAAAATGGTCACGAAATTCAAGGGACTGGAGTCGAGGTGTGACGTAATGTTGGTTGCAAAAGTTTGTTTCTGTTCAGCGATTCTCCGTGAGTTCTTGCCGCTCCGAAAGATGTCTAGGGACTCGGTTGCGCCCGTGGCAAGACTCCTCGAAATGCGTGCGACAGAGTCGCCATACTGGATATTGAACTGATCGTGCAACCAACATTAGGTCACATCACGTGACATTTTGGCCGCGCGATTTGAAAACCATTTTTTAGAGCTTGTAACATCGCCAATTTTTACTCTAAACGTCTCAAATTCTGGAATCTTACATTTCAAAGGCTAAATTTTATAACTACGTAAAAAGAAATTTCGGTTCATATGCATTTTAAGTAATTTTGTCTCCAAATTGGTCATATGATAAAATACTTATTGACTAAGTTAGGTCGGGCCGGATGGGAAAATATTTGGCGTTCGGTCCGTACGCCATGACCTCGAGCCAAATATTTTCCCATCCGGCCCTCCCACTTAGTATCAGTATTCCAATATGGCTCAGTAGCTTTCTGGCAATAAAAGATGCTAATAAAACGACCATAATTGTCATTGAGCGAAAATCGTATACAGGTTGTACCCGAAATGTGCGCATAATACATATGGTGGATGCAAAGGAAAGATGGCGCGCGTGAGGAAAAATGCGAATGTTGACGCCGTGTCTCCAGCCTTGCCTCCCTTTTAAGTGTAGAAAGTAATTCAGTCATGTTTGCTTTTGTTTTGAATTGCTGCGCTTTGTAATTGGTTAAAAAGCTCGCGCTCCTTTCTCAACCAATCAGAAGTAAAACCAAAACTAATCTTGACTTGGTCGCATGCTTTTTCCCGCGCATAGCGCTAGCTAAAAATATTAACTTGGAGTTCTGATCGGTTGATCGGACACTCAATTGAAAACCACTGTATCAAGCTTAAGTATCACCGAGTTGTACAGGATCCGGTTGCATAAAGCAACTTAACATTACGCAACCGTTCCCTGCGTTCCAAATGATTTTCTCGCGCTCTCTTTGTGTTTCCTTTTACTTAGCCGGGATAGCAATGATAGCGCGTAAGAAATTCCTTCGGAGCACAGGGAATGGACGGCATGTATTAGGGACTTGAACTCGACCTTCTGTTCACTGTTTTTTTGGCTTCGTCTGTCTTGAAGTTTCTCTGATGATGAGCTGAAGTCTATCGCTGGTAAAACAGGAATTGATGCTCCTTGGTACATCTTTGGACTTACGCTCTGTTTTGTTCATTAAGAAAAGATAAGTGAGTACAACTTCCGTTTAACCAACTTGCTCCGATTCAGAATTTTTTGTTATTTGTAATGTTCAATTTTCTCGGATAAAATGAAAACGACTCGTCATTATCAAAATACGTGAGATTACACTATGTTTTCGCTATATTCCAAGTGCGCTGCTGCTTCAGACCTTTTAACCCTTTAACTCCCAAGAATGCCAAAGATAAAAATTCATATAAAATCCCAAATTTCATTTTGTAAAACATTGAAAAACAAATAATACCATGCAAAAGTACTGACGAAGAGGTTTCATTTGAATGGTCACACCATAGGATTTCGTCCACAGACTCAAAAAGTTAGAACTGTAATGTATGCACATCTGTTTCACGCGCTTATTAATTTATGCGTGTGTGTAGCCTTGCCTCCGCAGAGAAGGCGCCATGTTAGTTTTCGGATCTGCTTGAAGTTGTTGTAAACCGAGTCGTGATATTAAAGTAGTTTAAACGTGAACCCAGGATTTTACAACAACTACACTACATGTCTCCATTATTGCCTCTGGGAGTGAAAGGGTTGAATCTATGATTGACGTTTGGCTTTCATCCAAACAAAGACTTACACGCCCCCTTGGCTTGGGACACTTACCATTTGTCATTTGTCAGAATTGGTCGGCCAGACCGGTCAGTTTGTAAACAGAATGCACTTTTTTGAAGACCTGTTCCTACAAGTCCATCAAAATGAAGCATGCTCTCTACATATTGGCGGGTCTGGACGACTATTTACCAATTGACCGGCCTGGCCAGCCAGTTCTGACAAATGGTAAACGCCCCAAGTGTCATGCTAAAAAAAGAAAACGGGTAAAGCGGCTGGGATTGACAGTACAATGACTGAATATGGAATCCAAATCGGACTCTCACCGAAAAACTACAAAACTTTATATGGTAGTGCTTAAGAAAGTTTTTGTTTTTCCTGACCATTTTGCGGAATGTTGATATAGATTATATGGAATACCTCAGTTAGGTTTCTTGATTGTCAACAGTACCATTAACACACTACCACTTACCTTGCTATTAGGAAGAGACGTCCCTATGAACTTTCTCAGAGGAGCCCCTCCAGTTCGACTGGCACCAGAAGAGTCCGATCTTTCATTTTGTGGCCTCGTTTGAGGGCGCATGCTCAAGGCATCATGGCCGCCAATCTTGTTCCTGGGCTGGACAATGTGTGGGTGAACAGGGTCAGTTGGAGGATTGGAGAAAGGTTTGTCTTCTAACTTCCTTGGTACAGCAGCAGTGGTCCATGCTACGGGCTACGGAAAAAAAATAATAAATATAAATAGACTAGACTAGTTAGCGGAGCTCTCAAGACTCTCAAGGAATAGCATATTATAACTTGTGAAACACGATGAATCGGCATCGAATACTTAGGAGAAATATGCAGCTCTTCCATCTGAGACAGTTGTTTTAGCAATACAGTAGTTGCACATATAAAGTGCAAATAGAGTGCAAAATGCATCCAAGAGCGTGATCCGGAGAGCGCACATGTACGGGGGAATTATTCAAAATAGTTTATAAACATCAAACATGACAGGTTTATTAAAAACAAAACCAATTGTTGCAACCATACGGGGGGCCAGTATTCCGATTGAACAACGGTATTCTTGATTTCCCTAAGAACCTTTTAAAGCGTCGCCTTATATCGTATACAGTGGACCTCTTGCAGGAGCAACAAGGATCCCTTACCTGTCCGTTTGGCTTGCAAAGGACTGTTGTGCATTCTGGTCCAGTCTCCCACTTGTGCTGGTCTATCCACAGGAAGTCTGCTGGAGGGTTGCGACTGGACAAAGTTGCCGCAGACCACACCTGTATGAAACGAACTAGATGCTTAAAAGTTTTTTTATGCGTGATCCCCCTTCCCCTGTTCTCCCTCATTCGCACAAAGGAAAATGTTTAGGAGGGAGAAGGAAAAAAGCTCTTCGCCTTTCGTCTTTCACCGGTCCAGACTGCAGAGTTTTTAGGTCGTTCAAATGCAAAGGGCCGGTGGAGGAGGCAGTACCTTTCAAGAATCTGCATCAACGACGTTTCCTTGATTTAATGTGTACTTTTGTGATGATTGTTGTAAGCGAGAAACGAATAAGTATTTTCTTCCGGTTGATCATATCATAATATTATATCATATCATATCATATCATATCATCATATCTCAATTATATTTCACATTGGTCCGAGGATGCGACAACATTCAGGTTTTTTCGACTGGTCTAACATAATATTTGTTGTTATTGTTGGGTTTTGTTGTAACTTATTTGTGTAACAATCGTGGTCTCGCAGGTATTTACCCTTGAAGAGGCTGTTTTGTAAGGATGTTGTCAAATAATGATTGAGTATACTTACAGTTGCATGTGACAGAGCTTTCAACCAGGTTCTTGGAGGAAAACGGAACACTCTAACCGGCCTGCCAGCAACATTCTGTTGAATCTTGAACCCACCAATCTCTTCATCCTAGGAATAATTCAGCACAAGAAAGATGGTGAGCATATGATCTTGAGGAAGTAATCAAAAGGTGACGAAAGATTTATTAAAATTAAGTGTTCTAGAGTAGAATGAAATGTTGTTTTTACTCTTTTTCACAAACTTTATTTATTTCTCAGTAATCGTTTACAACAATAGCGAGAGTAATTATTAAATTGTTCTGGGATTACAGTAGTTCTTCTAATAATATAATTATTGTTCAGTGTTATTGTTCAGTGTTATTATTCAGTTATAGACACATTCGGCTAACGCATTGTTGTACCCAATTCAAACCTTTAAGCTTTTGGGATTAGAACCCTTTGTTCGTCATATTTCCATATCAATGAAGCATTGACATGGAAATTATATGGAAATATTGTGAACAAAGAATCTTTTTCCCTATGGTTTGAATTAAGTACAACAATGCGTTAGCCGAATTTGTCTATTGTTTTTACGCTGCTCACGCACAATTTACGGTGCTTTATCACGTGGTCATGTGGCCTTGACTTTATTTAAAGATATTGTCTTCTACACATTTTGCCTGGTTTACGTTTACTATTATAGACACCATCTACATCGCTATATATGACTTAAGTCGGCTTTTATTTGTCTACCTCAGGCAAGATATTCTTTTCTGTTTATATCTACACACAAACAAATAAGGGAAAACCTAAATGACAGTTTATCTTGGATGTTTAATAAGACAGGGAGAAAACATCCTCGGAGACCCTGGGGCAGTTAGTCTGGACGGGACGAAGTAAAAACCCGGGAAAAATCGGCGCGACGAAAGTTTTTAAGTTCGCTCCCTCTTGAAAACCCGGGTTTTTATTTCTTCCTGCCCCGACTAACTGCCCCACGATCTTCCAGGATGGGGACAAACTGACTTAAATCCAGAACTGTCAATCTACCAAAGTAAAGTGTTCTTCTCCAACTCACCTTGAAGCTTGAGGTGTTGTAGACTCTCACATAGTTACCGTCAGGATTGACTTCCAAAAACCAAAAATCGTCTTCGTGGCTAGATTAACAAACATTGACAAATGTAAACAAATAAAAACAACTTCAGCCATGGTATAAAGTCATGTTTAAAATGGTTATTGTGATCACGATTGCGGTATGTAGCGCCGGGAAGACACCTCTTTTACACATACATTAAAAAAAAAAACAATAATAAGCGCGTGGGTTTCCTGTGCATACATAGTATGATTGTCACCATTCTGAATCAATTATTACCTCGATGAGGGCCTGTAGTAGTCCACAAAGTTTGGCTGATGACCAGATGACCAGGCGTGTCGGTATGGACTAACAGTGGTTATCGGTTCGTCTACAGGCTTTACTTTACTGTCTGATAAGGTGCCTATAGGAATCCAAAGAAGATGTGGATACAAACTTATTAGTCTTACTAAGCCTAATCATCACCTGTGTCTGTATGTAGAAAGTAGTACTTCACAAGAACAAAAAGCTGTACCTGATACAGTTTTTGATTGTGCCCCAGGTTGCCGTATCACTGTGCTTGTAACTGCAGGATGATGCGCATGCGTGGTACTCAGGATTCTGTCTGAACCGCTGAACACTGGTTTGGTAGTCACTTTTTCTGTACTGGTGGAATGACAGGTATGACAATCGACCGGTCCAACAGGACGTTTCCTCTCCACGGTCAGATTTAGCCTGCAAAAAAAAAAAAAACAAAAAACAGAAGCTACACCGTTGGAACCAGAAGAAGTGTCCCCTTAACAGAGGTAATAATTACAAAGATTATATGAACGTTTTACCGGCTTGGACCAGGAGAAGTGTCCCCTTAAGGTTACAGTGTACCTTCAGATCGAAAATTTATTGAAAAATTTTTTTGGCGTTAAAATAAAGTTTACAGAATGAACTTTCATTCAAAAAAAAAAGTATCGAAAAATAGTGAAAATTGACGGAGAAATGACGGTATAACTTTTGTGGGCGGAGTTTGTTTATTAAGCGATATGGTTTTTTAAGCGCCGTTTTCTCAAAGTTAATTTTTCGCTTGTTGGGGACACTTTAAAGAGCTACAACTCAAAGGGAAATTGTTCGATTTTCCTTAAATTTGGACAGAAGCTAGGCTAACATATAATCAACGAAAACGAGTCGGCGAATTTCTTAATTCCGAAAACTTTTTCGTCAAGAGGCATTTCCGTGCGATCATTCTAATTTTTTTTCTCCCCTTTTCGAAAATATTCTGTAACTTTTCACTGCAATTGAATATGGAAAATCGCCGACACGTTTTTTTAGCGCTTCGTGTCCGCAAACCCGAGAACAAATCAAATTAGCAAAATATAATAATCGCTTTGAGTTATAGCGTTTTAAAGCTGATTCGGATGTTCGAATTTAGACGTCGTAAAAAATTCGACAATTCATTTTATTACCAAATGGTTTCCATATTTAGATAGCCAGCTCTATAAGCTTTAATTTGATATCTGGGTTTAGGTATATTAAGTGTAATCTTAAGACGCTAGAGCTGTTATACTGGAGACACCCCCGAAGGTACACTGTAACCTTAAAAGTGGTGTCCCTTTGAATAAGGTGATAATTACAAATATTATATGAGCGTTTACCGGCAAGGACCAGGAGTAATGTCCTCTTAATGGATGTGTCCCTTTGATAAAGGTAATAATTACAAAGATTATATGAGCGTTTTGCAGGCCGGGACCAGGAGAAGTGTCCTCTTAATGGATGTGTCCCTTTAATAGAGGTAATAATTACAATTGTTATAAAGCTGGAGTTTTTCTCGATACAACTCGCGTGTTGATTGGTTAATTCATGGTCACATCACATCTTACAAACAAAGAGTGGATAATACTATCCACCGGATAAATCAATATTCTGTAAATAAACGTTAACAAAACCAGTTGCGCTTCCCAACCGGATAGATATTTATCCAGTGGATAGTGCTGTCCTTCTCTTGATCAACCGGGGCCATATCTTTAACGGCACTTATTATCGTGACGCTTTGCTGGACTTCAACCTCATTCTTCCATATCTTTGTTTACAATTCAAAAACGAGGGGAACAAGGAAGTGGATGCGTGACTCAAAGTTACATCTGACGTAAAAATTCCCTACATTTAATAATTAAAAGCACAGAAAAGCACTCCCCGAAAGTGTTCATAAAATACTGAATAAAGAGAAACATGATTGACCATCATACTGACACAAGTTTATGTAAGACTGCGAGCCTAATGGGCCTATTATAGTACCATACTGCACACTTAACATATTTTTACTCTGTCAACTTCATTCTACATCCCCTGTGATAAATCTAAACAGCAGGTTTGTACCAGTCATGTACCTTCTTTCTTCTGCCTCCAACAAAGTAGCAAAGGCACCCAGCTCTAGATTCATGGGAAGGTGAGCATTGTGTGCAAGACCCAGCTCTTGCACTTTGACCATCAGAGTTTCGTCAACTTCTCGCAGCTTGGCCTCAAGGTTCTTTATGGTGTTTGCATTCTGCTGGCGCTCCATCGCCAGATTTTTAATCAGATCAGCTTTCTGAGTTTCCAACTTGGCGCACTTAAAGAGTAAAGTTTTTATTGATCTTACTGCAAAAAAAACCTTGTGCCATTGCCACTAACTAGCTTAGATTCTTTTTCATTATCATTCCTTGGATAATTAGGACCGTCCATGTTAGAACAAGTTGAATACCAATTAAGAAGTGTGGTATAGTAACGAAGAGTACAGCACGGCCGATACAGCACCTCACAAAAGTACAGTAAGAAAGCTGCATTCAAAGCTCTATGAGTGGAAATTCTCGTAAGCGGACAGCTCTTGTTACGGCCGCCTTGACAAAACCCCGTTTGAATTCTTCTCTTACTAAAATCATTCCTATTAGCGGACAGATCCAGTTACGGACACTTTTTCTGCTTCCCGAGGGTGTCCACTTAAGGGAGCTTCTACTTTATCGCCGAAATGTTATATATCTATATATGGCAATGGACATTAGCAATAATTGTCGGGTAGTTTCTTGGTGTTGCAGATGGTGTGATCACCAAATGACGTAAAACAAAAGATTCAAAAGACACGGAACAATACCCACACCACAACACAAAAGCTAACCAACAATGGCTTCCGCAACACCAAGAAACACCCAATTGTCGATATGTATAGAGACAAATTTAAATTGTTGTCAGGGATGTTTGCATCAAAACAAAATGAAAGAAGTTAAAACAGCGACACACCTTGGCTTCAAGCTTGATTATTTTTGAGCCTAATGCCTCCACTTGCTCCTTTAGATGAATGTTCTCATCTCTGGAAGCTGCAAGATTCCGGGATGCATTATCCAGCTGGATTCTTATCTGCTTTATCTGTGAACAACAAAAAATAATGATGTCTATATTGTTTGTCCTTTTTCTCGGTGTCTTTGAAGGCATTAAGGAGACTCGACACACTTTTTTTGGCCGTGAGGTGCTGTATGTTTTGAAATCGAACTTTCACAGGGAAGACAACCTTCGAGAGCTTTCAGACTTCACCAAGTTTATGAAATGTAATCAAAGTTTTACGTGTCACGGGTTTCCAAGCGACAGTGGTTGCTATAGTAACGGCAGCTGATTGCCCTTTGTTTTAAATAATGTTTTTCTCAAAATCTAGTCAGACACTTCATAATAAAACTTTCAAATGTTGTAGTACTCACGTATTACGAGATGCAGGCGAAGTTTCAATAAAATATATGACGGTTTTCAAGTAATTCAAAATCATTTTTAGGCAAAACAGAAATAAAGCAATTAATTTGCACAAACAAAATATTTTCAAAATGCCCTTACATATCATTTTAAAACAGCCAGCCGTTAAAATAACGATGTCTTTTACTTTTTAATCATTATTTTAACGGCTGGCTGTTTTTAAATAATATGCAAGGGCATTTTTGAAAAATTTTGAGTCGAGCCTCCTTAAGTTAAGGGCAGAAATTAACTGAGTTAACTTCTCAAAAGGTCCTTACTTAGTTCTATATCAGTTTGTGCGGTAGTAAGTCTGTCACTCAACTTTTAAAATGAATGTGAACAATAAAATAGCTGTAGGTTAAAAGGACACTGTTCCGCCGAAATAACGTAATTTTGCTTACTTAGTTGCATGTTAGTATCGCCAAATGCCACCACATATACAACTAAATTGGATAAAGGCAGAAACCAATAGTGGGTTGAAACGTGTAACGCGCATTCACAGCTTCCGAATATTCATTTTTTGCTTAGTATTATATTTGGAAACCCCTCGGTCCCTCGAGATTGGAAGCAAGTTGTTTTAGCGAATTGATTGGTTAATCTTTTTATCTTGATTTTCCAGATACGGCTTTAACAACTTCTTAGCAAATTGAATAATCGGAAGCTTGTTTTAAAGCATAAAAGAGACAGTTGCGCATTTCAACCCACTTATGGGTTTCTGATAAAGGATTCTATACAGACAAAACGGAAGCAGTAGTTTAAAAAAGTGGAGGATTACACGGATGGAAGTGGATTACAGTTCATCAAGTTTGATTTTGTGACAGGCGGTCAAGAAATCAAACGTTTTCATACTAGTGGAATTTTTTTTCTTAGCCATTATTGTGTCTCTTTCGTTCTTATTCCTTTGCGTTTATCACTTGTGACGGTTTTTCAAAACTACAAAGCAAGCTAAAGCAAGTTCTTGGCCGTAATCATGAAAACACAATTTTTCAAGCCCAACATCTCAGTTAAGTCCACAAACATTCCATACAGCTTACCAATCAGAAACACTATCCAGATTTGCATAGCAATAAATAGTAATTTTATGGGAATGTTTAGTTGTGGTGCCTTATCAATGCCCTCTGATCTTACGACTCGTTATTGATTACAAAAATGTCAATACCCCATTTTCATAGGCAATCTTAGACTCTTCCATGAACCTTCGCAATTCTGCTTCACCCTGCATCTTAACTTTGGTCAATATGACTGACATATCTTTGTCACTGGTGTCATATTCTTCTAGCCTGCTCTCAGCCATTAGGATGGTCTTGTTGGCTTCATCCAGACGATAACGCACTTCTTGCAGTTCCTAACGAACAACCACAAAACATAAACTAGAAATACGTGTCTCGCAGAACCTCGCGAACACCGCAAAAGTTTAGCGACGGGAAGGGAGAGATGGGATTTCTAGTTTAACTGGAGAGGTTGGCTTGCATGGCCACAATGGCCTCGAAATTTGAAGTTGAACCATTTTCGTTCCCAGTCGCTTCCATTTAACTTGTACTCAATTTCCTGTCTTCCTAATATAAAATAAATGGGAACTGGTACTAGTCAGTATTTGGTTTTGAGCTGTGGATCGCTGTAACTGCTCAAGAGGGACGTAAGAGACGTCAAGAGTCGCGGATGAACGAGCGGACAACATACGTGTCCGGTTTACATTGAATTCCCAGTGAGATCGGACGGAAGCTCACCTAAAGGCGCCTCTGGCTGCCGCTATCAGTCCATCTATGCAATTTTCAGCTTTTTTGTGCAATATTCAAGGAAATATCTGCTGTTAAAAACTGCAAAATTGTTGGGTGGAAAAAGCGCTAATGAGCCATACATTCTTTGTAAAATTTTGAGTTTTTAATACAGCATTGCACAAAGTGTATCTGTCATATCGGGCTCAAATTTTTAGAGAAAGCTAATTGTGCTATGCCCTTTCAATATTCAAAGTTGATTTTTTTGTAGGTAGGTTAGAGAACGAAGGCGCATATGCTAATAAAGCAAAAATGGCAAACAAAGATTCTCCTATAGTCTTAGTGATTTTATAAATGGATATGTGACGAATTTGTCACTTAAAAAGTTAACCACAATGAAAGGCAAATGTGTTGAGACTCCAAATTCAAAGGGTATTTTCAAAATTCGTGGACAATTATTTCCCCTACCGTAAACATATGTCCGCCTCCTTTTGGTTGGTAATCTTATATCATAAAAAATGACTTTCGTAACAGTGTACGTTGCATTTCACACGCTAGTAAAGTAATAGCGTCAGCGTTAGGTACAACTATCTGACTGCGTTTATCTCTCACTACACGTGTCTCTCACCTGATTATAAAAGTGTAGCTTTTCGTTCAGCTGATTGTTTACATTCTGCAGATCAGCTTTTGCAGCCACTTCCACATCTAAAGCCTGCTGAGTTTGTGTCAGGGCAGCCTGAAGACCATCTCTGTCTCGCTTGGTGTCCATGTGAGCATTCTGGTGTTGGGTGGCTGTGACTCGTGCACCTTGCAAGAGGGCCTCCTTGTCTGCAATGACTCGTTGGGCATCTGCCAAAGCATTCTCTATCCTTTTCCGAATACTCGACTCCGTGGCTAGTCTAAAAGAAACAGAAGTAGGTGGCAATGCTTCTCCTTTCGTACCACGTGTCTGAATGTTCAATTTGCACCTGAAATTAATTCTTTTGAAAGTTGTGAAGAACAACAATTATTTATGAAATCACCAAGAATTATGTGTCAGGTAAATAACATTTTCTATGCAACACCTGAAAGGTTTAATCATTGAAATAAAATGAATGCTGAGAATGGATGTATTGACTCATGGTATATACACTACTTGAGTTGTGTCTTAAATTATGGGGGTGGGGAGGGGGGGCATCCCTTTGCTCCATGTTTCCACTCAAATGTGTCAATGGATAACGCATTTGTGGCAAACTGTTGGGAAACGGACAAAATGCCTTGGTGATGGGTTAGTATTCCTCCTCAGAAAAACAGTAATACGTGGTTTTAAGACTACTGAAATCTGCAGTCTACTCACTTGCCCTTAAGTTCAGCTAACAAAGTAGAATTCTTTGTGGCAATCAGCTGATGTTGGGTTTTCTCGCGTGTCATTTCCTCTAGTTTGTTTCTGACTTCTTCGAGCTGCTGCTGATATATGCCTTTCAAATTCATGATCTCTTCTTCTAGAACCTTAGTCGTCTTTGTAAGAGTCGTACTATCCACTCGACTGCCTTGTTCTCGTACTTGCCGGACGCGAGAAACGTACGACGCGAACCGCTCATTGAGGCTTTCAAGGTATTCCTTCTCCATACATGCAGCACAAGGTGCAAGTGCTGGAGAGCTTCCCAATGACATGTCAAATTAGGTCTTTGGGTCTTTGTCAACTCGATTGTTTAAAGACCTTATACCACCTAAAGCGATAAATCATTTAAAAAAAAAACAAGATATCTTTTGAGAATATATTTTCCATAACTAAAGGCGCGAACTAAAAAAACAAACAAACAAAAATACAAAATGGTGATTTTAGAAAGCCAGTTTGGTTGGCCAGTTATGCTCTCATTCCAAGTAGAGATACTTGTTAAGTTGAGACGAGCCGATGACATGTTTGAGTAATATATTCTGCAACTTATAAAGGTTGCATTCCTTTTTATCAATCTAAATCCGGATTCTGCGATCGAAAATTCGATTTTACGTTCCATTTAGGGACAAACCAATCTTAGCGATCCACCTCCGGAGTTGGATCGTACAGACTGTGCGTTCTTTTTAATTAACGAGCTAGTTTCAAATTGCACATGATCGTCCAGAACCCGCAAACAAACAGACAAACAGAGGCCCTTTGCGGCGGTGCCTGGGGATGATGAACAGAACAGATCGATCCTTTTTGGATTTTTGTTCCTTTTGGCATGAAAATCCAAACAATATAGATTACAAAATAAAAACTATAATGAGGAAAAACAGCGAAGAAAAAAATACAACTAGAGAATGAGATTACCTCCAAATGTGAAACTGGTTTGTCCAAAAGGAACGCTACCAAAGTTACAGATCTTTCCATGTCGAGAAGAACAGAAGTAAATAAACATTGCCATATGCAAAACACTGTAGTACAAGAAAACTAATTTGCTTGCCGATGCCATGCACTTGAGTCACCAAAGAAACAAGATATCTTTTAGTAAACAAATGTAGAAATACTTAAAGCGATTGTTAACAATAGTGGATTTCAAACATAAAACAAGTGTGAAGATTGCAACCGCGGTATTTGTATCCAGTTAGGTTTCGATGAACTTTGAAAAACCCCAGAGGAATAATGTTAAAACTGCCGAACGAACTCTAAAAGCAAAGTCTTTTTTAATTAAGTATTCAAACCGGCGATTCAATTCGCGGCTATGCCAAACTGTTTTCACTTTGGAAGGCTAATTCAAAATAAACGTTGCTCCGCTCATATAGCATGCATGTCATAAGGAGCTGACACTCAAGCGCTTTATGTGAAAGGAAAGAAGTAAAACAATGCTCACCTGTTGTTGTGCAGTTATTGTCGTTTGATTATTGACTGAAACCCAATTCTTACCTTTGTGTTGTGATATTAATTGAAACCGTTCAAGCAAACCAATTTAAGTTGCCAAGACAGTCAATTAGTTACCAAGACACCAAAGAAGTTAACAGGGCACAGGGAACAAAAACGTTTTCATTTTTCCGTTGAGTTATGGCAACATTAGTACCGTCAGAGTCAAAGGTTAAATTATTTTAGCTGGCAACACGATTAAACACTAGCGCGAAAATTGCTAAGGGAACAAGAAAAAAATGGCGAGTGTTCTTCCAAAATTTCACTAGTGTTTCATAATTCAGTGGGAACAAGGAAAAAATGGCGAGTGTTCTTCCAAAATTTCACTAGTGTTTCATAATTCAGTGGGAACAAGGAAAGCAAGTATAAACATTTGAAAATTTTTGAAATAAATCTTTGCAAAAAGTTCCAATTATCCCACAGTCATCCGTGGAAAAAGCCTAGTGTCCTATCTATTTCATAGATTACTATATAGAGATTTCAGATTCACGAAGATTTCTGAATAATGTCTTGTGACAACTAACATCTTTGGTTAGAACGAGTTCAGTATCCCAGAACAGAATGAAAGCAACTGCACAACAACATGCTAGTCTAATTATACAATTTGTTTTGACATATTTGTGGTCTCGCTATGTTAAAGAACATGACAAAGCAGAATATACAACTACCACTTAAATTTGTGCGCCCATTTGAAAAACAGCATTGTTGAGGAGTGAAAGTTTCACACATGATCGGAGAAGCGTGACTCCATTATTTCCGCGTCTGAATCTTAAAAGTCATTTTGCAACCTTTAATTAGTATTCTCTGAAAACAGGAACAACGTTTTGAAATTGGAACCGCCTGTGTTTCTGTTGGGAGTTGTAATTATCATACACTGTTGCTGTGGTACATAAATAGCTCTAAAACGTTTGGACAACAGTAAGGTCCCGGCTAAATGAACAGCCGACTAATCTAGCAATTGAGGTAAGATTTCTCTCGGCTCCCGATGTCGTGAAATACAGTACATACAATACATACAGTGTGAAATACAATACATACAGTGTGAAATCGCTTCTCGACAATGGCTGCTGAAGAATAAAATAAGGCAAACAACAGTCAACACGTTCTTCTTATATGTGGAAATAAACAAACACGTAACTAATGCTTTCACATCTCTTGTTTACAAACGATTATACTCCGTTGTTGGTCGCTTCGGAGTCTTGTGAAAAAAAAGCGCTAACCACATAGGCCAGTATCGTGCGTTACCCGGTACTAGAAAGTGCTTCTTACAACAATGATATAACAATGATGTAACAAATATAAGCTGTTAAAATGAAAAAAAAAATGATAAATTTCGACGCTGTTCGTATTGTTATACCGACGTTTCGGCAATGCTGCCTTCTTCAGGGTACAAACTGTTAAGAGAAAACCGTTAAAAAGTTCGTTAAATTAGCTCACGTGCGCAAAAACATGGTCACGTACGTGGTAGCGCGCTGGTAAAAAAGTGAATTCACGTAAAACTAAAGTCTTGATTCAGACCACTCAGGGCAATAGTTTCTAGCCTGATAATAGAACGCATTTCCTGCTTCCTGCGGTATTCCTGGTTGGCCAGGCCTGCCTTCAGTACAGGTACTTTCATATCCTGCAGTGAGTTATTTGGTTGGTTAAAATGTGCAGGTACAGAAAGGTCATTTCTGCCGTTGATTACATCCTTGCGGTGTCCTCTGAAACGGTCCGCCACCCTGCGCTCATCGCGATCGCTATTTGGCAACGCTTTTAACTGAAAACTGTTCTGCGGAATATGCTTTTGCTATCGCGCTATAACCACTGCGAATCTACCGAGTCCAAAAAAAATCTTGCTGCACACGAATTTGTTGGCAAAACGCTTTGTAAAGAGCGCGAGTAAAAAAGCGCAAAGCAGTACAAGCAAGTGACCCGCGCATCGTGCTCGCTATTTGGCATCGCTATTAACTGAAAACCCTGTTTCGTGGAAAATGTTTTTGGCATCGCGCTCTAACCATTGTGAATCTAACGAGTCAAAAAAATCTTGCTGCAAGCGAATTTGTTGACAAAACGCTTTGTAAAGAGCGCGAGCAAATCAAAGTGCCATTCGAGCTATCTCCTGTAAGTTTTTCCCATCATGCCACTCTTTCATATTATGTCCGAATATTGTTTTTGTTGTAATTGGGCATTTAGGTTAGAGTGCTGGTTTCTTGAGTTCAATTTCTCTCTTTTGAAATTTTGTTTGCATGTAATTGATAATGATTATGCAGTCCTCTTTCTTGTGTCTGGAACAAGTTTCAGTACTTTCAACTGGTCTGGATTTTCACCAGGTTCATTATCAATAGCCTCATACAAACATTGTGTTACTGTTGTCTTCCCTTAACCTGCGCCAGTGCTTAAAAATAGTGTCAATTGCTTCTTGTCGTTTTCAACAGAAAGTAACATATGGTAAAAAAACTCCGTTTGTTCTCTGTTCGAAGATTGAACAAGTTCTCTATAACTGCCATCATCCATGCGATTAATTACCAGCTTTACTTAAAAGATTGTTCCTTGGTGATTTTTATCTAAACATGGGTTAAAACAACCAAACAGTTCACTGTATTGTTTCTTCACTTAGATCCTGTTCATCGCTATTAGCCCCCGTCAAGACGTGTTTTAATAGCGGAGCTCTGCGGGCCTTCGGCCTTCGGCCCGCGCGGAGCCCCATACTCGTAGAACTAAACCTATGCCCGACATTTTTCATGGTCATGGCTTGCGGAATGTTTCGCGGGCGCGCCTCCGTGACATGTGTCAGTCGCGCAAGGCCAACTCGCGGGCGCGTATGACGTCGCAAAACATGCGCGTATGACGCCACACAACATCCGAGATGTTTGCTTTCATTACGGATTTCACAACCAAAGAAGCGGACTGGGTTTAAAGAATTTCCAATCAAGTGAGGGACTTAAAGGTAAAACAGATTATGGGAATTTATATTGATATCAATCCGTGATTGACTTTTTCTTTGTGTTCTTATGCAGTTTTGGAGAATTGTTTTTTAAACGTGCCTAAATTCAGTTGTATCGATTTCTTGAATTTCATCCAATAGTCCAGTCAATCTATGGAGTTAAAACAAATTGCAAAAGAATTTTTCTCACCGGCATACAACCAAGTATGGTCGATTTACTAACATACCAAAAGACCCCCAAAATCCGTTCAGTGGAATGTGGTAAAACTCGGCTTCGAAGTTTCACCCAAATACAACAGGGTACCCGCGTTATCTAAAATTGAAAAAATTGCAATATTGAATAAAAATACATTTTTTAGGTAAAACATTGTTAATGATACGATCATTTACTTAAATAAACATATTTCACGAAAAAAATCTGAAAAGATGGTATATTTTCATTTTACGTTGCGCACTACCACAGGAAGCCCAATTCCGGTAAAATATGAAAATCAACTATTTTATGTTAGCTTTGGCTTTTTCTTGGACATAATGGCCCGAAGTCTCACCACTTGCACAAGTTTCATAATATTTTCAGCGAATACACTGTTTAATTCACATCATTTACTACTCAACTACTTGGTATTTTAATATCCGCCTTTTCATACATGTATATCCATCGGGAAAAATCTCCCTTCTGAATGTACTACGCTCGGAAATCTTCATTCAAAAATAGAAAATGATTAAACCCAACACACTTATCAGTCACGCTAAAATGATAAACTATATTCATTATTATCATCAAGTTCCAGTGCAGGGGAATTTTCATAAGACTCTCCTTTCCAAACGCCACAGGCAGGTGAGCAGTCTAGGCTATAGGCCATGCTTCCTACATCATACACCTCAGTGTGTTACATTCTGATTTGCAATTACAGCGGATAACTTCGAACAGGGATAACTTCTAACTTCTAAGAATGGGAAGAAGTTTGCCATCTGTAATTGACCATCCCCAATTCTCTGGCCTCAGCTGTTTATCTCCTTTCCACTGCTGCACTTAAAAAAACACTCGCAAGCTGTGAAAAGCTGCCGCTGCGGATGTCGGTGGTAGTTGTTCGGGCTGTAGGAACGAAGACCCTGTAGCAACGTTCTTGCAGAAGCTGGTATAACGCAGTACATCAAGGCTTTCATCTGATCCACCTGGATGATCTCTTGTTTCGTAGCGCCAAGACGATGCCATTTGGGCGAAGCCTAAGGATGGACAGACAGCAGAACCTACTGTGAAGGACCGCTTTGTCATTTATGGGGGAGCACTCCTTCACCGTGTACCCTGGCCGCGGAGACTTACATTTGAGGCTATTTGTTCTTTATATGTTCAATACGTTACTCGAAAGTATGGCAAGGCCACAGTAGTATTTGACGGATATGAGGATGGACCTTCGACGAAGGACTGTACACATCTAAGACTGACGGGTACGTTAGGCCCAACTGTAAACTTCGACTCTAACATGGTGATTGAATCCAAGAGAGCTGAATTTCTCGCAAACAAAGTGAACATACAAAGGTTTATTAACCTTCTCGGTGGCAAATTAGAATCGGAAGGTTGCACTGTAGTTCACGCACCTGGTGACGCCGATCTTGAAATTGTCCAGACGGCTATACAGTCAGCTAGAAATGCTACAACGGTCCTCATCGGGGATGATCTCTTAGTCTTACTTTGTTATCATGCTGTGATGGACGGCAGCTTTTCACAGCTTGCGAGTGTTTTTTGAATTGCAGCAGTGGAAAGGAGATAAACAGCTGAGGCCAGAGAATTGGGGATGGTCATTACAGATGGCAAACTTCTTCCCGTTCGCACTGATCTCGCACCAGCCCATAGTTCCCTGTTAGAAGTTATCAGAATGTAACACACTGAAGTGTACATGAAGGAAGCATGGCCTAGACTGCTCGCCTGCCTGTGGCGTTTGCAAAGGAGAGTCTAGAGTCGTGTGAAAATTCCCCTGCACTGGAACTTGATGATGATAATGAAGATAGTTAATCATTTTAGCGTGACTGATAAGTGTGTTGATTTTAATCATTTTCTATTTTTGAATGAAGATTTCCGAGCGTAGTACATTCAGAAGGGAGATTTTTCTCGATGGATATACATGTATGAAAAGGCGGATATTAAAATATCAATTAGTTGAGTAGTAAATGAAGTGAATTAAACAGCGTATTCGCTGAAAATATTGTGAAACTTGTGCAAGTGGTGAGACTTCGCGCCATTATGTGGCTTCCTGTGGTAGTGCGCAACGTAAAATAAAAATATGCAATCTTTTCATTTTTTTTTTCATAAAATATGTTTATTTAAATAAATTAACATATCATAAGCAATATTTGACCTCAAAAATATATTTCTATTTATTTCTATTAAATAACGCGGGTACCCTGTGGTATTTGGGTGAAACTTTGAAGCCGAATTTCACCATGTTTCACCGAACGGATTTTAGGGGACTTTTAGTATGTTAGTAAGTCGACCATACTTGGTTGTGTGGCGGTGAGGAAAATTCTTTTGCAATTTGTTTTAACCCAAACCATAGATTGACTGGACTACAAGGCAGCTCGACGAACTCGATGCACTACAAATGGTACGCGTTTTGTTTTAAACATAAACTAATGGAGATTTGAATAAAATGTTCCGAAAGAAGATTGTGTCGCCCATTTGTATGTGTTTGTTCATTCACTACATAGATTGAAAAGCGATTTTATAGTTCTATCTTCAATCGCGTCGCCTTATGCAAATATGTTTGTTTATTTTTACAATTTTGATTTCCAAATCAGTTTCTCGGGCAATTTTTGACAAGCAACAACTGTATTTTATTCGGAAAGTAGTCGTACTAGTTATTGTAGACGGAGAAAAAGTTGTTTTTGTGAACCTTTGTACGGTCTAAATGTAATGTGCAGACGGTCGCGTAATACTGTTTTTGAGAATTGCTAAAATTGAAAAATAGCCCGGTCGTCAATCTTAATTCTTGTGCTTCCGACCTTTCACCTTAGTTAAGTTTCACCTTAGTTAAGTTTCACCTTAGTTAAGCTTGTTCAGGGAGCGACGCTGTTAGGCTCAGCCTATCTATATATATATTAAGTTAGGAGGTCAATTTTAGGAGAAAAATTAAGACATACCTTAAGTTAGGAGGTCTTCGTGAATACCAGTTAAGACATGTCTTAAAAATTTAGGAGGTCCTAAGTTTAGGAGAATAAAATAAGACATGTCTTAAAATAGAAGGTCTTCATGAATACCAGTTATCTCCTAAGTTATATCTTAGGAGGCTTTTTGGACTTAGGATGCTTTCGTGAATACGACCCCTGATCCTCTTTTCTGAGTTCAGAGCAACCGTTGTCTTGGCAAGTGGGAGCTACACAGATTGTTGTCAGCGTATTATGTCATGCCGCAAATTGAGTGCAAATAGGTTTTCGTTTCACACTGATGCGGAGGGCAGAGAATATTTACTTTATTCCGAAGGAGTAAGTAAAACGAACCAGGGTGGGTTAAAACATAGAAAGTTATGTCCGAGAAGTTGTAAAGCGTATGATGCTAACGTTAAATGAGAGATGTGTTATAAGATTTGTCAAGACTTATATTGAGCGATGTCCTAAAGGATCTCAAGATAATGCATTTAACTTGAAGCCATTGCAAAAGTACGAAAGTGAAAATGTTTGGTTTTCTACTGTCCCTTTGGGTCATAATAAACTCAATTCCATGGTCAAAATGATCATGGCTAAAGCTGGAATTAAGGGATATTTCACTAATCACTCTTTGCGAGCAACACCGCCTCGAGATTGTCTCAAGAAGGTGTAAACGACAAATTGATTCGGGGTGTTACTGGGCATCGATCGGAAGCCCTTCAAAGTTACAAACGGGAAACGAATGAACAACTAGTTAAAGTTTGAAAAATAGTGCAAGGTCAGTCCATTGAAACCACAACCAGACAAAATGTTGCTGCTGCGCAGATTCAAAATGCTTTGGGGTCAATTACTTTGAATATTTCAGGTGGAAATTGTAATATTACCATTAACAACAGCTAGAAAAAGTTTGAAATGCTAAGTTATAATTGACAAATGAAAGAACTTTTGTAAACTAAGTGACAGAAACAATAAAGGCTTTTCAATATGGGTTGTCCTAAAAACTATTGTGGCCAACTAAGTGGAAAAAGAGGTCATCATTGAGATCAGTTAAGTGGAACAGGAGGTCGTTATTTTCAATAACCACCTCCTGTTCCACTTCAGTGGCCAAATAATTACCTGCTCGGTTCTGAAACAATGAGAAGAATCATGGTTATTGAAAATAAGAACCTGTTCAAAACAATGAAAAGGTGCATTAATAAGGAGGAAATGGAATTTATGGCTTTGTTTCCGTTTGATCTACTATGTAAGTAATAGATCAAAAAACGAGTGTGAGATTTTCATCAGAGGTTTCAAACACCGAGAAAGAGATGAAAACAGGACGCCGAAGGCGGAGTGCTTTTATTCTTTTTTATTCTTTTCCTTCTCATACGCGCATAAAAATACAATGCAATAAAGCAAATATATTCTCTGTTTAATTAGCACCGTTTGTTTAAATGAAAAACAGAGAGTGCATTCTTCTGCATTTTTCACAACTCTCTTCCTGCATACATTTGTAGAGTTTAAAAGCTCTTTGCCTCGTGTTAGCGGTCATTCATTGTAGTTGATGCATGATGGCGGAGATCAAGGATGTTAGAGCGAGTCGTTTTTGCCGCCGTATCTCTTCAAGACTGGCTCGTGAAGTTTGTCATGGAAGTAGCTAAAGAGTCGAATGAAAGGTATCCACCCAGAACTGTGTATGGGATAGTATGCGGTCTGAAGCGTCATTTGGAAGACAAAAATGGCGTCGAGGCATTGAATCCACTTGATGCTCAGGATAAAAGGTATGGAAAATTAAACTTTTGTTTGCTTGTTTGGTATTATTTCTTTCGGGAATATTTGAAATTGTTATTAAAGTAACATCCTCTTCTTGTTTGATTAACAAGAACTCTTTGAGTATTATAATCGGGATGTTAGGAGTATATTTACTACTAAGTTGCCGAGCGCTACTACTCTCTCATAACGATTCATTTTCTCGCGAACTTAGGGCCTGGTCGCACTACAGTCAAAAACAAAAATTAGCCCATGCAAAATGACATGAAAACAAAAACATTCCACAAAGAGTGTGTCCCACCGGAACGGTTTTGTTTGTTTTCCTCGATTTTTGCACGGGATTTTGCACGGGACTGTAGTGCGACCAGGCCCTTACTATGACTTGGGATTTTTGCACAGGTTTTTGCACGGGACTGTAGTGCGACCAGGCCCTTGCTATGACTTGGGAGTTATGCGTGAGCGATATGTTTGGTAATTATTACCTCGATGATACATTTATTTTCTTACAAGTTATCTCAATAAATGCCACTTCACCTATTTCTGCGTAAAACAAATACTAATATATCCTTGACCTCAGAATTTTATCGCCTTTAATAACTTCCTCCAGAATTCGTACCAAGATTCCAACACAAATGTTCTCTCTGATAGCAAAAAAAGACAATTGGACATTCCATTTAACCAACACTAATTTAATTCGTTATTGTGCCCATTTTATTTAGACTCGTGGCAGAATGCCAACGAGTATTAAAATGAGCGTGTTTCATGGTCACAAATGGACACCTCTTCTACGAAATTCTAGAAACGTCTTTTTGAAGTGTTTATGCGATTAGACATTTGATAACAACCGGACCTGAATATTTATTTACCGCATTGGTCTGTCGCTCAGCGTTGAGCACTTCAGACCGCTCAAAAAGAAAATATTTGGGAGGTTGATTAGTTAAATTATTGTGCAATGTGTTATTTTGCTGGGTGAAAGAATAGACGAGGATTTCGTGAGAGTGAAAGTGCACTAGATTCTGTAGGGCAGCGTGTGGGGTGAAGGATGGAAGCGATCGTGGTTTCAAGTGTCGGCTAAACTGCAGAATACCCTGCCACTTATTTGCATCTTATTGAATAACAATAGTGCCTATTGTTTCCTGCTCGTTTTTCCTGGGTTAGAGTTTGGGCTAGGTCTAGGAGTTTGTTAGCAGTGGCGGGGTATTTTGCAAGTAATCCCTAAATCGTGCACTGGGTTTAATAAAGACGCCACGAGTTTAAGCTGTGTACAGCTTTTTATTTTGTTTTGCCAAGCGCACGACTAATAATGTTCTTTTTTCAAACTCGTATTTTCAAACGCGCATGGTTCACCATTCAAATCCTTTCAATAAGAAAAATTTCTTCCATTATACAATTTAAACAAGTACTGAACGAAGTCCCATTAATAAAACAGGTTCAAAAGAATCGGTGATGAAATAAGTAAGATAAGCAATTAACCTTGAATGCTATTTTCGGAATACAATACAAAATACAATTTTATCAGTTCTACCTATATATTGAAACCACTTAAAATAAGAAGCTGTACACAGCTTGAACTCGTGGTGTTCTTATTAAACCCACTGCATTATTTAGTGTTTTTACGGAGAAACATAAATTATATCTGAAACGTAAGACTACATTCGGTAGCCGACACTTGAAACCACAATAGCTTCCATCCTTCAAACTACACGCTGCACTAAATAGACTACATAATCTACGACACTTTCTCTCTCTTACGAAATCCTTGTCTATTCTTTTACCCAGCAAAATAACATGATTCTGATGAAGTAGACAAAGCTGATAATTGGAGCGAAGATGAAGAAGAAATTCCTGCAGGTGTCACTGACATTATATTTACAGCAGCTAGCTTTTTAGAAGAAAGTGAACAGCAACATATTCTTAATATTGCTCCAGCGGAAGGCAACAGACCATTGAGTGTATTTAGGGATAAATATTGTGAAGAATATGGCATATCCTGGAATATTTCTTGGTCAAGCACGACCCGAAAGTAACCAACGAAAAGTCAAAGTTTGTTATAGTGATATTTGTAAATTAGAATTAAGACAGTCAGATAGACGAGCTGCGATGTGTGTTGAAAATATTTTTTAAAAAGCAAAAAAGTTGCAAATGAAAATCCTTTTAGGGAAGTCACATATTGCCCTTAGAAAGTGTATAGCCAGTGACAGAAAAATTAGTGCAGGGCAATTAAAACAACAGGGAGCATTAAATAGATTACAGTGGAACCCCGTTAATACGACCACCTTCGGGCCATGGAAATTTGGTCGTATTAACGGGGTGGTCGTATTAACGGGGTAGGGTCAAATTATGGTGCAACATGCTTTTAAACTACATTCTACTGCATGTATACCTTTAATTCCGCTATAAATCAACCTTTTGGCAGTTGATTTCCAGCACTTTTTAAATGTCACATGGCGTGCAAATACATCTGGCTTAAACGAAATTTAAATTTCTTTCTGGATAGGGGGATACCATGTTTATCAAGATATGTATTTGGGAGATCGAAATTGGAGAGGTTCTTGATTTAATATACGAACCAACCAATCCACATGACATTAACGCTATACTGGCTGTGACAAATTAAGGATGAGGATGTTGTTGGACATGTACCAAGGGCACTACCTAACACGAAGCAGGGAAAAGGAATTATTCGCCATTTATTAACAAAGAAAGGAAGCAAAGCACAAGTTTAAGTTGTTGGGAAAGCCGTTAATCGTTGGGGAGGATACGGGATGGAAATCCCATGCGTTTACAAGTTTACTGAACAGCCAAGAGACGTTGATATTCTTAACAAAAAAAATGGCATTCCAAATAACCGATCTGCGAGAAAAGAACAGGAAACGGACTTGAAGAGAAGAGCCACAGTGGAGGGCAATTCAATACAAATATTAATGCGTTGTTGTTTGTCGGATTGTGTCTGTTTTCATTCAGCAACCTCACCAGGCATTTTGACTGGTCGTATTAACGGGGTAATTTTATAAAGAAAATAACAACTGAGGACTCCAAAAGGTGGTCGTTGGTCGTAATAACGGGGTGGTCTGATTAACGGGGTTTTCAGATAAGAAAATGAGTGGGCTTTTGTTCGGGCCACAGAAAAGTGGTCGTAATAACGGGGTGGTCGTATGGTGGGGTTCCACTGTAATTCAACTTGATGAGGGATATAAATTCTTAAATGCATTGCGTGGATCACCTCCATATTTTGAAAAAGCGGAGAAAGACCTCTTTGCAACGATAAGACAATTAGGTCCTGCTACACTATTTTGTAGTTTTTCATCTGCAGAAACACAATGGCTACACCGACTTAGGATACTTGGTCAACTTGTTGATCACAAACAGTATACTGATGAAGAACTAGAGAACTTTAACTGGGAAGACAGGTGTCGCTTAATACAAAGCGATCCTGCAACATGTGCTAGGCACTGACTATCAAGTCAATCAATTTTTAACAAACTTTCTCTTGAGTTCTGCTGAACCTTTAGGGAAAATATCAGACTGTTTTTATTGTGTAGAATAGAGGCATCAAGAGTTTCGGCTTCCGGTCGACGCGCAGTGCATTGTCGGATAGATTCTCAGAAAAAGTGAGCACCAACTCTGTAATGGCTGCCATATTGTGCGCTATGAGTTAGAGTTTGAGCCGGTCGAAAATCTTGGTTTTAGAACGATCTAAAGAAAAAAAACAGGACATAAACTTCAAGATCTGTATCTATATTGGTAAACGAATTTATTGTTCTTAACCATGGCGTGATTAGGTCTCGTAAAACAAGAAAAGTTGCCGATTGAAGTTCGACTTTCTGCCACTAAAACTTGCTTTTCTCTTCTAGTTTACATGTCTAAAATGAGCACCCAGTTCGAAGAGCTTTCTGATACGGCAATACAAACTTGGCGTACCGAATCTTTAAAGGAGTATTGCCGAAAACGTAATCTGAAGGTGTCTGGTACAAAAGCGGAGCTTGTTGCTCGTTTGTTTGCGGCATCTGAAGTGTGTATTCCGATAGAGCCCACTGCTGAGGATAGGATGTCCCATACGGAGCGTGAAAGAACAAATTTGCTAAACATGTCCGACGGGACTGTTTTGCCGGATCCTTTGCTCTTGACGGAGGGATGGGAGTAAGGAAAAAGAGGGCATCACTTCTTGGCCACCAATATTTCTGAGCCATATTACTTTATTTCTTATACAGACCACCCTGGAAAGGATGTGGACTTAATACACGAACGTGTTTTAAATAAATACAAGGAGGGAAAAGTTTACCGTTTGTTCGAATCAGGCTGGCTAAAAGAGGTGTACATGCTTTTTGTGATATTTTTTGGGTATACAAATACAACACTACATTTATATGAACTGCAATTGCTGTAATTGAAAATTAAAACAAAACATTTTTTTATGTGGATTTGATATAAATTACTAGGAAATGCCCATGCCACAGCAGAAGGGAGGGCCCCGACAACGAAGCAAACGGAACAAAAACCACTAAATAGTTCAGTAAAGGCAGACAGTATGAAACGTAGTGATTTTATTAACCTTGATGCTAAGCAATTATGAGATGTTACTGATATACAGATATATAGAACATTAAAGGACTCAACTCAAGACAACCCTTTATGAGGATTTCATATAAATTGCTAGGTAATATTCATGCTACTGTACAAAGGATGGCTTTGATAACGCAACAAATGGGACAAAAAAACACTAAACAGTTCAGCAAAGATAGACAGTAGTAAATACAGTGATTTTATTAACTTTGATGTTAAGCAATTATGCGATGCCACAGATATACAGAAGAAATAATAACAAGTTGAATAGGGGGGGGGGGGGGTGTTAGGTGCCTACACACCAACTAAATGAAAGGGACAAAAAATATATGCACAAAAAGGCAGGTCAAAAAGAAAACATCTGTTATATAATTGACTTTATTCATGTACAAGAAAAATAATAAATTATTGAGAAAGTGTTATCGTTAAGGCTAGAATAATATACATGATGTGAATTATATAATGATGTGAATAATAATAATGATAATAACTTAGTAAAATACTCTTAAAGCAAAATCACTTAAAACCATCACTATTGATGAAACACTGCCAAAAGGAGGTGCAGCCCTTTGTATTTAATTTGTATAAGCAGCAGGAGGTGTGACGGTTCTTCCTTGTTCATACTCCAAGCGCTTGAATAAGTTAAAAGATTAATTCCTTAATTTTCAGTTAACATAATTTCATACATATATGCATACATATTCATCAATTACTAGTCCAGATAATGAAGCTAATGTGCAAAACACATAGCTATCATTTACAAAGTTGAGAGGAAATTAACTACAGTGTACTTTAGTACAACGAAGGAACAAATGAATCAAACAAAGTCTGCGTGTGCTTGTTTACTTGTGCTTCAACTCAAGCAGTACATTTAGAGTTAACCAGAGGTCTCAGTGTTCAAGCATTTCTGTTAGCCATTACGATTTGCAAGTTGACCATTTACCAGCGACGCTTAATTCAGACAATGCCAAAACTTTCAAATCGTCCAGCAAAGAAATCCGCAAAATTACATGAGCAGAAGTACGGCATTTCCTCACCAACAAACGAATCGTGTGGAAATTCATTATCGAGAAGGCTCCATGGTGGGGAGGCTACTGGGAAAGGTTAGTAGAAAGCATTAAACGGCCACTAAAGAAGGTCCTAGGATGATCTACGCTGAATTTTGACGAGCTAAATACTGTTTTGGTGGAAATTAAGAGCGTTATCAACTCAAGGCCTATTATGTATGTTTACGACGACGAAGATTCTATCTCATACCCACTGACACCTTTTGATCTAATTTATGGACGGTACATTACCTCCACACCAAATGCTTATCAAGAATTAAACAGCACATATCAGTCACTGACACGAAGATTGTGTCATCACAAGAACCTCTTACAGCGATTGAAAAATCAGTGGAGGAAGGAGTACCTTACAAGCTTACGACAACAAGGATCACACGGATCTAGAGATATAAAGGACAGGTCTCTTTTGGAGATATAGTTCTTTTGAAGAATGATTCGACAAGTCGGAGCTACTGGAAACTTGCTAAGGTTGAGGAACTCATTTATGGCGCTGATGGAAGGGCACGAGCTCCAGTCGTCAAGGTTGCAAACAACACAAATCGTCCAGTGTATTTACGACGAGTTCTACAACTTTTGATTCCTATCGAAGTGAAAGCATGTTCAGAACAAATCATAAATCATGAAATGCCTCGACCTGCAACGAGAGTAAATAACAATCAGAGGCCCCAACGCAATGCTGCTGTTGTTGGAGAGATCAATCGTAGACAGATGAACATTTATTGAATTCCATGTATATATTTTGTTGTTACGCATTTTTCTTGAAAGTTTCTTATGGTGAATCAACTTTGGGGAGTGTCAAGATCTTCATGTATGTCTTCACGCGACTCGTCAAGCGTCACGAAGTTGTATTATATAATCACCTTGGATAGTTGAAACGAGATGTCTATCAGTTTTGTTTGTACAGTGCCATTTAGTTGATTGACATTTGAACCTTTCAATCTAAATAGTGCACAAACCGAATAAACGAATTTCAATTTATGAGCTTGGGTATTAATACGACGTTTATGACATAGCTCATCAGAAACAAGATGTTTTTTGAACGTGGTTCATGCTTTGATCAGAATTTAACTGTAAGCTGCCGATATAATAAAGGGAGACGGTAGGCATGAATACTGGAATCATATATATAGTGGTATAATCTATGCTAATACGGTATCCCATTACATGATGAGTAACTTTGCAACATCTCTTTCGTTTTTTTCCTCTTTAGTTTAGGTGGCTGGACATCAGGTTCATGCCCTCATATGGTAGTGTATTGCCTGAAATTTGTCTCTGGGCTAGATTTTTCACAGTCCTTTAAAGTTCCCACCTTTGAAAAGCATACGCGATATTCCGGATAGGCTGGCAAATCATGTTAACAATACCGTTCCTGGCTTCAGTTCTCCTCATGAAGGAAGGAAGGCTTTTTGAATTAACAGAGAAGAACTCTTGCTGCTGCAGAACAGGGGATGCGCGAAAAAGATTACCATGGCTTCAAAATGAAGGCGCACAATTGTTTCTCCAAGCAGACAATGCAAAAGAGATACATCCCACAACAAAAGTTGGCAATTGGTACTGTCTCAGCAACCGCTTTCACGAAAGAAATTCATCTCAAAGACGAGCTCTGCTACGATGGGTAATCTTGGTACCTGAACTAAACGGCATCATTAACACCGAAGCTGAAGAGCAGTTACACAACTCGATTGGCCGGTCTTATTACTGTCTAAACACCATGAAACCAGCAAATCATTTGTTCATGATGCGTTTAAAGATACATCTACATAACACCAGCATCAATGCCGCCTTCAAGGATAGTACGGATACGACCTTCAGTGCCCAGGTGGGTCATGCCATTCAAATGGATTTCAATCTTCGTGGTAGACGTTTTGTGCTACGCAAAGTACGGGTTTTCACCAAAGAAACCAATAGGAACCAAGCTCCACTCACTTACTTCCTCATTCCTCTCCAGCTGTGTCTCCAATCGAATTGCCACTTGGGGTGATATGTACGCTTATTTGATTGTGAAAGAAGGATATGACCACGAAAGTCTGAAAGCTTACAAGTCACTGGAAGGATTCAGACTGCACTGGGATGGCCATGTACAAAATATCCAGACCAACAAATCCACATTCTTTGGGTACCATCTTGTTAAGTTCAGTGTGAAACCTACAGAGCGAGAAAGGACTCAAATGGGCAATAAACCTACTTATGATGGCTGGCTAATACTAAAAGAGGATGGTTCTGTTCATTCGGCTCACTGCCCTTGTATTGGAGGGTAACTATCAGCATTAAGAATTTCCTTATTTCTTCTTTTGGTAATTAAAAACAATCTTTATCATGAAAACCTTTTTTTCTTTCACTTCTCTGAGATGTTATGCTTAGAGTTTCTCTCAAATTGGTGACTCACTCCCTACCCTGAGCCCTGAGCCTAGGCTGCCCTTTCTAAGTTGTGAGAATTTATTCCCTGATTTACAAGTTTCCTTCAGTGTGAAATTCTGTATTCCCATTACGAAGTTGTATCGAAGGCGTTATATTATTTTTAAGTTCTGATGGAGCTTGTCGACATGTGGGAGCTGCCCTCATAAACCTGGAGGAAACAGTTAGAGAAGGAAGTGGTGTGACATGTACTGGCACAAAGTGCATATGGAAGAAAAAAAGAGTACCCATGAAGAGGTAACACCCGTGGAAAGTTTGAATTTTACCAAGCCTACAATTGGAAAGAAACAGAAAAATACTTGGAAACCCAAGGCCCCCATATTTGAACTACGGTCAAGTTACATGGCACAACAAGATCTTGCCACAGAGTTTAAGCGCATGCTTTTGAAATGTACACCCAATGCTGTAGGGTTGTATGTAATGGCAGACTTAGAAACAGAGGAAGAGGATGATGAAAAAGGAGAGCAAGAGAGTCTAGAAACAACTGCAGGTTCTTTGCCTGCAACACAGGAATCCCAACCTGTACTATTTACAGTGGAAAATCTTTCTCCTTTGCCAGAAGGAACTGCTTTGCCACAAATCAAGAAAGCTTGTATGGCTGTCAAAAGGAAACTGTTTTTCAGATGAGGAAATAGCTGTTGTTGAGAAGAAAACCAGGTTGCAAAGTAATTCTGCAGATTGGTATCGGTTAAAAAAGGCCAAATTTCTGCCTCCAAGTGTAAGAGAGTTGCCAGCCTAAAAGCCACTACTTCACCAAGCAAGGCTTTAAAGGAAGTAATGGGTTATTCAGACATTCCACAAATAACTGCTGTGATGGAAGGCCTAGAGAGGGAAGATGAAATTGCCCAGATTTTCATCTCAGAAATGGAAAAGTAGGGTTCTGGAGTGACTGTGGAAAACTGTGGGTTTTTTATCAGCATATCTTATGGTTATATTGGGGCTTCCCCAGACAGAATAATTCATGTACCTACTCAGAGCAGCCCAGGAGTCCTTGAAATGAAATACATTCAAGTCAAGCCTGGTTCAACTCTTAAAGATGTGTTATTAAAACAATCAATTTGCACAAAAGATGAATCTGGATGTTTAATCCTAAACAAGAACCATAAACACTATTGCCAACTATGCCAACAAATGTTTTGTACCAAATATACATTGGGTTTCCTTGTGGCCTATGGATCAAATGGGGAATTCTTTAGGGAGAGGATTGTCTTTAAAGAAGATTTCTGGACACCAATACTGCAAAAACTCACTGCATTCTATGAGGTTATGCTCCTTGAAATTGTATTTCCAAGAGTTAAATATGACATGCCAAGAACTAAACTGTAACTGCTTTAATCAACTTTGACACTCCTCGCATGTATTACATGTGGTGAAGATCCAGCTCCTTATCGGCAGAGGCGCGCCGGAACTCCTTAAAGTGCGAGCATTCAAGAACGGCCCAAAGGGAGCATATTGGACCCAGAAGCTAGTATTGGGGTGGACCATATCACTTTGACCTCAAAGACAGAACAGATGGTGAGTGTGCCCTAGAAAGTGGTTTTGAGGGCGTGTATCCCATTGTAAGCACCCCTCAACAACATCCATATGTGCTGTTTCGATCATGCTAAAGGGGACATTGTTATGGAGCTAAAAGAAATGAACGTCTCCGAGGAAACAAGGAAGAATATCCAACAGGAAATCTTACTGAGAGAGCGAATTTGGTGGCAGGCGAGTCCAAGGTTTAGTAGATTGCGAGACTGGAGCGGAATTTGAACAAAGTTAAATCATCAAAGAGAGTCAATGGCTTGAAGAATTTAGAGAATGGATGGCGACCACAAAAGGGAGACAGGTCAATGAAAGCTACCTTACAAAATTGTATGTTGAAGCCTGTGAAAATTGCTGCGGTGCTTGGCAATCCACCGAACAAGTGATACAATCAGCGAACTCATTCCATTAACAATGGTATCAAAGAAGCTGAAGACAATCAAGTGACTGACCAAGCAATTATTCACGAAATTCTGGAATCTCAAGTCATAGAACAAGGAGAAAACGAGTATATCAAAGCCATTTACAATATGGGAGAGAATAGACTGTAACCAGAATTTCAAAAGTTTTAAGCCACCCCAGTCAGAAAACACCCAAGCAGCAGTGGAACATGTAAAAAAAGGTTCTCGGCAAAGCACCCATTTTACCATCTCTGAAGCAGACCAAAGGAACGAAGAGACTGTTGGATGCACTTGTGGACTGTGGGCTTACCAGTGTTGCTACTGGTATGTTGAAGCAAATCTGGCACAAAGCAGAGACGATTACCTCCCATCACAAGATAATCGATTTAGGAGACCTGAAATGTGTAACAGAATAAATTATTTGGAAACAGTGTTAATGTCGCTGTAAAAGGTGAAAGGTGAACAAGGTGAAAGGTGAAAGATTTACGTGCAAGTACAGGTGCCCCCAATCTCAAAAGACTGGGATGAGCAGCTTGTACATGGTGGATGTATTTGTTTGAGCTCTGCACTTCGAAGGGATTAAACAAAAAACTAAACACGAGTTAAAAACAGGAGAATGGAAAAGCAAAGTAAAGATAAAAGTGGGACAGTACGAAAGAGAGATGATATGAGTAGTACAAGCTCCGTGGGATCACCTGAAGCTAAACGATACGCATAAGACCCAGCATTGGCGGCCATTAGGGAAGTAGTTCTGCGGATAGAGGCCAACACGAACCAACTAATAAATGACCACCAAAGATTACAATGCAACTATGAGGAATTAAAAAACAGCCTCAAATTTACTCAAGCCAAGCTGGACGGTGTCCAAAAAGAGAACGCTGACCTTAAGAACAAAATTACCAAGTCAAAGCTACTTTGATCTACAGCAAAAAGTTAATGATCTGGAGTTGAAAGCGGTGTCGAAAGAAAAGCAAGCTTCCCTGGAGAAAAATCGAAACAATCTATCGATGATACATGATGACTTAGAACAGTACACCAGGAAGTTTAATCTGGAGATCTATGGAATTCCTGAAGAAAGAGAAGACAGAAGAAATTATCTTAGATCTTGCGAAGTGCATCGGCGTCGACTTGGAACTGGAGGACATCAATATCTGCCATCGAATAAAAAGGGCAAACAATCAACCTAGACCGGTAATCGTTTGATTTACTAACTATTATAGTAAGGATAAAATGTACCGGAATCGTCGAAAACTCAGCAACTTAAATGTTCATCACTTGAGAGGAAAGGAGCGGAGAGGGTGTTCATAAAAGAGCCTTGCTATTTAAACAAGTGCGAGACAAGAAACGAACTCATAAAGAGTGGAAGGTTTTGACATTGGATGGTAAGATATACGCAAATATATATGCTAGACCCAGTAAGCAATACGATTATTCAGACCAAAACGGACGAAGATCTTGGAAAATTTTTGATTTTCTTTTGTAGAAGTATTTTAGTCTTTCCCTGCAATATTTGCATGAATCGATCGATTTCTTTTAGTTATTGTTGACGTGCTTTCCTTTCGATAATCTACGCCCGGAGCCATGGTTCTTCTTTTCAAGGTAGATTAGTTATTCCCAGAAGAGTTAATAGGTTCATTTGCACAAGAAATTTAGATGTTATTGGTGTAGTTGTTGTAAAAGTGTTGATTAGCCTTTGTCTTTCTATTGTATTATTTGTAATCAAGGCTTCTAAATCATTTATAAACTTATCAGTTAATATTCAATGTGTTAAGTGTCCTTGTTAAAAATTTTGTCGCTTAATGTACAAGGTCTAAGAAATCGTGAGAAAAAAGGTCAATTTTTTCATACTTAAAAAACAAAAAAGCTGATGTTTATTTTCTTCAAGAAACGTTTAAAGACAAGAAGATTTGGTCGGAGAATGGGGAAGACAGATATTTTTCTCTCATGGCACAGATCACTCCAGAGGTGTGTGCATTCTTATGAAATCTAACTGTTTGTTCTTTGCAGAAGAGCTAGAAAATGACTCGAATTGAAAAGTTATAGTGCTATGGCTAAAAATAGGTGACAATACTTTCAATATTGTGAAATGATATATATGAAATAAATCATATATGAACTGCGGAAATGTAATCAAATGAAGAATGATCCTCGCAGTTGTGAACGCAATTAATTTTAAGAAATTGCAAAAAGAAGCCTGAAAAAATTCAGGACTTCAACGGGGTTCAAACCCATGACCTTACGATACCAGTGCGATGCTCTACCAACTGAGCTATGAAGCTACTGACGTTGGGAGCAGGTCAATTGTAGGTTCATATGTTTCCGTGAAAGGAGTGAGTGTGAAATGATATATATGAAATAAATCATATATGAACTGCGAAAATGAAATCAAATGAAGAATGATCCTTGCGGTTGTGAACGCAATTTAAGAAATTGCGAAAAGAAGCCTGAAAAAAAAATTCAGGACTTCAACGGGGTTCAAACCCGTGAGCTTGCGATAACGGTGCGATGCTCTACCAACTGAGCTATGAAGCTAGTGACGTTGGGAGCAGGTTGCCATACCAGCAAACCGTCATATGTTGTTGAGAAACCTTCAGTTCTGACCAGAAGAAACCGGGTGTACCTGCCTCCTGCATTACCACCACCACCAGACGTCCTCATCCCTACATGTAGATCCTGGATGAAACAACTGACTATCAGCAACTTACCACCTGTTTCTGGCCACTCTAATCAACAATCAAGTCCGGTGCTGGCACCCTCAACTTGCCTAGGTTCTTGGCCATACCTAACAAGTCAGCACCAGAGCACATAATAACAACAGCACCTGATCCCACAGCAGCATCCCCTTGAAATATTTCACAGCGTCCACTTGATTCACCACACCCATTGGAGATATGTTACGGTGCGAGATGCACCATATTAGATAGAATAAAACCTTGTAGTCCAAGATGGCATCAGAGTCAATTTAAGGACCTTTGTTAAGGTTGTTTCTTCTTTGTTGCCATGGTAACACCCGATGTGTGTTGGTGCCACTAAACGCAATTGTGACCTCAGAAACTGCTTTAAAAAGTGCAAAAATGTAAGATGTGCAAATGCAAAATGCAAGACATGGTTTCCCCATCCCATTGAAACTCTACAAATCAAGACTTTTACCAGATAAAAAACCTTTATTCTAGTTACCATTTATGCATGTGGCATTTTGTTACATCAACTGTACATGAACTTAACGGTCAAACAACTTGATGGTGTTTCAGCCATTTTACTTGACGCTCACTCTTGCTTAAGGAACTCAACTCATTTGGTTATAGAGTAAAGGCAAGCAGAAAAACGTTTTGTGCTACCTTTCATGACAAAGGGAGAACTCGGGATGTTTTATGAAGGCGTGCATGACGAACTACCTGACTGACATGAGAAATGTCGCATGTACAGCAAGTGGAGCTCTACATACAAAAAATTGTAAACGGGCTTGATAACACAGGAAAGAAGCTGGAAAAAGATGTTGAATGTATATGTGAGCTTCTATCCCCACTTGCAAGTAGTGCAAAGAACCCACTGATAAAAAAGATACATTTAACAAACCTCTACTGGAGCTTAAAATTGCATGTGATGTTCCATTTCAAATAAGACACTACGGCAAGTTTAAACTTAGTAAAACTCTAGGAATTGGGTCAAGAGCTTAGATTGCCAGATAAATAACACGCCATCGACCCTGGGAGCAAACTCTTGGAAACTGTAAGTAGGCATTGTAATATAAGCTACTATTTTATGAAGTAAAGTAAGTAAAGTCGCGCACCCGAGCCAGAAGGCTCACAACGGCAGGAGCTTAAACCCGGTTTCTATAGCATGAAGCGACTCGGAATATTGCTACTCCCCCCTGGATGGGATGCTAGTCCATCGCTGGGTTACCCCAGCATTTTGACGCCGGTACCCATTTATATACCTGGGTGGAGAGAGACAGTGTGGAGTAAAGTTTCTTGTCTAAGGAAACAACACGACGGCAGAGACCAGGCTTCGAACCACCGATCTTCAGGTTGAAAGTCCGACACGCTAACCACTAGACCACCGTGCCGCCCACTTAGATTGCCAGATAAATAACACGCCATCGACCCTGGGAGCAAACTCTTGGAAACTGTAAGTAGGCATTGTAATATAAGCTACTATTTTATGAAGCATCTCTATTAAAGTGATTGCAACAGCTTTTTGTGTATAACTGTGTGCACACCTACTACATTGTATTCAATTTTACTTTTAAACAATTTTTTTTATTTTTCTATAGCTAGGTATAGATTTTAACTTATATTAAATTCAGCATAAATTTAAATTTATTTCTCACTGGCAATATGTACACTTCATTTCCAAAATTTCATTATCAAGCAGATTTGCTAAGTCACGATTGAGGTATACTGGGAACTGGTTATAACACGCGGTAACAGCGGGGCGGGGCGGAGCGGGGCGGGGCGGGGCGGGGCGGGGCGGGGCGAGCCCTGGATGCGCAATATATACATATATTTCTCGTTCTTTAAGCGTGTCAGGAGAAATTAAAAAATACAGAAACCAGAACTCTTGGGAATGACAAAACAATTTACTATTACATGTACTAAGTTCCTTTATTTAAGTCATTCCTAGCTTGTCAGCTCTGGCTTAAACCTGTGAGTCTTTCTTTGAAACTCAGTAATCATAATCTTCACTTGAGCGAATGTTTTTCATTAATAAAACCGCATTCACTCCCCGCTAGTGTTCACATGACCTCTCATTATTTTTTATAAACAATAGTGAACGAAAACACAAAACGCAAATGATTCTCATGCATCAGTTTCCTCCAGAATTATTTTTTTTACATCATTCAAAAGAACTTCAAACAAGTCTTCATTTCTGTGCATGTGTGACCATGTATCTCCAAATGAACTCTGCCAAATGTGTAGAGAAAAAATGTTTTCTTACTCCAAATCTCCAAATCCTCCTATTAACTACTAACTTGGTGTGACTGAGCAATGAAGCCATGTTTTTCCTTTTTAAGCCCATCTTACCAATCCACACCCTAACCCTCCCCCTGAGACAATGTTGAAATCCACTTATCATTTTTATTACATGGTCTCAACATTGTAAGGGGGTTGGGTCGGGAAACAGACACTTATCGTTTGTGCATACCGTGTTTTTGTTACGTGCATACAGAAACAATGTAAATGCTAATTTGTCCCAACCCTTTTGTCCTTGATTTACATGTAGTATGGTTCTTTGCTTGTGACTTTGTGTCCTGACTTCGTGTTGCTTCTTTGTTCTAAAACACTACCATTGGCGGTGAGGATTTATTTCAATGGTGGAAAGGGCTCTACAAATGCTGGATCTATTGGGATCCTCAGCACAAGTAGCAAACAAATGGTGAAAATTAAAACAAGCATTTGAATACTACGCCGAAGGAAAAGACCTGGAAAACACTAGAAGTGCAGGATATTATTGAAGATCCTGACCCAACAGCCAATCAAGACCTATAAGCAGTATGTATTAGAAAGCTTAATCATTTTCGGGCCGAAGAAAACAGCCCATTCGAACGCCACGTGTTCCAACAGTTGGCTCCTACTGAAGGAGAACCTGTAGATAAGTTCGTGGTGTCTTCTCCAGCAGGCAAGACATTGTAACTTCAGTGATTCTCTTGACGACAACCTACGTCATCAGTTAATTGATAAATTGCCTGATATGGAGTTGAAGAAGTTCTTGGAAACAAATAAGCAAATAAGCACATGGCGAGAGGAGTGTATGTGAACGCAGTTACAAAGAAGGAAGACAAAGTGTGTGATCACTTGTGGAAGACGTGTTTTGGTTGTGGGAAAAAGGACATTTCTCACGGATGCGTGCTGTCCAGCAAATGGGAGGAAATGTGCAAAGTGTTCAAGGTACAGCTATTTTGCTTCATGTTGCAAAGGTAACAGCTGCACTACGCCTGAAAACGGGAGAGAGACTCGTCCAAAGAATGTCACCCGACTACTAAAAGAAGTACAACAGCCAGACCAATCAAGTGGAAAGGTTTGTGGAGAGTAATAGCTACAATGAAGAGAACCTCAATTCTCAACGAAACAAAGGTATGTCACTGAATAAACAGTCATTAGAACAAATACAAGTACCTGCCGGTTTGTCTTTGCATAGAAAAACGTCGCTGATGTTTACTGTTACCAAGTAATTTGGAAATTTCACAACAAATAAAACAGCATGCCTTTCAGTCTGTTAGTTTTACATTTTTCTAGAAAACTAAGACACCCTTTTCCTGGGAGGGTTTCTTAATTCACTGTCGGAAACTGTTGTTAATTGAATTCAAGTAGTAGAATAGGGACAGCAGCTTCCGTTTTTTTTTTGTGGGGGAAGCTTATTAATTTGAGGGGGAATACATTAACGTAGATGACGTCATATGCTATTGTCTTTAACTCATGAATAACTTGCTGTGGAATACATTAACGGCCGTTATTGCCGTGGTATTTAATTACCTACAATAATCAGTTCCAAAAACCGGGTTATCAGAGATACCCCCTCTTTCACCACCATGGCATAATGAACTCGCCCAGACTTGCTCTATTGTTTCCACTTAACTTTCTACGTTGATTGGTTTATACAGACATCTATTGCTGTTTTGTTACAAAAAGAACAGCGACCATTATGTGTCTCATTCTGTGCAATTCGCATTTGCCTTGAGAGTTTCCTAGTTAATTGCTTCATGCCAAAAATTGTTAGACTTATTTCGTTTGAAAGTGGCGTTTACCAGCGTGTCGGATATTGAGTCTGCCTTGAATGCTTGTGCATCGGTTGAAGAATGGGAGATGGTGACAGAATCGATTCAAATCCCGGAAAATTGTGTTCCGTTGGCTTTTGCGAGGTTGGCTGAGCTTACAGTTCAAGAACTCGAGGTACGTTTATGTTCAGTTCATAAAGATAGCTCTTTATTGTAATGTTCACGCTTTCTTTTAATTCCATTAACCTTCAGCGCACTTTTTTTCACTCTGATAAGTACAGTCATTCAAACATTACTTTCATTGAATTGAATCGTTCGACTATTTTATTCCCACTTTGACCGTATTTTATTTTCTTACCACGGGTCTCAAACAACGAGATCCCAACAACAAACGTAAGAGAAGAGTCAGTTGATTTGAATGATCTGGTAAGTTAACAGAGAAGAGAATAAACTTTCATAGTTCTTTTATTACCTTTACACACCACTTACCAGTTCATTATGCTAACAGACTTGACCGAATTTGTATGTAAAATTAACACCTCTTTGTTCAGCAATTTAGTAATTTAAGAAACAATAAGATGTCAGAGAAATGTAATATCAGAATAAGCACGATCTCAATTTGTCTTTTGAGATTTTAGAGGCTTTATAACCAAGTGAAAATAATTATCTGTGCTAAGTTTATGTATCATATTCCTAGTGCTCATAAGACTTCTGCTATTTAAAACTGAATGGACATTTTAATGAAATTTTCGATGCTCCACAGCATGCTTTTTTTGCCGATTATTTATGGATTAAGTTGTTGCTAAATTGAAGATTAATTAGATCGTTTCACCTGTTATCAGTCTTCTAAAAGTCATTTATTATTTTCTATTCTTTAAGGACAATACGGACCTGTTCATACCAACGGAAATGTTAGAACCATGGGGGTCCATGGGGTGATTGGGAAAACGAGCTTCAAACTTCAGCGCAGGTAAGTGTGTTTATTCTGTGAGATTGTCACTATTAAATCACAAAACGTTTATTTATTATTCGTCTCATCGAATTTCTCAGGATCCGCAAGAACTGGTAATTGGTGCCGAACCAACGACAGAGTGGATCTGGTGGGAAACGAAAAACCGAGGTATGTATTATAATAGTGGCGTAATTGTTATGGTTTATCGAGGTGCTAACACGATTAATTTAATTTTTCTTTTAGGACGAAGAAAATATGTATCCTGCCAAAAAGACTTGCCATGAATGCGAGATGTGTTGAAAAGTGTTTACTCGAGCAGATAAATTAAAACATCGTCAACACACTCACGTCAACGAGAAACAACACGAATGTTCCAAGTGTGACAAGAAATTCAAAAGAAAATCGGATTTGCAACGCCACGAGAAACAAGTCCATGAGTGCCGGGCTGCCGAGAGGGAATATAAATGTAATACCTGTGGAGAAGTATTCCATAATATGGCTCCATTCCGAGCGCATCAGAAAACAGCTCACACTAAACCATCGACAAGCAGGAAACGTTCTCACGAAGATGATCCAGGTACAAAGCGATACAACATTTCCTTTGTATAGTTAACTAAAATTTCATTTTCTGTAAAGGATTAGTCGTATGTTAATTTGTGTTACTTCATGCAACACAGTAGAGGCTAGGACATGTTGCAAGAAACCTTTTGTTTAGAGGATTAATCCCATACAAACTGCCGATGAAAGAAATTAAGTGGAATAGTTATTTTATGTAGTTTATTAAGTCGCGTGCAAATTAAAGTTTCTATCTATGTCAGACATAAAAGATAACAAGACATGTTGTAAAACGCTTTTGTGTAACAGATTGGTTGAAAACTATTTTAATAGTAGAAGCTTGACCAGGTCTTTTGTTTAATACATTACAAGCGTTATTATACATTTGTCATTATAATTTTCAATTTCATTTCCTATTCAGAGCCAAAACCCAAGAACATGAAGGCAAACCCTATTGAAAAGAGGTCACCTCCACTAGCACCCACTCCAAGTTCCAGCTGGCAGGAAGATCTGAATGCCATCTCCGACCTTTCTAAAGACCAACAAGGTCCCGTTCCCGAGTATCGGCGCAACTGGTATCAAATCCGTACTCGATTCAACCGTCAAAATAGACTCTTGGACTGGTACAACTACTGCCTATCTTTCCTCCAACCCCAAGAGCTTATAAACCACCTGGACCAGATATTTACAAATCAGTCCACAGTCTTCAAGTTAAACGTTTACTTTGGTTTTATCCTGAGAAACAACGAAACAGGTGAACTTCACTATCATTACGCTTCCCGAAACAACAACCTGCTCTTTGAGTCACCATTCCAGATTTCAACCGCAGCCGATCTCCAGCAAGTTTGCGACGCGGCTCCGGAATATTGACATACTAGAATGGGTACGCCAGCAATGCCCAAACTCCAAATGTGGTGGTGGTGGTGGTGGATCAGGTGACCAATATCACTTTCTTCATCAGTAAGATCCGAGGGCATCGCATTGAACGAGGTACCCATTTGCCACTACCTTACCAAGAATCATGGTTTAGTACCCTTGGATCGCAACCACAACAATGGAAACGTGTACAACGATAATCTTTGCTTCTTCCGGGCCCTGGCACTTCACAATGGATGTCATTTAAAAAATCTGGAGCGAGATACGAAGCATTACTACCAGAGATACCGGGCAACTCAACTGGACAAAAAGAAGTTTTGTGGTGTGAAGCTTAAAGACCTTCATGATCTGGAACATCTCTTTGAAGTAAACATCTGTGTACTCATTACAGCCTACCAAACTGGATGGAGGGGGAGAAGACAATGAAGGCCAAGCAGACGATGATGCCAGTCCGGAAATCGCTGCTCAACTGATTCACCGATCCCTTTGCCACCATTCCAGTACTCCTTACCTCAACCTGTATCAGCATCACTTTTCCTACATCAAAGATATGAACAAATACGCCAAATCATACTGCTGTTCTCGATGTGGAAAATTCTGGAAACATATAGGAAAACTACATCACCACGAGCGAACCTGTGAGGCTAAAGTCCAGTACACGTTTCCTGGTGGTGTTTACAAGACTCCACCCACCATCTTTTAATTGCTAGAAGACGAAGGCTTCACGATTCCTAAACATTTAAAGTACTTCCCTTACAGAGCTACCTTCGACTTTGAATGTATGTTCAACTCACACACAAGTCTTAGTGATACAAAAAAAACTTACCTGGAACACCAAGCATATCCCGCTGAGTGTAAGCGTCTGTTCGAATGTTCTGATCAATGACCAACCCAAGTGCTTTGTGTCTGATGGAGATTCCAAACAGCTTGTCAAAGACATGGTGGAGTACCTGGTGAAAATCAGCCAAGAGAGTTATGGCCTGTTGAAGGAGGAGTTTGCCACCATATTTGAAGCCATCGATCAAAAGCTAGAAGAAATGAAACAAAAATCACAAATGTCTGAACCAACCCGAGTGGGCAACATAGAGAACAACATAGTATATGATAGTGAAGACAAGGGAGAAGATCTGATGGAAACAGATGATGAAGACAAAGACATAGAATCTGAAACGGAAGAAGATTGTGCTTTCCTAGACGATGAAGTAGAGGAACAGAGCCCTTCTTTTTACCGTGCTTTAGATCTCGAGCGAGAAGAATGTAGTGACGACGATCAAGAGTATGTGGATGATAAACCAGAAGTAAACAGCCCGCAACCTAAGAAGAAAAAAAAACACCCCTTGAAGAAACGGAGAGACAGACTCGAAGAGTATTTGGAAGAGCTTCCAGTCCTGTCCTTGGCTTCAATTCTGGAAAATATGATCTTAATGTCGTCAAAGAATTCCTGTTTCCTGTCCTGGTCCAGAATGAACAAGTTCAGTTCACCATTAAACAAAACAACAACTTCATGTGCCTCAAAACGGAACACCTTCGCTTTCTCGATGTCACAAAATTTCCTGGCTCCTGGGTTCAGTTACGATATGTTTCTCAAAGCGTACGAATGTCCTCAAACCATGGGCTTCTTCCCCTACGAATAGATGGACTCACTTGACATGTTCGAGCACCCTTCTCTTCCACCTCATGAAGCCTTCCCTTCACTCAAGAACGCAAATATATCTGATGAACAATACAATTACTGTCAACAAGTGTGGCGCGAAAACAACATGAAAACCTTCAGAGATTTCCTTATCTGGTACAATAACCTCGATGTGAAACCCTTCTGTGACGCCCTGGAAAAGATGTGCTCCTTCTGGAAAAACAAAAATCTTGACATGCTGTGGCAAGGCATCTCAATCCCCGGTATTTCCTTGACTTATCTCATCACTACCTTGGAATCTGGTATTTTCTTCACATTATTGGATGAAAAGAACAAAGATCTCTACACGTTATTTAAGACAAATATGGTGGGTGGACCAAGCATAATCTTCCATCGCTATCACGAAGCAGGTAAAACAAAGATTCGAGAAAAAAAGATGGAAGATCAAAGGAAAGAAGCAAAGTTGTGTGAAAGAATCGTAGGGTATGACGCCAATGTCTTGTACCTGTGGGCCATCATGCAAAACATGCCCACAGGATCGTTTACCAGACGCCGAGAAGAAACAGGCTTCAAGAGAGAAAATACCGCCAAGATGGCAATGGAGTGGTTAGAGTGGAAGGCACGCGAAGCTGGGATTCATATACACCACCAGATGAATAACAGAGAAACGCATCGGAGAAAGAAGAATCCCAGTGGATGGCTTTCATGCTCCGTCTCAAACGGTCTTCCAGTTCCATGGGTGTTGATGGCACGGTCACAACTGCCATTTAACACAGGAGAAACAAATAAATGAGAAACGAAAAAAACGATGGTTGAGTTGCTGAAGGAAACTAAAGCTACCTCCAAATACATCCGAGATCAAGGCTTCACTCTTGTGATGGCAGTGCCAGTGGCGCCGAGTGAAAAAATCCAATTCTCAAATACAGCAGTTTCTGAACTCCAAGTTCCACCGCCCCCTTGATCATCACAAGCATCTCACACAAGACCAAATCCTAAATGGCATCAAAAACTAGTCTCTGGCGAGGTGGAGTGTGATATCCGGATACCAGCCATCTGAAAGGCAAGTTTGCTGAAATGCCACCCATTTCAAGAATACAGAAATCCCTCGAAATGACATTGGGGAATGTCATGAGAAATTAGCATATAGCCAATGCGCATGTGCACATGTAGGTTCACGGACCTCGTGCTTTCGTGTTGTTGCTTCAGTTTCATGTTGTAGTTTCGCTACATGCAAAAACGAATTCAAGATTAAAGTTTGTTTGTTTATTACCATGACATGGTGGCAGCGGTAAAAACGACAGCTAAACGATGTTGAAACTTGATCCCGGAAAAGCTCGACTTTTCAAAGCCGCAAGAGTGGCCAAACTGGAAGCAGCGTTTCGATCGCTTTAGATGTGCGACGAAGCTAAACAAAGAAGACGAGGAACTTCAAATCAATGCTCTGATCTATACAATGGGCAAAGAGGCAGAACACATATTTAACGCATTTACGTTCGCAGAAGGTGATGAGAAGAAATACGACGTGGTGTTAGGCAAATTCGAGGAACATTTCGTGCCAAAGCGAAATATTATCCACGAGCGAGCATGTTTTCATCGACGAGTGCAGAAGGATGGAGAAACTGTTGAAGCCTTTATTCGAAACCTCTACGAACTAGCGGAACATTGTGAATTTGGTCTACAGAGGGACGAACAAATTCGAGACAGGATAGTGATTGGAATTTTGGACAAATCACTCTCGCAAAAGCTGCAGATGAAATCCGATCTGAACCTTGACACGGCTATACAAATGGCGCGTCAATCAGAGCAGGTAAAAGTTCCAAGTCGCAGGCCAAGTAGACAACAAACATCTTGGAGAAGTAAATCGAAAGAATTGGAGGCCGAACGCAAATAGAAGACAAGGTCCTACTCAGTGTGGCAGGAATTTTAGGCGACCTGGAGCTCCTTCGATTCAGCTATGTTCTAGATGCAACCGTGCTCATAAGCCTGACGAGACATGCCCGGCGACGGGAGCCAAATGTTCTAAATGCAAGAAAAAGGGACATTTTGCTGTAGTTTGCTGTTCGGTGGTGGGAGAGGTAACACATACTCCCCAAGAAACTAGCCAGCATTTCTTTCTGGGAGCTATTAAATCGGGTGACAGTGGCGAAGAACCATGGAGCGTCATGTTACACATCAACAAGAAGCCTGTGCAGTTCAAAATTGACACTGGAGCTGATATCTCCGTGATGTCAGTCAACATATCAAGCTCTTCCACAGTGCCCTGAGCTTAAACCTTCGACTGCGATCTTATCCAGCCCAGGAGGAAAGCTTAACTGTAAAGGCCAGTTTACTGCTAACATTGCTTTAAATAAGAACACCTACAGTGAAGATATTTACGTAATTGAAGGTCCATGTGTAAACAATCTTCTTAGTCGACAAGCAGCATGTCGGATGGGTTTAGTCCAACGCGTCAATGAAACCACCGCAGATGTTTATGGAGACATTGGTCTCATGGACTGTGATGTAGCAAAAATTGAGTTATCAGAAGATGCACAGCCTTATTGTATTAATGCAGCGAGGAAAATTTCCTTTCCACTTCTTCCCAAAGTAAAAGAGGAACTTACACGCATGCTTGAAGCTGGAATTATTGAAGAAGTCACAGAACCGACGGATTGGTGTGCTCCTATGGTTCCAGTTGTGAAACCCAATGGCAAAATCAGAATTTGCGTTGACCTGAGGAAACTAAATGAAGCTGTGAAGCGAGAGAGATACATTCTCCCTACCTTGGAAGATGTAGCCCCAAAATTAGCTGGAGCAAAAGTATTCTCTAAGTTAGATGCATCAGGTGGTTATTGGCAGATACCCTTGCACCCTGACAGCACAAGGCTCACAACGTTCATAACTCCAATGGGTCGCTTCTGTTTCCGCCGCCTGCCATTTGGGATAACCTCAGCACCTGAAATATTTCAGCACAGAATGACAAGTCTACTTAAAGACCAAGAAGGCACAGCAGCTATTCAAGATGATATCATAGTCTATGGGAGAAGTGTAGCAGAACATGACAAGAGACTGCAGGAAGTATTCGAGACCATTGCCAAGTCAGGTCTGAAGCTCAATGAAAAGAAATGTGAAATCCGCAAGCCTAAAATCTGCTACTTTGGAAGTGTTATCAGTGAGCAAGGAGTCAGCCCAGATCCAGATAAAGTAAGAGCAATTCAGGAACTTCCACCACCACAGAATGTATCCCAATTGCGACAAGTGCTGGGCATGATCAATTACCTTGGCAGGTTCCTTCCAAATTTATCAACAGTGGTAAGTCCAATGAGTGAGTTGCTGAAATTAGATACTGCCTGGACTTGGTCCCATAGGCAACAACAAGCCTTTGAGAAAGTTAAGGCCATGGTGACCACTACACCAATATTAGCCTTCTATGATGTCAACAAACCTACTGTAGTCAGCGCAGATGCCAGCAGCTACGGCCTAGGTGGTGTCCTTCTTCAGAAACACGGTGATCAACTACGCCCTGTAGCATTTGCCTCACGCACGATGACAGATGCTGAAAGAAGATATGCACAAATTGAAAAGGAATGCTTGGCATCAGTGTGGGCCTGTGAAAAGTTCTCGCGCTATCTTTGTGGTCTTGAGTCATTCAGGTTGTTGACGGATCACAAGCCACTAGTACCCCTGTTTAACCGCCAAGACCTGGATAAAGTACCTTAACGATGCCAACGTCTTCTCATGCGTATGATGAGATTCAAACCTAAGGCAGAACACTGGCCAGGAAAGGAACGCGTTGTTGCTGATACCCTCTCCAGAAACCCGCTTGTAAATGTCGAGAGGCATCAGACTCAGAAGATGATGTCAAATCTTACGTTGATGCAGCTGAGATGTCACAACCAGCATCACTTGAGAAACTGGAGCAGATCAAGCAAGCTACACTGTCTGACCCACAGCTCAGTCTTGTACTGAATTACACAATTAATGGATGGCCAAAGTATCCAAAGGATGTTCCAGAACAGGTTCGTCAGTACTACACAGTTCGTGGTGACTGGTCTGTAGTAAATGGCAAAATCATCTATTGCAACCGAATTGTTGTACCTCCAGCTCTACGTTCAGAAGTCTTGGACCGTATCCATGATGGTCACCAGGGCGTGGCTAAGTCCCGTGAAAGAGCCAACATGGCTGTGTGGTGGCCAGACATCAGCCATGACATTCAAAACAAAGTGTCCACATGCAAATTCTGCCAAGAGAATCTACCCAGCCAGAGGAAAGAGCCGTTAGTCACTACACCACTCCCTAACAGAGCATGGAAGAAGATTGGTGCAGATCTCTGTGAACACAAAGGAAAACAGTTTCTAGTTGTTATTGACTATTACTCAAGATTTCCCGAAATTGCCTATATGTCCAGTACCACAAGTGATCATGTGATCAACAAACTGAAAGACATTTTGCCCGATGGGGAATACCCGAGGAAGTCGTTAGTGATAATGGACCACAGTTTTCTTCAGAACTGTTCTGCAAATTCAGCCAAGAGTATGACTTCAAACATACCACAACAAGCCTTTATCACCCGCAAGCAAATGGTGAAGCCGAAAGTGGTGTCCGTATTGCCAAGATCCTTAAGCAGAGTGATCCATTTGTTGCTTTGATGAGCTATAGAGCTACACCCCACACAGCCACTGGTGTAAGCCCTAGTCAGTTGATGATGGGAAGAGAAATTGGGACTCTCCTTCCTACGTTGGAGTCTAACCTGAAGCCACTCTCAGAAAGCTATGAAGCCGTTGCTGAAGGAGATGAGAAAAGCAAGACAGCCTATCGACAGTCCTTTGACAAAAGACATGGTGTGCGAGCGCTATCAGAATTACAACCTGGAGATGCTGTCCACATGAAACTAGATCAGCAGAAGGGATGGAAAACCCCAGGGGTAGTCATCGCCAAAAGTTCTACACCTAGATCTTACGTTATCAAAACACCCCAAAGTATTGTGCGTCGAAACAGGAGACACTTGCGCCCGACGACAAGCCCTATTGATGTTGAGAAGTTTGCAGAACTAGAACCAGATATAGAACCAGAACAGGATCTTAGTCCAACTGCTGATGTGCAAGAGTTACCCCCAACTGTGACTCAGTACAAAGTGCCACTAGTTAGACAGCCACACCCTGATCTGATGAGTCCTCTTAAAACTGTCACTAAGTCGTCTGGGGCAGAAGTCAGAACCTCAAGCGGTCGAGTTGTGAGGAAACCAATCCGCTTTTGAGAGGACATTTGATTTGGACATTTGATTTATCATTTGATTTATCATTTGATTCATTAGTCAGAGACATTGACAGTTTGATACGAGTGTTGTCATTGTTCAGTTTATTTCTAAGTTGGTACATCAGTTTCATTATCTGCTCCCTAAAGAGCTCAGAGAGGGAGATGTCATGAGAAATTAGCATATAGCCAATGCGCATGTGCGCATGTAGTTTTACGGACCTCGTGCTTTCGTGTTGTTGCTTCGGTTTCATGTTGTAGTTTCGCTAAATGCAGAATTCAAGATTAAAGTTTGTTTGTTTATTACCATGACAGGGAATACATGCAATCCTTTGCTGAGGAACAGAAAATCATGTCTCTGCCCCGACGGAGCTTGATCGGTAGCTACTTTGGGGAGAAGATTCTGCTGTGCTGGCAACACCCCTAATTAAATGGTACTTGGAGCATAGCCTGGAAGTAACCCATATATACCAAGTGGTGGAGTATACACCCGTTCCTTGCTTCCAACCCTTTGGGGAAGCTGTCTCGGAGGCACGACGGGCAGGAGACGTGGACCCTTACAAAGCTATCATCTCAGATACCATGAAATTGGTAATTTTTTTAAGATTTTTTTTTACTGTATAAGTAAAATGCTTTTTTTTATTTCATATGTTAATTTTGCTAAATGCATGTGTTTGTACATTATTGTACAGGTGGGGAATTCCAGCTATGGCAAGACGATAACTGATCAAGAACGCCATCGAGAAGTTAAGTTCTGCGAGGAAACTAAGGCCTCCAGACTTATCAACACATCCTTCTTCAGGCAGACTGATTCCATAGACGAGAATACATACAAAGTTCAATCGTGCAAGAAAACCATCAAGTTAAATCAAATTGGTTTCTTTAGCACAAATTAAAATGATTTTGCTGCGTGGCACTCACGGTTAATGATAATATAATAATTGTTACATAATAATTGTTTACCAATACACCAAACTTAGAATGCTTCAGTTCTATTTTGATTTCATGGATAAATATCTTGATTGTAGTGATTTTCAGTATTATGAAATGGACACGACTCTGCCTATATCGCGATCGCGGGTCCATCGGTGGAAAGTTTGGTTAGACCAGCGTTAAGGGTAGAATTTGAAACGGACAAGCCCAACTGGTTCCCAAGAACCGATACTCCAGAACATAAAGCTTATGACAAGAGAACACCTGGGCTGTTTAAGGAAGAGTGGTCAGGGGCAGGAATCATTGGATTAAGTAGCAAGACCTACTATTGTTTTGGAGACTATGATAAGTTCAGCTGTAAGGGGGTCAATAAGAAAACGAATTTAACAAAGAGAAAGATCTTAAAGTTTTGTTGACCAAACAGAGTAGTGCGGGATTGAACAAGGGTTTCCGAGTAGTCAACAACAGCATGTATACTTATGAACAAGTACAGGATGGCTTTGCCTACTTTTTTTTATTGAACTGAAATACAAAACTACTTACAAATTAAAGCTAAATTACATCATATTATTTACTTACATGTTACTACATCACTCTTAGCCTTGCGTACCTTTACTTTACAAACACATACACACACACAAATAAAAGTAATATCGGCAACTACAAACAGCAGGGAAATAAATAGAAAGAAATAATTAGATGAGGAAAATTGTGAGGCCAAGGACTACAACGCCTAAGACCGAGTCTAATTTTCTGTACAAGGAAAATCCAGCCACGCCTTTTTAGAGGGAGCATTCCAGATATGACAACAGAAGACTGCATGGATATACTGACTAAAGACCACAATAAGGAGTATGTGTGCCAACAACAATCCATGCATGTCCAGCTAAATGCTGTCTTCCTTATCAATACAGTCTGTCAAGCTTCAGGATCTTTCTGCTGATGACAACGGTACTTACTGGAACAATGGGACATGTGTTTAGACGTGCTAGTCGCCAGAAATGGAAGTGTGAAGAAAAAGCTCGTCACCAAAGGCAAATTACCATCAACTGAAAGAATCCCTGGAAATAAAAAGAAAACATCGAAGAACAATTTCACCAAGTGGTAATGTTCACTGAAGAATCTGGTAATGTTGTCAACAACAACCTGGTAGTATTACAATATATTTTTGTGAGAGGAAAAGAGTGATAGTTCCAGATTACAGCACATGGGAACAAGAAAAAAAACAGCGTTCCTTTTCTTCCAGTCAGTTGTACAACCCAAAAACGCATCAGAACGACTGTCAAAAAACAGAAACCTGCAAAGGCTATGCGAGACCTGTCTCGACATTCAACCATGATGACAGCTGAATGTTCTGCCGATGTGCCAAGAGATATGAAACAGATTTACAATGTATGAGCTTCACTGAAGAATCAAGAAAACCAGGAGAGGAATCCCAGTAGAGAGCTCCAAAGATAAGCTTCACAGTGTCATGATCATGGCAGTGCAAGAGTAGGGAACAGATGGCGAAAGAGAATTCATTCACAGAATTACAGCATGGCCAGAGCCAATGTGTATCCTAGGGTACCAATACCAGTTCCACGATATTTCACGCTTCTGTTCTAGTCAAGTTGATTACTACCTGTTAGGAATCAACACCACTTTTAACTTGGGTGAGTTTTATGTCACCCCTACTGCTTAAAAAAGTCTGATTCTCGAAAATAGCAGGGACGGGAACTTGCCAATCTTTATTGGACCCACTCCATATGAGCCATTCCTACAATGCATACTGCCACTTGGCTTCTAGGCTTCTAGAGGTGGACAGTGGCATCGCAGATCTCACAGGTGTTGTTACAGATGGTGAGGCGGGGCTGATAAAAGCGATGAAAGTGTTCTATCCACAAACATCACAGCTGTGCTGTAGCCGTCACTTCGGAGAAAACTGCCAAGACAAATTGAAATCTCTTGGCATCTCATTGGTTATGCTTCCACAAATTGTCTGAAGCCAGAAGGTAAGGATCCATGTTTGATGTGCTTCCTTTTATGTCACGTCGTTTACCTATTGTTTGACAAGTAGATGTGACAATAATCAGCAATAATGAATCGACATAATTCAGAAAAATACACTAAAATTAAAAAGAGTCATTTTATGAATTCTGTGTTTGTTCAACCTGGGGTTTATTCCTGTGCAATAGACTGTCTTCTAGAAGTGTCTACATATTGTTGCCAGTTTTATCAAAATTAAGTGCTCGAAGTCAATTTCCAGAGCTGTTGTTTGCTGCTGCGTCAGACTATCAAAATCAGGGTGGAAATCCAAGCTTTTTGGCTGGTATACGAGAACCTGTGTGGTCTTATCTAAGAGAACGTTGTAGCTCGTTTCAGGCTAGGGATTGTAATGCCAGTTTCAGTCAAATTTTTGAAAAGAAAACTTTTGGAAAACTAAATCCTGACGAAGTCAGTCTCTTTGCAACACAGAGATTGCTTGAGAGTTATTGTCCAACTTGTAACAAAAATGTTAACCTTAACAGTAACATATTTTTGACTTACGTGTCAGTCTGGATTGGAAAAGTTTAAGTATGATAAAATTTCATGGCCTTTGTATGTCTCGAGTATTCATACTCAGCCTGGAAAATTAAGGTGTGGTAATTGTAGATCTTTGACAGATGAACCTTTGGCAACATCTGTAGTTAATTCAAAGTTTCTTTTCATTGAATTTGCTCCTGAAGCATAATGGCGGGTCTAATAATGGATGGTAAAATTGAAGTTGGTAATTGTTGGTACAATTTGAAAAGTTTAGTTCGTTGTTATCAATCTCATTTTACATGTGGTATTGTCAATGACCAGAAATGGTTATACTTTGATGATCTGCTTCAAACTGTACGACAATTTCCTAGCTTGGAAGCCATGCAAAGACACATTTCAGGTGGATGGTTTTTTGCAGTATTTGAACTCCAGCATCTCCCTCTTCAACTTCAACAGCAAGCAAGTTACTCCCTTTATATCATTCTTTTGTACCAGCAATAATTGATGTTAGATATAGCCAAAAATTCGAACTTGTAAACAGATCTTTTCTTATAGTTTAAAAGAATGTATTATCAACACTGAAAATGTTTTGATCAAAGCTTTGTAAAGCGAACTGAATCACTACGTGCCGGAACCTTGCATTTCCTGTTTGTATCTTACCATCATTATGGAATATGTGTGAAAGTCTTCATTATGAATCAGTAACTTTCAAAACACAATGACCAAGAATGCTATTGACATAACCTCGAGTCAACAAACAGTAAACCCTAACACTATACTTAAACCCAACAAGTACAATTAATAATTTATCTCAAATACTCAATGAACGTCTTGTAAACACAACAAACAATATTTGTTTTCAATAATAGAACAAAAACAGTTTAGTCTGTTATTTTTAACCGATTCATCCTTTTCTTCATCCACAGTTGTTATTGGGTACATCCAGCATGTGACGCCAGTAAAACAAAGCCAATCAAGCTCAAATCTGTACTTTGATGTCAAAGTGCAAACCTCCAAACAAGAATGCAACATTGTCAAGGTCATGCACCAGAAAGGAGATGGCTGCAAACGCCAGATCTCCCTCGACAAGATGAATGCTCAACAGCCAGTTAAAATTTCCAATCTATCTATGACTGCATCAGGAACAATCTTTTTTAATAAGGGTGCAGAAATTCAAGATCTACCCAGCCATACTATCACCTTCCAGTATGAGGTACTAGATCCTTTCGAAGTGACAATGATTACCTCTCTCATGAAGTCCACTACAGGGAACTTTAATGTACGTGGCAGTATTAAGTGGAAAGGAGAAGCGCACATCCCCTCAGAAAAGACGACCCAATTTGTCCGTGATGCCACGCTCACAGATACCAGTGGGTCTATCCCGCTGGCTAAGTGCACCAGTCCAAGATGGCGTCCAAACCCTGAAATCGACCAACCCAATCTCCAGCACGAAAATGTAGACTGTCTACATTGGTAACTCGAGACAGTTAGTACAGGGTCTACATTGAGATCGCTTCGGACTGCTCAAGAGCCCGGCCACGGCAGACTGGTAGCAAAAAGCAGGATCTTTCAAAATGGCGGATGCCTCGCGGCGAAGTGAAGGGAAATTAAAATGTGTCACTGATGAAGTTGAAATGGCTATTGCCAATTTAGAGTCGACAATAAAAGAAGGTGGCACAAAGAGGAAGGTTAGAAAGTGTGAAGTGACTGTTATGTATGATTCGTTTGAAAAACGGATAATCAAAAATCCACGAACAACTTCACGAAAGGCGGCTGATATTTCAACATCCACGCATAGTGCCTAAAATTGTGAGATTTTTCCGATGATTTACTAGTCTTCGTCTCTTTTTTGTTAGGAGATATTTTTATTACTATTATTATATATTGTTATTTCACATTTAGTTATTATTTTTATTTATTGCCTGTGCTTTAGTTAGTTCCAGCACTAGCGTCTGCACCAGTGAAGATTTGGTACATGTTGATGATCAGAATGAGTTACACTTCGAATATAATAGTGAAGATAGCGGTAAGTAAATACATTTTGGTGTATATTTTGATCTGGCCCTACTGTCGCACAGAAAACAGGATATGAAGGATAAGACACGGGCCTTGGAGGAACAAGTTGTGAAGGTAGGCCTGAAGATCAATGCCACCAAGAAAAAACTGATGCGTATTGGTACCAAATGTGGCGATGGTGTGTCGGTTGCAGGGGGCGGATTCATGAAGTGGATGAGGTTCACATACCTTGGGAGCATTGTTAGCAAGAAAGGAGGCACTGACGAGGACATTCAGGCACGAATTGGAAAGACAAGACAGGCATTTGCGATGGTGAGACCAATATGGTGATCCATGGCACTAACAACCAAGCTGAGAGTCTTTGGGTCAAATGTGAAGGCAGTGCTATTGTATGGTTCTGAAACTTGGAGGCTGACTATAGGACTAGAGCAGAAGTTGCAAGTGTTCATCAACAAGAGCCTGAGGAATATCTTGCGGATCTGGTGGCCGAGAAAAATCAGCAACAAGGAGCTTTGGAGACAAACAGAGCAGCGACCGATAGAACAGGAGATAAGACAAAGAGCTTGGGGCTGGATTGGCCACACATTGAGGAGAACAGATGGACATGTAGTCAAGAGGGCACTAGAGTGGAACCCACAGGGGAAGCGAAAGAGAGGGAGACCCCAGCACACTTGGCATTGCACGAGAATGGCAGAGTTGGAGGGGAAACATCTCACGTGGAATGAGGCAAAGGGTACTGCACAAACTAGGGTTAGGTGGCGCGCTCTAGTTGAGGACCTAAGTTCCACTTAGGAACGAAGAGAATTAAGTGAGTAAGTAAGTATATTTTGAAGTTGAAAAGTAAGCTTATAAAATTGAATTTGTTATTGATGGATTGTACGTACTCGTATTCATTTAGGCTAAACTGTACAATACCTGGCCACTTATTTGCATCTCCTTTAATAAGAATGGATCCTTTTGTTCATATGCCTCGTTCTATAAAACGCTCTGGCATATGTAAATTAAAGTGGCTGGGTATTCTAAAATCGCTCCACTAAAAACGTTTCTTCCTTCTTTTAACAGATACCATGTTGCAAGAGGCATTCAATGATGCTGAAAAGCTCATTGAAGCAAACACGCTTCGAAGAATAACCTGGCAAACCAGGCAGACACGCCTTGTAACCAACTGGGCAAGTCTTCAGGGCAAAACTTGCTTATGACCCTTTTTGTGAAGCCTTGTCATCTCCACAACAATGCTCATAGTGTTCTGTGCAGATATAAAAGTGTGTCGTGCTTGCATGGACTGTGGCCCTGGTGTACTTTGTGCTATGTGTGACACGCAGGCCCATGATCGCAATCCAATCCATGACAGGGAAGTTTGGAATGGGAATTTTTTCTGTCCCATTTTGCCAACCGAAGCAGTTGACTCTCAAGGAAAAACTGTTTTCTGTTGGTAAGAAAGTACTGGAAGATGTACATTATACACATGTTAAAAACATTAAAAAGGGGTCTTTGACTGTACCTGTCATATTTAATTTTTTTTTTCCAAGCAACACACATAGTCCTCATAATTTTGGTCAGTGATCTATACTCTGAGGTTTTTCTCCAATAATTAACTTTTCTATATGAAAAAAGAAAAAATATATCGAGCTGGATTTCTTTTCATATTTGACAATGGTATTTTTAGAAATAACTTTATTCTCAGTACATAAAAGGTAGAAAAAATGACATGGTAATGGACATGATGTTAGGAGAGGTTCCTGGTTAATATGGCGTATAAATTTATTTTTATTATTCAAGGTGATTTATTAGTAGTTTAAGTGTGCATGAAAAAAACAAATGCTGTTGTAACCCTGTGACTGACCATATATTTTACGGCTATGCAAGTATTAACTACTCATATTATTTAATATTTCAGCCCGCTTTGTTCCATGTAAAGCTGCCCTCTTCTGCTGTCCTCATTGTAAGAATGATTCAATTAAGGTCGTACCTTCACAATCTGAGTGTATTTTGATTAATATGAAAGGTAAGTCATTGTCTAGAGTGTTTAATTTACCACGGGAGTCTAAATGTACATGTAGATTAGATTCAGAACGTTTCTGAAAGAGTGAACTCGTGTCAGACACTTTTCCCATTGAAACACTCATTTGTTTTACAGCCATGCTCCATCACGCGTAACCAGTATTTTGGAAAATTTGACTGTAGTTTTCAAGTTTACGCGTCGGTTTCGAAATTCATTCCGGCGAGATTGGGAATTCCCGTAAGAATTTTATCGTATTATAGGAAACAAAGAGCAACAAAGATTATTTTATTTTAAATGTTACATATCCGAACAAGGTTTTTTATGCGTGTAGCGACGTTAATTTTTGGTTAACTCGTGACTTTTAAAGTGTTCTTTGGCTGGCGGGCTTGTGATGTTAAGTTAAGTTCGGCAACTTTAAGATTAAACGAGAAAAGAGTACATTGAGTGGATTACCGAGCGTGGAAGCAGAACCCGCACTGGTGAACATGAATTTGTTCCTGACCGCTCTTTCAACCCCTAAACTACAGAGGGACCACGGTGTCCAGTGAGAATCTCCCGAGAATATCTGTCCAGGCGACCACTTGAGATGAACAGTGAAGACGCCCCCTTTTACCTGGCAGCCATTACTAAGCCTGCTTCTACGATCTGGTACAAGAAACAGCCACTTGGCAAGAACTCGCTTGGTTCATATATAAAGTCTATGAGCGAGGCCGCAGGATTGACCGGATGACACACCAACCACTCCGTACGAAGAATCATGATCTCAACTCTTCGGAAAGAGAACGTCGAGCCTTTAAACATCATTGCACTTGCTGGACAAAGAAATTTAAGTCCTTAGACAGCTATTCCAGCACTTCCACAGAGCAGCAAAAGGACATGTCAGCAAAACTCAGCAACTACATTGAAGATTCCAAAACAAGCAAGTCTCCAGTTGAAAGCAACATCCCGAAGCCTCAGATTGCTTCAAATGGAAAGCACGATGATAGAGCCAAAGATATGTTCACTGGAGCAGTCTTCAACAATTGTCAGTTCACCTTTGCTGTCGATGCACATGGCTTCGAAACTGGCGAGCAATTCAGCTTATTTCAGAGGAAAAAAAATTAAGAGAATCTTGCCCCTTTCTGATAGTGACGATAAACTTTAAAGAAACTTTGTAGTGTTGTTTAGCCGATTTAGAACATAACTTTCACGGCCGCTAGAACTATTTACGGAGTTTTTTTGAAAACTTATTTCAGTCTTTGTAAAAATGAATGAATGAAAAATCTGACAAAGCTATTTTTAATCGCCGTGTGTCAAAAACATGTCATTTGTCAAATAAAATGCATTTTACTGGCTTTCTGTTTGCTTGCGTCACTCACGCGTGCCATACGAAGAATGAGAAAATTGCCGCTTTCTGTACTCTAGCTGAAAAAATAGATGATTGATAACAGAAAAAATTCAGTGGTATAATAAACCTCTTATTCGTTGTTTTGGGAGATAATACGCGCGGACATTTTACTCATTGCTCGCATTTTTCCTCGCCCCCGGGGGACTCGGAAAAATACTACGCAACCCGTAAAACATCCGCGCGTATTATCGCCCAAAACATCGATAAGGGGTTGTATTTAACACATGCAACCACAAATACACCTCTTACATTTGTAAATCCCTTCTGGAATTGTATTACTGCATTTAATAATATGCATTTTGGTAATATTTATGTTGTTTGAAGATGTTTCGTCTATTTGTAACAGATTCTTCCACATGCAAGCAAAGCCCAGTTTTGCAGTTGGTATTGTTACCGCAGGATTATGCATGACTTTATTTGCATGACCTTGTATTCTGAGTTATTGCAGTGGTCTGGACCGAATTCTAGGTCCCAGATGACCACGCTTGTTTTTCCTTGCACAGTGAACACCCTCATTGTAGTTTTCCACAGTTGAACTCATTGAACCGTGAAGTTTCACGATATATTTACGGATTTACGGACTTTATTATGGCTTTAAGGCATTCCAAACGTTCCAAGGACACAGATGTGAGTATTTGTATATTTTGCAGTGTTTGCTGTCTTCGATTTCCACTTGTTAGTTACGGCCCTGTTGTAATGCTAAACAGTGCTCAATAGTAACGGAAACCACATAGAACATAAAAATAGCTTGAAATTTTGTAGTTTTTACTTAACAAACGAACAATAGTAGCTCTTAAAAATAAATAACTGTTATGTCGCAAAATGACACTATTATGCCAGCATTATGAGGTTTTATGGAAGTACATGTCGTGGTCCGCGCTGGTTTTTGGACATAAAATTCAAGGAGTATTCAAGTACTATTCAACAGCACAGGTTTCGCAAAATCTGTCCCCGATTTTGAAATCTGCGCCCAATCCCTGAATTACATTAATACAATCCTAATTTATTTCCCATCCGAACAAAAATTCAAGGAGTTGTCATTATTTTCAAGCACTTTCAGCAACAATCCTCCTTTTAAGGGCTTTTCAAGCACCCTTGAAATCTAAAATTAAATTCCAGGGCTTTTCAAGGACTTCAAGGAGTAGCACAAACCCTGTAAAGTGATTTATTAACCTCTTATTTAAACAGGTGCGATTTCTTCGCATATGATGTCAGCTTGTTCATGTTCACCGTTTGTTGTGAGAGAAATTCACGCCATATTACCCTTATTTTCTTGCCGCTATACTTTACAGAAGAGGAAATCAATTCACCACAGTTGATCAGTGATCTGGCAGAGAGAGATGCAGACGCTTGTATGCTTGGAAAACTGGGCTTCACATACGGAAAAGCAGCATGGAGAAAGAAGATTGGAATTCTGGCAACAAGCACATGGGCAAACAGCTGCCAAAATTCAACAGCCCGGAAACAAAGACAGAGTTGAAAGAATTTTCTGCCGAAATTGCCCCAGAATGTGTCATACCAGAAATCAATTTTAACAAGAGGCTACAAGCAGCCTATACTCATGCACATGCATAAGAAAGTTTTATGATATATTTTAAACAAGATAAGAAGATGTCCGACATGGAAAAGAGTTACTCCTTTATTCAGTCATCATTCCTGCAAATCATGTTGCTTAGTTTTGATTGTTTTGTAAATGAAGGCTGTACCACAATGAGGCTAGCGATTCATCTAATTCTTATATATACCTGATGCGAACATTAGTAATGCAAGTAGGGTTGTCGGACACTGCCGTGACAATTCAGTGATGCTATTTTGCTGGAAGTGAGGGTAGCCGGTAGTCACTAAACCGGAAGTGTAAAGTTAAAATATGCTTGCATAAATTTGCATGCAAGTCAAGTAAGAAATCGAGCACTTTGGACCATATGTCGACTCCACTTGTGGTAGACTGCCTCTATGTCCTCCACCCCGTACTAACCAGGATGATTAATCTATCCTTAGAATCTGGCATGTTCCCGGAAAACTAGAAACAAGCAGACATTCTTCCTGGATTAAAAAAGTCAGGATTAGAAGTAGCATTTAAGAATTCAGCGTACTGGAATGTCATCTGCCAAATGTACATTCTTACACAGATAATACACAACTCTACATACCTTTTAAGCCAGATTCAAGTACTGAACAATCCAAAGCGTTAACATGCCCTGGAAAATTGCATTGATGACATCAAGAGATGGATGCTTGCTAATAAGCTGAAGTTAAACGATGATAAAATGGAGTTTAATGGGCACTAGGCAACAACTTGAGAAGGTCACCATCAATACCCTTCGTGTCAGTAATACTCTGTGACCTTACTGAGCCACTCAAGTAAATTAAGGCATGGGTCTTGGATGAAAAAATCCATTTTTTCACATTAATTAGAGCTATTCAAAGAGATTTCAACCTAACAGGATGAAACTTGGACAAAACAACCTTTGTGAAATAAGGAACGCCCTCATTAAAGTCACGTGACTTTGTCACGTGACTGATGCACAACAGCATCAGATAACAGTGAAAAAATGCACAATTTTAAACAGAAAATGGGAACACTTTTTCTTAATGCCTTAAAAAATCCAATGCCACGGTTGATAACTGAGGTACTAAAACTATTTAAGTGTGCTTGGAAATGTTGGAAAATTGACCGCTGTGTACAAGTAACGTATTGGTAAACTTAAATTAACATGATAAACAATCATTTTTAGTAGATTTTAACATCAATTACTTCGAAGTGGTAACATTTCCAAGCGTTAACAAGTGAAAAGCATCATGTTTTTGAATTTTTTGCGCCAAGAACTTGCTGTGGCACTTCTAAAGTGTTCCCGTAGACCAAAATACCTTTCCCGAACAATGGTGTCCGCCATTTTGAATTTGCCATGTATACTGAGCAACCTGCAGGCAAAGAGGCCCTGGGTACCATTTTGTTCGGTGTCTTGGAGACGAATTAACCAATGAGATAAATGAAATGATAAAAGGCCTGGCTACTTTGAAAATAATGGCGGACGAAGAATCGGAGTTAACAGCAAATGAAGTATTTTAACGAAGTTTTGAGTGCCTCAATGAGCGTTATTTCTGGAAAGCAAATAGAAAATCGAAAAGAGGATCTTTGCCTACAATAATAAATTTGTTATAAAGTCATGTAATCGTGTCCCATACGATTTACAAGGTGAGAAATAAATCGTGAATTTGTTATTGCGTTTTTATTGATGCTTCTTTGATTTAAGTTTCACGTCTTGAACGGCATTGCAAACAAGAGTAAGCTGCTCTTTTGATATAATTTATGTCGCAGGCGCGGGCGATATTTGGCGGTAAATTCAGAATAAATTAAATTCAATGCAAACCGTTTCGCTATACGCTTATTAGCAGTCCATCTTGCGACTGCCCCTTTGGAAGCTAATTATTATTCCCTTTGTCAAAACACTGCAAATTTATACTCTAGTCAAGGAAAAGTGAGCCTAAAGCATAGGTGAATTTCTGAAACGCTCTTGATACAACGTTTCGTGTAAAAACAATTCTACAACTTGGCGCCAGAAATGTCAATGTTCTTTAGCTGTGGATTTTCTCGAGTTGCAGTTAAACAAAGCTGCCTAAAAACTAATGGGAAAGTGGAGTGTAAACAAGAGCAACAGTGGAAGAGATATTCAGAGGTTTTTAAAGGGGAACACAAAACCCGCTTTGAGGTTGAAAAATATTATTATAGCAAGCGATGCACAAGTCTTCTACACCATTTTAAAAGATGGAAGACAGCCAACAGGGAAAAATATATTCACCACTTCAGTTGCAGCAACTGGGAACAGCTAACTGAACACGAAAAGAGGCAACATTCTCGTTCAAATTGCAAAGCCTGTGATGTTCATCACTTCTCGTACCAATCTTTATTTCCCCTTTGGGGAATCAAAACAAACTCTGTTACAGAAGAAGGTATTTTCAAAAATATCAACAGTCGAGTCCTTAAACCATCATCTGTTGGAAATGTAAAGGTTACAAAAAAGGCTATCAAAGCTGCCACTAAAGCAGTGTATGAAAAAATTAATGCCCCTTTTGAAAAAACATTTGGGGTAACTTTTGCCGTTGCACAAGCTCAGGTTCCCGAGCTAAATCTCCGGCTTACCTTAACCACCTCGTGCCAAAAAAAGGAATTCTGACTGGCCAGCTCATCATTAAAGTAGGCAATTGAAGTTAAAAACAGGCCCGCATCGTCCGCCATTGTTTTTCAATCATTCCATATAAACTCTCGTCTCCAGACCCTCCCGGCGTCTTCCTAGCATACCTATGTAACCTCGCCAAAACAGAACTTGACCCATGCCTTAATTTTCTTGAGCAAGCCAGGAACTGGGGCAGCTGGTTCGAAGCACAGATGAATCTATCTATGAATCACTTGGCTCCCAGGGTGAATTATTTGAGGTAAGTTAACAATTTCTCTTTGTAAAATTACTCTGAGGTGAAATCAATAAGTACAAGTTTCTCTTTGTGAACTTCAGTTTACCTTTCAACAAACTCTAGAAGCCAATGCAAGGCTGGCTTTACGGCAATGGGCTGATTTATTTAGCAGCCAATATTCAGTTCGGCTAACAAAATTAACCTTCCTCAGGGCCAGGGCTATACTGAAGGAAAATACTATTAATGGCTCCTATAAATTTGAATTTCAAAGAGCTGTTAGCCATTTTGTTAACCAAACTGAATATTGGTCGCTAAATAAATCAGCCCGTTGCCATAGAGCCAGCTTTGAATTCAGTTTATCTTATACATTTCAAGTGACGACTGACTCAAGTATCTTTACATAGAGATCCGACAAAACGGAACCAGTGCTTGTTACTTAGTACGCGTTGTGTGGACCTCGGCCTGTTCCAGGCGTTCAGATAGTGGGGAAAGCATAAATAGTTGGGGAAGGCACGAAGGAAGGTGAGCAAAAATAATGCGGGAAGAATGGGGAGAGGAAGCACTCCGCTTCTTCGCGCCTTCCCAACTATTTGCACTTTCCTCACTATCTGAACGCCTAAAACAGGCTATGTGGACCTCTGCATTCAAACTTTCCTGGAAATCAGCCATAATGGAATGGAAAGGCCCTCAGCATGGGACTCTGCTCCATTAGGCACGTGCAACAACAGGCATAATTTAAACAAACATTGATTTCTCACCTTTTAATCCAACAGGCATTCAAAAGAATGCCACCATGACGCGCCTGCAACAAGGACCACACCCAGTGGAGAAACGCTGGCCCCAAATGTCTTGACGCCTTCCAGTCGGTCGGCAGTAAGCGATATAATGCTTAAGACGGCCGACCGACACAAAGCAGCGCTTAAGATTCTCTCTGTTAAGTATTCCAGACATGAATTAGCAGTCTCCAACTATTCCGGGGCATACCACAAAGAAAGGCTTGATCCACAACGTAATTAAAGTGTCATTATCACCCAAACGTCAGCACCATTATTATTTATTTTTATCCAATGAAATGTAACTACCCTTGATATCTGGTTACGTGAAACGTGAATTTATAGGACAATGATCAATTCTGCTCAGTACAATTATAAGAGGGTCCAAAATAGGTTTGGCGGGATGCAGCATGAGGCTAAAAATCTAGGCAGGATATGAGAACATTTTGCGGCGGGATACGGGATGAAATACATCGCATAAAGCAACCTCAACTGACCTTTGTTATACAGTTATAATCAGGCGGGATCGGGATGCAAATTATTAGTTGGGGGATCGCGGGAAAGAGTCAATAAGAGTGGCGAGACTATAAAATTAATAAACTATGAATAGAACTCTACAGACTATTGTAACTGCTGAGTGAGTTATTTGGACTCACACATTTTGTAGCTTTTTGTCTGGCAGTGAAGCAGTACAAAATGGGTGATGACAGTCAAACCAAATTTCATTTTAGCGCCCTTTGAGTGTGACTTTTTCCTTTAGCTAATAAATTGTTGTATTTTTTCTCTTTTACTAGAAATTGTATTGGAACAATTCCCACCTGATGAAGAAGCAGGGGAAAGTGCACAGAGTGTCTAGAAGGCCATCTACAAAAAAATAGACACCAAATGCCGAGTGCAAAAATTTGTGGAATCTAGAAAAAAATTCTCCTAACCCTTTTAGTGCCAAGACAGTTGAAGTTAAAACCAGAGGGAAATTAGACCGAAATTTCATTTGAAAACCACTCAAAAACAACAGATGACATATTTTAGTGTTTTTATTAACAAATTTTACATGTGGCTAATATTATTAGGCAAAGTTAACCTCGAGCAAATGCAGTCAGCGATTTCTCCCTTTGGAGTATGTGACCTCAGGGGCGGCCCTTGGTGTAATTGCAGGGTGTTATTGCTCATCGCTTTCCATGTGCTTTGCATTTTGCTGATTGTAGTGGATCAATATTTTGCGAATCATAGCGGATTCTTGCAGCTTCTTGCCTATTTTGAACGTTGAAAGTTTGTATAGTCAAGATGTCTACTCGCACAACGCATAACAGCCAGGAGGTGGGTTATCCAGCGGAGGCTTCGGCAGCATCATCTGCATCAAATTCAGCTAGTAATGCTTCACTTGGAGCCTTGGGAGCCGGTTCTTCGCTTCCCCCTGCTAATGTCATCCCGCCAGATCACAGTGAGCCTTCTCCTGCCTTCCTAGCATCGGTGGTCCAAGCTATGAAAGCAGTGCTTGCCGCCAAACGCTCCACAACAGCTACAAATCCAGCAATCACGATCGCCAATCCAGCCTCACAATTACCTGCTCCAGGGTAACCATGTGGAGGAGACCTCAACACACAAGAGTCGGCCTTGTTTGCTGCAGGAACTGGGTTCATGCCAGCGGTAAATGCCACTTCTCAAGGTAGGCCTGCTTGTGTTGTTCCATCCTTTGTGTCGACTTTTGCGTCGCCGCCCCCCTCGCTCGTTTTCTCCCACGCGCCCTCTGGTGCTGGGATTTTGCCACATGGCCCTGCCAGCGTTTCCTCAGTATCATCGGCGGTCCCTGTTCTTCAGCAGCCGTTCGTGATCGGCCCTTTCCCCGGTACCAGCGAAATTGGTGAGCCAGATCGTGGCGGGCAAATTTGTGGATTTAAGCGAACTGCTTTCTTCGAACATTGTGCTAAGCAAGCCCAAGCCACAACTCCTCTTCGAAGGGTGGCTGGTGTTGACTTCCACGCCCAAGACCCTGAAGCGGCGAATTGAGGACATCACAAGCTGGATGGAAGCCTTTTCTGTTTACAGTTTGATCCTAACGTCACATTTTCTGCGCCGCTGGAGGGATTTGCTGCAGTATCAGCTGGTGATCCTGTGCACCCATCGCCAGTTTCGTGGTAAGGTTTGGCTGGCTTACAATCGGGCATTCTGTGAGCATGCTGCAGTGACAAATCTTACGGATTGGTCCACAATGAACGTCCAGTTGTTTCATTTTTATGCAGCCGGAGCAGCCGTACGTTCCCCCAGCGAACCAACGGATGATGCACAGGAACCTTTGGGCTCTAGATCCTCCCACATCATCTGCGCTTCATGGAACAGGGGCCGCTGTGTTGCCCCTTATGCTTGATGTCGCTTTGCACACAAGTGTTCCAGTTGTTCAGGTCTGCATCGCGTAAAAGCCTGCCCTGGTCGGTCAGTGCCACAAAACAAGGAGCAGTCCAAGCATCGATCTCAGTCCCTGCCAGTTCAACGAACCCGCAGCAAACCCAGGCGCGTTTAGCAGCACGTAGCAGTAAATCCAGGCGCGTTCCCAGTCGTTAGAATAGTTGTTTGTCGAACTCGACGTTTGTTTCCCATGTTTGTAATTTCCCTGGAGGTAATTTTACGCTGTTTGTTGAACTTGACGCTTGTTTCCCATGGTTGTAAGTTCCCTTGAGGTGAATTAAAGCTTGTCGTTTAAATACTGTGTTTGCCATTCGCGGGATGGGTAGTCTCCTTGGGGGGGGGGGGGGGGGGTGGGGGGGCAGGATACCGGCTTCCAATTCAGCGGGGTGGTTAGCTTAAATTACACTTACCTTTTTGTCTGTTCCTAGTGCCACTCCCCTCTGTATCGGCAGTCACCCCGCTTCAGGTGGATCAGTTTGCATGGGAGTTGGGGCACCACCCCAATCACCCACAAGTTGACTTTGTACTAGAGGGGCTCCAGCAAGGGTTCAGACTGGGTTTCTGTCCTTCCCACAAGCTGAAATCTGCTAAGACCAACAAGCCGTCCGCGTACCAGCATGCCGCGGTTATTGACGAGTATCTGGCGAATTAGGTGGCACTAGGCCGGGTGGCGGGCCCGTTCAGTTCCCCCCTCTGCAAAATCTTCATGTTAGCGGTTTTTATCTCGCAAACATTTTCAAAACTGTGCGCCATGTTTGACAAAACAAAGCAAACAATTTTTCTATGATGTCAGCCGTGCGTCTGTACTCTTGATAGATCATAGGCAACGGCCAATCACAGAGCATGAAGTATTCAGTTCATTGTATAATTCCCTTTTTGTCAAATAGAATTGTAATGGTTTGAACAAAACAACACGATAGGGCCTTCCTAGATGAAATGACTGTCAGTGAGCTTTTCAGTATAAGGGGACTCAAGAAAGAGTTCAAGTTTGGGATGCTATTGCTGCCAAGTTAGATGCAATGGATTACTCCAAATTTAAAGTTGCTAAACAGTCATGCCATGGTCGGTGGACACTTGGCATGGTCGTGGCAAGTGTAAGAAAAGAATGTCAGACGAAATTAAAGCCTCTGAAATAGAGGCAGAGGTCAGTGAAATTGATGCTATTATTGAAGATCTTGTCCAGAAAGAAAGAAAGTGGAAGCTGAGAAACAGGCTGCAGAAAAAATTCGTAACAACGTGATGAAATGCTACGACCAGACCAGCAAAAGAAGTGGAGAAGAGGGACGCCTCAGAGAAAAAAACGAAGCTAGACCATTCACTAAGAGAGCAAGAGCTGCAGTTAAGAAAAGATCAACAAATGGATGAGGCCCTTCTTTTTATCATGGGGAAGATGGCGCCCAAAGATAAAAATTAACTTTTTTGGTACTAAAATTTTTGTTGCTGGTGTTAGGGCACACTAACAACTTTTACTTGTGTTTTTTTTATCAGCTGATTGTGTGTTGTCGTAAACAAATTGAACTATTCAGTAGATTTTTCTGTCATGCAGGGCCTGGGACCTAAAAAGAAAGATAAATTTTCAAGTTCTTGTTGCCATCATTTTAGTCAAAATTTTACACTTATGTGACAAAATTATCTGTTTTATGGTGAACTTTTATAGATGTGGACACTGCGATGCCTATCATGCAGTAGCGTGGCCACCCTTCTGCATGCAATTCTGGACATTTCTCAAATTTTATGGTAGAAAACTATCCATTTTCCCTAGCCATTATGAGACAGGTCATGGCATAACCAGACATAATTCATTTAACCTTTATGCGTGGCTGAGAGTTTATTGCAAATGTTTGCATAAAATTGTAGTAGTGTCTCACAAACCCAGACACACTCAACATGCACCTTAACCTGTGTACACTACAAACTACTTGTAAAACTATAAATATGTTTCGCAGAACCTCGCAAAGCTCGGGGGGGGGGGGGGGATGCACTGCAAAATATTACCAATGTGGGCGAGAGAGATGGAATTTTTGATTTGACTGGAGAGGTTGGTTTGCATGCCGGCAATGGCCCCGAAATTTAAAGTTAAGACATTTTCGTTCCCAGTCGCTTCCATTTAACTTGTACTTAGTGCCCTGTCTACCTAAAATAAAATAAATGGGAGCTGCTACTGGTCAGTTTTGGGTTTTGAGCTGGGGTTGTTGTAACTGCTATGGGACTGGGTACCAAAAGATCCTAAGGCCCCTCATCCCCCCCCAACCTATCTTCATTAATTTTTGCCAGAAGGAAAATTGGTCTGAAAGTGGATGTATAGTACTGTTGTGGACATGGGTCCAGGACAATATGCAGTGATGTTGTCTATTTTGATTGGGTGAGAGTTTGTTTATCAGGAATACAGCTAATTTCTGCTGTCTCGATTAAATTCCATTTTTGAAGCTTGTGAGTGCTATATCCCAAATTAACCTGTTCCCTTTAGATACTGCTGTGGGTTTTTTCCTTTTATACTGGGTATCAAATAATTGCTCACCCAATTCACAGTTCACTAGAATGGTTGAGATCGCAGGAGTTTACTGCTGCTGAAGAGTGATGTACAAAAAACAACTCAATAGTGGTACAGTTGTAGTAAAAATAATAATTAAATCTTACTCAAAAACAGCAATGAGACTACAGTAACATAGAATAGTAAAACATTCTAACATACCATAGATAATAGTAATAATGCAACATTGTCATACATGTAGATTGGTTTTCAATCAAGTGTTATAAAAGCAAAACCAAAGTTATTCTTTGGCCAATCACAACATGCATGTCAATCCAATGAACTAATCACAGCTTGGAGAAATTACAGGAAGCCAGTGCCAAGCCCGGAAAAATGCATGCAAGCAAGTCATGATTGGTTTTGGTTTTATTTCCGATCGGTTAAGAAAGTGGCATGGGATTCTCCCAGCAGTAACAATACTATATTTTGGATACAGTTCATGAGAATTACAAAATTGATTACAAAACATGAATATTCAAGATGAAGCAACAGATTCTCTGCAAATACCATAAGCAATGTACAGAGACCAGGATGGAAAATTATTCATAGGTTAAGACCAGAACCTTCATGAACAGTAAGCCCTTTAAAAATCTCAAAATCAAAATTAATTGTCTCCCTTTGGGCGTTTTTTGCACAAAGGGATTAATTGCTATCTGCCACGCGACACACACCGTCTATACCTTGATTAGTTACAGTATTAGGTTTCAGTTTGGCTATAGCTCTAGTAGCGTGTGCAGCGTTTTTTAGTTGTGTACATTTTTTTCCTTTTTGACCACTCTTTGACAAGGTATGTCTTCAAAAAACAAAACGAAGCGAAAAAATAAGTGCCCCAGTTGCGGGACACCTAAAGATCCACATAACTTTGCAGTGATGGGTAAACATTGTGAGGGACCGGACAAACCAGATCACAATGATTGCAACAGCAACCAGGATGCAAATTTGCTTGTGGAAGGGGAACCAACGCCCGCTCCTGCTTTGCCCCAAGCAATCCAAGTTTTGTCGAGCCAGATTGAAGCCTTGCAACTTGAACACAATCTTCACGACACTGTAACCGACCTAACTAAGAATAAACTTGGGGGCGGTGCCACTGTAGATGTACATCCTCCTTACTGGTGTCAATACAGTTCACATGGCCAAATAACTACAGTGAATTTGTATTCAATTTCCACAGACAACTCATGTTGAAGGTGATAAGGGTTCTCAATTTGCATTAACTATGTACTTGCTTGTACACTGATATTGTAAGGAGATTTAAGATACTGATCACCGTTCAAATAATAAAGGTGATGCAGTAATGTTGATGTGTAATGTGTTTACCTATACAGTTGCTACACATTAGCTGGTCACAATTGCTAACAAAAATTGTTCTTTCCTTACAAAATGTTTTATCCAAATTGTAAATAGAAATTCTCCTTACTAAACTATTCGAACATTATTTCTTATTGAACTATTTTATAAGGAATGCTGTAAACTCAATATACTGTATACAAAGTATATTTTGCTCACTGCTCATTCACAAACAATATACATTATGTAAATGTTGTATATTTGTGAAATACTTGAAAAAAGAAATTACATACTGACACCATGGATACATTTTGGACAACCATATCTGCGCTGGATAAAGTTTTGGCTTCCATCAGATCAGACCAGTTTCCTTGCACCTTTCCATGTCATTCAAGCCTCTATATCAAAGTTCCTTAGTGACTTTACTGAGAATACCAATAAACATCAATTTACAGTATGTACTAAGAGAAAAAAGAACTTTATTTAAACTCTATTAAAATAAACTTTATTTAAGTCAGCCAATTACAAAACTTCCCGAGTAGCAAATAAAAACAGGAAAAGCAATGAAACAATAGAGGTGAAGGGACCCAACTTCTATTACCACCAAAAATTTAGAGAGGATCATATGATAATTATGAATGAGCTTGAACACTATGTATAACAAAAAAGAAATTATATCTTCTTATGTTTAGAACTTGCTTCGAGACTGCAAGGCGAGATTTGGGATAAAGCACACACTTCCATTCATCCATCTTTAGGCATGGTAATAATGCATGACATTAACTTTGCAAAATACTTCAATGTCGATTTAAATTACCATGAATAGGGCACCTAGCAGGACTTGACAATAGTATGCTCCAAGCTCAAGGGTCCTTTGGAGATTAAAGATAAATTCTAATACTCATTTATTCTTAATGCCTGGAAACAGATTAACACTGCTGCCCGACAACTAAAAGGCCATAGAGTTGATGTCAAAGCACAACTTGCCCTTGGCGTTCAAAAGAAACGGAAATACCAACAAGATTTGATTTGGGAAAAAGAAAGAGGAAGAATGGGTAAGTAGCCTGTTTTCAACTTCTTTCAATAATCTTACTCCTTCAATCAATATGCCTGTGCTAGACTCCATGAAGGAAATTGATGTGAATTTTTTCAAAGTCAACAAGAAATGGATATTACAAGTGGCCAAAACGCAAGGACACTGACATAGTTAGAACAAAACACATTTTTCTCAATGCCTATTGTTCAAGAGGATGGCACAAACTTTGTTATACACAATGAATACAACATCTCAAAGAAATGTGACAGCTACAAAAAGGCTAATATAATTTATTAACTTATTAACAAGACAGAAGGCCCCTGTACAACCCTTGAGTTTATGGGCATTATCCTAGCAACCCGTTCTCTGAGGTATCTACCGATATGGCACTTGAACAGTCCATTAATGCAGATTCAAAATCTAAAGGCGGTATTGTTAGCATTTCACAAAGGCCTGCAGCTCTACAGCGTTGGTTTTTAACAAGCCATGAACGAGCAGCAATCACTACATCTCTGAAGAGCATGTGCGCTGTAGAAAGTGATAATCGGTCAGATGCTGCTCACATGGAAGCCTCTGCAAACAGGATCACAAAGAGATGAACAGGACATCCAAAAGTTATTGAATTGTTTTACATCCAGTTTGATGACCAATCCATTTAGTGAAGATGCAAGCGAGGAGCTACTTAACATTGTGACAGGAGTCGTTTTACCAACTGACATTGCAGAGAATTTGTTAAAGAGTACTGAGAAATGCCGCAAACAGATGGATGCATTCGTGGAAAAGCATCTCAGCACAAGTGAGGTGAGCTTCTGGGATCCTATCCCGAAGTTGAAGATAAAGACCTTCAGCACTACGACTAAGAAGACTACCATAAAGACTGCAAATGACAAATTCATTACAGTCAGTGCTGAGATCTATTTGGAAGACTCCTCATAGTTTCCAATGCACGCAAGATAAACCTCAAGGAAGTACTAAGCTATGAGCTCTCGATAGTACCATTTGCACTTGAACATCAGAATGGTAGCCTTCGGAAGACAACTAAGAGTGTTTTGGCTAAACTGTTAGAAGAGTAAGTTGAAGTTCTTCCTCGTTTTCTTCCATCCTCGCAGGAAACAATCTACATCATAGACGGAATGGCTATGGTACAGATGCTAAAGTCTGCTGGAGCTAGTACCTTTGGTGAGCTGGCATCAAAGTACTTCACAAGCATTATAGCACCACTATCGCAGAGCAATTGCAATGAAGTGCATATCATTTTTGATAAGTATTGGGAAACCTCAGTCAAGGGTGGGGAGCGTCAACAAAGAGGAAGTTCAAGTTCTCTTGAAGTGTACATTCATGGCCCATCTACACCAATCCCTAAACAGTGGGGCAAGTACATCGCGAATCCACAGAACACGATCTTGTGACAAGTTCATTCTGCAATATTGGCAAGGAGAGGCTTGCAGTCAACAAGAAGCTCGTCATTGGAGGAGGGTACAAGGGTGGCGAAAAAGCTGTGTCACACGTACAACTGCTGAAGACTTGCAAACGCTAAAATCCAACCATGAAGAGGTTGACACAAGAATACTCCTACATGTCAAGTATTCCACACGCCCGAGTTCACGGATCTTTATCCAGTCCCCTGATACAGATGTGATAGGATCACGAGAAGAAGAAATTCAAGACCTTTGCCAAATTCAACAAAGAAAAACGAGTAAGTTTTGCCGTGTGAACATCATAATCACAGCAATGAATATTAAATATGTCACAGGGGACTGGTTTAAAATAAAATAAAAAAAATAAAACTGGACAATGACTAAAATGCCGGCAGGCATTTAATACATCAATCTAAATACATGATTTTGAAATCTAGACATGATGGGGAAAAACCTTCTGTCTGGCTTGTATTATTAAGGTGCAAAATAAGACCCGGAGAGAAGAAATCAATCGCAGAATATTCCAATGATATTTCTAATTAAACCATATATATATTTTTCAAGAAAGGAAGCTGCTGCTGACAGAAGAAGTAAAAAACAAATAAGGAGACAATCCTGCTGTTTCAGGATAAAATGTTGGAGATTTGTCTCTGTGTGTAAATAATTGCTTTTTGTTTAATTTGTAATGTAACAGGAGTAACAGTGCCATAGGTAATGTTTAATCATTAAAATATCTTTCAGGTTTCATTGAAGAATATGTAATTACTTTCAGTAATGATTACCATATACTTTGCTTACCAATTTAGCTTCACACACAGGCGCTGACCTGTCCCGTTTTACCATAAGTACCGGCTTGCGTTTTTTAAGAGGAACGCAAAAAATACTGCTTTTTAATAGTTTGTTATAGCTTATCCTAAAAAATTTTCTTTTCTTTTTCAGAAAGCGGAAATAGAAAAGTTGAAAGGTGAATTAATGAAGGAAAACAACCACTGAGCCACTACGAAAGTCTCTCCAGTCGGTTAGTCAATCAGCTGAATATTTCTACAAACATATGGTATAAGCAATCTACTCAGAAAGGAAGGCTATTTCTTTTTCTAACATCTCATTTCTGTCTCTTTTTTCCAAGGCCTTAGAAAGTAAACAATATTTTGCTTTCTTATTAAGGAAGAGGAAATATCCGAACTCGTGGATAGAAAGGATGCCAAGCGAAAATATTACGAAAAGGTAAACAAATTCAGAAATGAGACTATTTTAATACATCATCAGTGTGAGAGACAACATTCCTGTTTGTAATTATAGATGTACCATTTCAAACTGCTTCTTTTTCTCCTCTTGTAGTAAACTGCCATGCTAGAAGGGCAGATTGCTAAAATCGAAGGGCCATTGTTGACGGCCAGCCTAGTCAAAGCTGTCATTCCAAACACAGATATGAAAATTGCTTAAAATTTTGTTAGTGCTAGCAGTCCATTAGCTGGATCAAGAGGAGACAGGAAAATGACATTTGAGATGCCAATTTTGTTCCATCTACAGGAAAAGGAACCAATGAAAGAAGAAATGGGAGAAGCAAAAAAAACAAGATGTAAGGTAGAAAGCATGAACATTCGATGCATGCAATAGAGAAATCACAACTGAGAGGCCGGGCTTTAAGGCGGAACTTTTTAACTGCTTGGTCTTTCATACTACATGTTGCCAATAAAGTAATTAAAAGTAACAGTATATTTAAAAAAGGTGCATACAGAAACATAACACTATGAATCCTGTTTCTTTTATAGACAACCAAGCCAGCATCACGCAAGGGCTACAACAATGGTTGAGGTAATGAGTTAGCTTTCAATATTGTCAATGTCAGTCATATGGCGCAATTATCGTACCTTTGCATTCTTTTTTAATTTTTAACAAAAGTGCAGTCAAAAAATTTTGATCTTTTATTCGAGGAAATAACTGCTGTCCAGCAATGCCCTTGTGAGGTAAATTACAATGTAACTGTATTTCCTATTCATTTTCATGACTATTGATCGACCAAGATTTGGTGAGCAGCATAACCTAATGAAATTACTTCATTAATTTAGATTGACTTTTGTGAATTCTAAAAACCGCTGCTGAGACACTTTCATAAGTTAATGCACGGTTTTTGTAAAATTACTTGACTATTTGTCTGTCTATGTTCAATGTTTTAACACGATAGTTTGACACATTAACCAACCTCCTGTTTTTACAAAAAAACTGCCTCACAATTAATCGGTTGACGATTATGAAAGTAACAGGTCATTGCAAGAAGAGGAAGTCTGCCAAATGTGCAAGAAAAAACCTTGGCGATTTTGAAGCTGAAATGCCCCATTTAATTGATTGGCCACATGAAAAGGTTTAGTATTTAAAGATAAAAAATACACTAAATATGAGATTTTTTTGAAAAGAAATTGCCTGATGGTGATGGTGATGATGCTGATGGGGGTCATTATATTGATGACAATGATGAAAGTATCCTCATGTCATCACAAGAGAAAGTTATCCCTGTCAAATGCACAAGAAAAGTAATCTATTTGAGAATCTCCAAAATGTACTAGTCACTTGTTTGCCCAGATGAAATTTTTTCAAGTTTCGTTATAAGTAGTATCTAATACTACAAAGAATACAATATGTAAACGTCAAAAAAGCATCATCCTGACCAGGTGGCCAGCAACAAGCAAGCAAACGCCCAAGGAAAGCCAAGCTTCGGTTGTCGGGAGAACTTGGCAATTGAATGCATGACCTGGCCCAAATGGGGGTTGAGGCATGCCTACGCCGAGCGCATTGAGTTACACTGTCTCAGAAAGGTATTTTGGAATCATGTGCTAATTTAAGCCAAAATTCACTGCTGGTTGGCTCAATGATGAGATATGACATTTTGTGGTACATATGCAAAAGTAAATTAAGTTTGTCTTTGCAGACCTTTTCAATTACAGAAAACTAAGCAATTCCTGGCATCATCAAACTTTTAAACTTAGCTACTACCAACACAAAGCTCTTCTTTCATTTCTGCTTTATTTCTTCTATCTGTTTTAAGGATGCCATGTTTGTCTACTACTGAAGAGGTGTACACCAACATGGTGGATGCAAAGTAAATCTTGAAGATATTGCACCTATATTTATACTATAAACTTCATTTTTCAGAATGCAGAATGTTTGGTCGATGGATTTTAGTCAGGTTTAAAACATTGCAAACTTTAAAATACTTGACAACATTGTCACATCAGGCCTCAGAACATCACAGAATCGCTCTCTTCTGTGGCAGAAAAGAAGTTACCAAAAAAAGCGACCATCATGGCACTATTTTCATTGAATTGTCCCCTAACATTTTTTAAATACTGTTCACTTCTTTATCTGATCATTTTTTAATGTTTTTTTTAACCTTTTTTTATGTAGGAAGATGTAGAAGATCTTCAGTATGATCTTGCTATGGCAATACTAGAAAACAGCATTGTACCGTGGTTCTGTATTTCTGCAATCATGCAATTTATGGTCCTGTTGGGCTTTGGTTGTGTTGTCTTGTTTCCACGGGGCTTTGGCTGGAGTCTCGGGGTCCTATAATTTTGCATTCAGTCCCAAACACAAACAAACAATTGCCAGCTGAATTGCGCGCTGTGCCGCATCCGCAGTTTTGTCAAATGCAATAGGGGTTCGCCAAAAAGTGGTTCAACTGCTGGCGAATGTACTGAAATGCTCAGAAATTTGGGGTGCCGTTTCTTACTTAAGGCGTGCGTATCTCGAGACCAGATGTGCCGAATTTTGTCATGTAAATGGAACAGTGGCGGGCCAAAAAAGTTGGCCCGCGTGCCGAATTTAGGACTGCCAGGCCCAAAAAGCTTGTCATGTGAACCGGGCTTTAGCCAAACAGGCCAAAAACATCTCATTACACAAGAAGAAATTCACGATTTGAATTCATTTTGGCTTAGGTCAATTTGTTTTTCTGAGTGACGTGTTAACATCTAGTTTAAGCGAAAGAAAAACGTTTAATCCACTGGTTGTAGATGAGACTATTGACTTTTTATTTTGTCCAGGATTCATAAGTTGTTCTGAATATGTGGCGTATTTACATTACAGTTTGCTCTTTTTGTCTCTTTATGGCTCCGCTTCCTTCTCACAAAAGCCTTGAAAATACTTTGTGCCCATACTTTGAGTAACTATCGACTCGGCTTTTTCACCTACCTGTGATCAAGTCTTCATCTTGCAGCCTTGCCGCCAAATCATTGTTCTTGTGCGAACAATCCCACCAGCTCCAATTTACATCTGGCAGAATGCGTTTACTGTGGGAAACCACTCAAATAATCCTGTTGGGTTCCTTTTATTTTATTTCAATTAAACATTGCTAATACATTTGCGACAACTTAAGTTAAGCCTAAATTAAAAACTATTTGTTGTCGTAAGTGATAATAGAGTTTTTCCTGCCTACAAACAAATCTATTGTCTTTCCTGTAATATGTTTTTGTTAACTTCATGTTATCTCAGTTAGTCTAAAGGCCTATCATCTGATACCTGACTATGCAATCATGGCGCTCCGAAGTCTTACAAAAATACCCACTGTCTCTGATTGATTTCAATTCGGATAAAACGACTTGTATTTGAGAGACCAAAAGGTTGAGAGACAGGGAAACGCAAAAGCCATTTACCGATATTGTACCAACAAAGTTGACAACTGTCATTTTAAAACACCGGGGCAAGAAACTGGAAGGAATGGTCATTGGATCAGTGGTAAGTTTCTTCGCTATGTTTCTTTCTTTCCTTTCTTTTTTTAGGTTGTCGAGTTTTGGCAAAATCGTTCATGTCATAGGGTTCAAATGACCAAAAGGAAAAAAGTTTTGTCTTTGATTTTGTTCCAGATGATGAAGTACCGGTAAATCTCAATGACCAAGAAAGGCAATTTGTTGAGGATGCTAAAAACGTTCACCTATTCGATTCACCATCCCCATTAAAGTCCCAAAAGAGTGGAACAAAACGATCAGGAGAAGGTTCTTTGAATTCGAGGATAAAGAAAAAAGCAGATTATCCTGAGAATATTAGGTTGCCTCTTAATCGGTCTCAATAATTTTGTTTATTGTAGGTTGAAATGTTGGCCGAGTTTCTACATGAACAAGACCACAAACTAGCTGAGCTCAAAAAGAAAAGAGCCGAAAAACAAAGAATTAAGACCAAGGATGCAAGCAGTCAAAGCAGTGGTGCTGTGGCTTCACAGTGTACTGTAGCAGATGCATTAGTACAGACAGACCATTACAACATCACGGCCAAACTGAGGCAACAAATTCAGGGGCTTCAAGAGGTACTAAGAGAGTTGACCGCACTCAAGTGCCTCCATCAGCATGCCCCCAAGATGACTCCTGTTTCGCAGCCAATGATGATGCAGTTGGATCCAGTATTCACAGCTGCAATAAAAATTTCTGCAACGACCCCTGATTACCCTTCCCAGGAAGTAGTTACATGTAACACGGAGACCACCGAGTCTCTACCTGCTCGAGCCATGGAGAACACTCATCCCAGCCTGTTTTTAATTCTCCAGTGGCTTCGAGACAAGCCTTGACATCAATTGAAAATGTAGTTTCCTGGCCATCTATCAGTCATGACCCAACAGACGAGCAGTGGAATAAAGTTGCAGCAATTGTTGACCTCAGCCCAGATATATCAAACATGGCTCTTGCATGTGTCGACATTTTGTTCAGCAATGATGAGATGGCGAGAGGTAACACGTCAGGAAGTAAAGGATATCAGCAGCTGGACACCAACAAACTTCGTTATCTGATTTTAGCTTTAAAAAGGTAATTTGACTCGCCAATTTTTACCGATCAGTAGAACCAGATTGTTTCCCGGATAAATTCAAAGAGTTAAGATGGACAGCGAGAAACGCCAGAGGGTCCAAAAAAGGAACATCACCCTTGGAACACAATATATAAAGGAACAACAGGAATGTCACTGTTATCAAGCCAATTGCCTGTGCTTATGTGAGGGACCTGAAAGAAAAAGTCATCACTTGTGTCAAAGATCTTTCAAGGTAAATAGTTATTAATTCATTCTACGATTATTGGTTCAAATTTTAAGCCATTTATCAGCAACCTTCTCTTTTAAGTTTTAAATTTATTTCACATTTCAGAACAGGGCAGCTAACATGGCACGATGACCAGATATCAGAAACCCAGCTCTACCTTAAAATTGGCAGTGACCATGGCCAGGGCTCCATGAAGTTTGAGTTTCAGCTTGCAATTCCAGCAAGAAGACTGTGGTATTCGCTATCTTTGAAGCCAAAGATATTGAAATATAACTAATAATATACTAAACCCTACATACAATTTAATCCCTTTTATTTTGCTTCTAGGAGTAAAAAATTCCTTCTGTTCCTCTTTGGAAACTATGAATGTCTATGCAAAGTCATGGGCATTTCTGATGCAAGTGGTACTTTAAACACGTATCATTTGTATATACTGTTTTTTTTTCCACTAAGTCATATTTGTCTAAACAACGAATAACAATTGCCAATTTATATTGTAATAATTAAAATTTCCATTTATATACACCACCAGGTCGACATCCATGCTTGTGGTGCACTATTCTTGCAGTACAAATGTAGCTCGCACATGAGAAGAGGAATGTGTTCAGAAGAGGACACTGAAGCACCTCAAGGAAACATTTCAAGACTTTCAAACTCGGGCAAATGGGGACATTAAAAAAGCCAAGGACTATCTTAATGTCATTCACTCATTCACGAGCCTCTTGTCGACGTCCCCATAGATCAGGTAATATAAGACACTAACTGTAAAATGTACAATAAAGCATCAGTTAAAAATATTATCATGTTATATCTTCCCAGATTTGTGTCCCAGGACAGCCTTGGTATATTTCTGAAGTTTTATGAACTACTTTTTGAAGAGTGCAAGGAACTGGATATCAATATCGCCCTTAAACAAGCAGCAAGCAGCAGCACCCTACCCACAACAACTGAATTTGATAGGTACGTTCACAAATTGAGGGAAGCCATGACCCATGAAAGACTGCAGAGGATTTGCACGCAGAAGCCCAACAGGTACAGGACCATCTGACATACCTCATAACGTTTCGTGGACTGTAACTGAGTGCAACAAATCCTCATCCAATGCACAACAGTTATAAAAAGACCTTAACTTCACAAGGGGCATGGGCAAAATTTACTGACAATGCAATGGAAGACCAGCTTCAAGAACTCAATGTCAAATGCCAGTGTCCTGAGCTGGTCCCAGAAGCACAACTTGTTGAAGGAAAGTTTTAAAACCTTTTCACACTGTTTGGAGAGTGCCACTTTAAGAACAATAGTAGTTCTCCAATGGACGAAACTGAGCCAAATGCATAAGGTAAAAGTTAAATCATACTATAGGAACTGATAACATGACTATTCATAGAACACAATAATCCGCATTTACAAAATCGTCAATTTACCTTATTTATGGTTCACAACTGACAATTATTTGTGCATTTTTTAACAGAAAACAAGAAGCTGTACACAGCTTGAACTCACAGCGCCTTTAACTCATTGCAGCATTGATTCCCGAGTGTTTTGAGTGCTTTTTAATGTAACGACTTTTGACGAATGCAAAAAAATAGTATTAGTATTAGTTCCCTCCGGGTCTATTGTCTGATCATTTACGCACTACACTACTTAGGTTTTGGCTAATTTTGAGGGTCAAATTTTGTTATTTCAATGTAGATATGCTGAAAGAGTTTGCATCTGAGTGATGGATCGAGCGAGCAAGCTACTGAGTGAGTGAATTTGTGGTCGTCTTTGATAACCTGTTTATTATGCTATGCGATCGTTAAGCAAATTGCAAGTTATATAAAACACAAAACTTGCCAGAAAAAAAATCCCACAGGAATAAGCGGCCCTATCCATCCATCAACGCCTTGCAATTGTATGCTGTGGTTCTATCTTTTTCGATTCTTTTGCTTCCCAAGACAACACACAGAGAGATTTTGCAATATAGTCATCGACATAAACTAAAATATGCGTGCATAAATTTGCATGCGCTAATGTACAGGGAAAAAAAAAGAAAACTCAGAGCTGGATTTACAACTCGTGGGCTTCACCACGTATATTCAGAAATTTGCTGCATATTACAGAAGCAAGTTTCCCAAAGAAATATTTCCTTCAAAGTTCCACATGCTCGAGGAACATGTTGTCCCGTTCATTAAGAAAATGTAATTTCTGATGACTGAGTGACATAGGAACGAATTGGACAGAAATTATTATTCTGATGGCACAGCATAGAGGCTTGCGTGTCCTCATGGGACAGTTCAGAACTATTTAAGGTTTTTGCGGGAGATATCATTCCACGTTGGTCAGTCTTCTGCAGTGTTACCTTTTTTCTTGTTTCCCATGTTGCCTGACCTCATGTTCTAGTTGTCTGTTTCCGAAGACGTTCAAGCGTTTATAAATAAGTCTTTGGCTGATAACAACAAATCATTATTGGATCAGATCTCAAAGTTGGTATCTGATTCAGCTGAAAACATCAAACGTTCTCCTGCTGAAGCTACCAATGAGCAGTTGAGAGACAAAGAAACTCCGTCGGGAAGAACCTAAATCCTTCATCCGAAAAGGAAACGAAATTCAATACAAGTTTAATGCGAAGCTGAAAGATTTGTTGGACGAAGCTAAGTCTCATTTGGAAGCTAATGCGATTGTAAAGGCGAAAGAGTCGCTTTCAGAAGGTACGTCTTTGATCACCAAAAGGCAGAAGTTAATCTTGTTGGCAGATAAATCAGGGTTTGGATGGAAGACCAACACACAGCACGAGCTTGCTGATGATGAGAAGGATGCCAAAAAGATTTGCCGTGCAGAGGAAGGAGTTGAGAAGGCTGTTAAGTCCACACTTACCAAAAGATCAACTGTTCATGTTTTGTACCACTTTTGCTGAATCGCAAAACCCACGTCCTGTCCCCATTTTTGCTCCTTGGCTCAGTCAACCCTTGGCCACTCGTTTCTTCAAGACCCAAGAATTGCTTTGCTTGTGGCAAATTTGGCCATTGGAGATCTGAGTGTGCTGAAGCTGTTTGCTCGTTGAAAGGTAATTCAGGTCAGAGCAGATGACCAGTCATAGAGGAACAAAGTAAATCTGAAGTTTTCATTTGTTGATTTCCTGCTTGATATGGCCGAAGATGAAGCCAAAATGCTGGTTCCTGACCACAAACTGAAGAATTTTGAATATGAGATCCCTACTTCCAATCAGTCCTGCAATACTGCTCAGGTTTCAGTTAAAGGAGGCCGATTTAAATCCATTGATTTTCGGCAAACCCATGGTGCTCCTGATTTCATCTAAATGTTATCAGTGATGGTTATAAAATTCCATTCATTACGACACCACTGTCACACCAGCCTTCGTTGGCGAAGCTATTATAGACCTGCTTGACAATCGCATTGAAGAAATTGTTTCCCCACCCAATATCCTTAACCTGTTGACTGTTTCTGTCCAAAGTAGCAGCAAGAAGAGGCGCATTTTGGATTTAAGACATGGCACTCTTCATATATTCAAACAGAAAGTTAAGTGCAAAGACTTGAATACAATTAGGGATGTATTCTCTAAAGATTATTATTTTTTTTTTTTGATTTGAAATCAGGATACCATCATGTGGATATTTTTCCAGATCATTGGAAATATTTGGCTTCCTCATGGGATTTCGGCACACACCATACCAGATATTTTCAATTTACTGTGTTGCCATTTCGTCTTTCCAGCGCGCCTTTTATTTTTACCAAATTGCTGAAACCTTTGGAAATGCATTGGAGGTCACAGGGTATTCCAATAGCCATATTTTGTGATGATGGGGTAGGCGCTGGTGCTTCATTTGAAGCTGCTAAGTACAACATTTCTTTGGTTTGTTCGGATCTTTCTCGTACTGGTTTCCAAGTCAATTGCAAGAAGTCTATTTGGGAGCCCAATAAACAATTTTCATGGATCGGCTACAATGTTGACACTCAAGAGGGTCTTATTTTTGCAAGTGATTCCAGAATTGACAAGCTTTAAAGATAGAACTTGATATAGATAGAAGATAGAAGATAGAACTTCGGAACTTGAAGATCTTTTTGTTAATTTGCAAAGTAAAACAAGCTGTACAAGAGGCCCATTCAAAAGGGGACATCAACGACACAGTGAATTACTTAATAATGGAAAACGCTTGACCTGGCAATATTTACTTTGTTCCTAAAATCTACAAACCGCAATGCCCACTACCAACTAGACCTATCTGCAACACCAATTCTGCAAAGCTAACATCTCTAAATGGGTTGATGACCAGCTCCAACCGCTTGTCAAGAATCTTCCCTCCCATCTTAAAGACAGCAACGACGTTCTCAACAAACTCATACAATTAAACACCACTCATACATTACCGACAGGAACACTACCAGTAACTCCAGTTGGGGGGGGGGGGGGGGGGGGAAGGGGTTGGTACTCCCTATAACGGGCTATATGAGGATGCTCTTCCCAAAAGGGGTACCTTTTTTAGGCTGGAGGTATATGAAAGTGAAGGGATTTCATGAAGAATAGGAAAGCATAAAGCATAAAGCATAAAGCATAAAAAAGGTAGGTTAAAGTGCCATTTAAAGGCTATATGAAAGGGGTACCATTTTTAACGAAAGGCATATGAAAGGGGTGCCTTTTCTGTCAAAAACGGTATATGAAAGGGTAAGGGTTTGGACCTTGCTGCAGAGCATCCCTGTACAAAACTTTGTTGAGTACCAAAATAACTTTACAAATGACAAAAGAGAAACAATCTTACAGTTCATCACTCTGGTTCTCATGTGCAACAACCTCACATTCCAAGGCAAGCACTTTATCCAGCAAACTGGGACAGCAATGGGAACCAAGACGGCACCAAGTTCTGCCAACCTTTACATGGCTCATCTTGAAGACCACCATTTTGGCCTTGTAAAGTAGACAATAGATGTGCATGTTGCAAAACAGATGGTAGATTCACAGAAACAGTTAAAAGCACAACTGCAGGAGAAACCTTCACTCTTATGCAAACAAGCAATGTTATATACTTGATTCAATGCACAAAATGCGACAATCAGTATATAGGGGAAACAAAAAACCTTGTTCACTGCTTTACAAACTAACATCGCAGCGACAAACGCAGGTCATAAGAACATTCCCACTGTCAGACATTTCAAAAACTGTGGAGTTAAACATTTAAAATTAACAGTCATTGAAAAAGTTAGAAATGCTAATCAAAACATTAGAAGAGCAAGAGAAAGTTATTAGATTTCTAAATTCAAGCCTGCTTTTTATAGCCTAGTTAAATTAACGTGATATATTGTATAGTTTAGTTTAGCTTTATAGCTTCATATCTGATTATTACATCAGCATGTCACGTGTGTTCTTTTCATTGACCTTTTTGAATTTCGAATGTTGTAACAGTTAATATATACCTCAGATGCTCCTGATGAAGACCGTTGTTGTTGAAACGTCGAGCGAATAAACCAGCAAAGCCACATTGGAGTTGGACTCTTGACACTCACATTTTCGTTTATATTTGTATAATGAAGTAACAAATTGGAATCCTCATCGACTACAAGAGGGTTCAATAGTTAAACTCGAGCTGTATATTTGCGGGAAAGATTTTTACTGAGAAACAGGAAATGGCTGATCAAATGAACTTGTATTTTTGTTCTCTTGGACCAAAGTTGGCATCTGAAATTCCAGAAACAAATTCTGTTCCAGAAGTTTACATTGAAGGAACAAATGCTATTTTCGAATTTATTCCTGTAACTGAAGGAATTGTGTTTTTGTTCTCTTGGACCAAAATTGGCATCTGAAATTCCAGAAAAAAATCTGTTCCAGAAGATTACACTGAAGGAACAAATGCTATTTTCGAATTTATTCCTGTAACTGAAGGAATTGTATTTCAAAAAGCAGTAGGCTGGACAAAATATCTAGCAAACTTTTGAAATTAGCTGGCCCTTACATCTCGGAATCTATCTGCGAAATTCTAAACCAAATGTTCAAAACTGGCATTTTCCCTGATGGTTGGAAAAAGGCTAAAGGATTTCCTATCTATAAGTCGGACAAAAGAAATTTGCCCGAGAATTATAGACCAATTTCTATTCTTCCTGCAATTTCCAAAGTTGCAGAGAGATTAAATCACACACAACTCACAACTTTTTTAAAGCAACATAAACTTTTAACAAACTCTTAATCTGGCTTCCGCTCTGCGTATTCAACATGCACAGCTCTACTTTTTGGAACAGATGTTTGGCTTAAAAATATGGACAATGGCTCTTTAAATGGAAATGTATTTGTTGACTTAAAAAAGGCCTTTGATACTGTAGAGCACAATATTTTATTGCAAAAATGAAGTTGTTGCGGTGTTAAGGGTGGAGCTTTCGTTCATTTACATCATATCTAAATTACAGGAGCCAGAAGACATGTGAACGGCGTTTTATCTAGCAAAGAACAAGTTACCTGTGGTATACCCCAAGGGTCAATACTAGGTCCCTTGTTCATAATCTATATTAATGATTTACCAAGATGTTTAAATCACTCGATACCTGGGATGTTTGCTGATACATATATAACAGCGGCAAGCAGAGACATCCAGGATGTCGAGGAAATTTTAAATGAAGACTAAGCTGCTGTAAATAACTGGTTGAGAACAAATTAACTAAGCTGTAATTCTAAAAAAAAAAACAGTTACACGACAATAGGATCCAGACAAAACCTAGCAGAAAGAAATAGTATGGACTTAATCATGAACAACAAAGCAATAGAGAATCAAAGGGCTCTTAAAGCCATCTCGTTAATGCGAGAGAATGTAAGGTTAATAAAAAACAACAACAACAAGAATTGGAAAAGTTGGGTGCCTTTGATAGGTAAATGTAGTAAAGACGTGATAGGTAATATGTGTAAAGCTGCTAAATGGTTTATTGAAGTTGAAAGATTGAAAATACCTGTAGGTCTAATCGAAGAGTTAGACATTGCAGTCATAGAGGACTTAAGGGCTCTATTTCAATAAAAGTCATGAGCAACAAAATAATCACGAGTATGAATGTAAATAATTTTCATGTTAATTTAGCGTATTTATTTTGTTCAAAATAGTCTTCATTTTACAGCTGAGGGGAAACTTCAACTTGATTATATTAAGCGAACAAGAAGCTGTACACAGCTTGAACTCGTGGCGCCTTTAACTTATTGCAGCATTGATTGCCAAGTGATTTGAGTGCTTTTACAGAGAAACATAAGCTTGAAATTATGTCTAATCAAAGGCTCCTAAGAGCCAACCCGAGAAGAAAAAATGCTAACGCGTAACGCAATATTGCCGTACGCTTACGTTTTCACACTGACACAGTTCGATATATATTTTTTTTAATAAAACGTAAGGATTTTTGACGAACGAAAAATAAAGTACATCACTTTCATAATGTCCAGTTCGAAAAAAGCAAAAAAAAAGAAAAGAAAAAAAAAAGGACTCTCTGGAGAATCGAACTCGAGCCGTCCGGGACTGAGCCACAAACTCAATCACTGCGCTGTCCAAGAGCACATACTGCCTACGGACTAAATTTTATTATTTTAATCTAGATACGCATCAGAACGCGTGTTTAGGTTGCAAAATCCTTTTAGATCGATTTTAATGTTGCACTAAAAACTCCAAATGCGAAACATCTGTAACCTTATTGTTGTCTATATTCGTTTACATCAAATTAATTATTGTTATCGTTGGATTCACGTTGAATTCCTGTTACGAAACGTGTTCGTAACAAAGCATTTGCTCACTAAGTTTACAGCTGATGGAAGGAGCGAGTGAGTGAGTGAGAGAGTGAATTTTATTTAAACACCCTTGCCGATAGCCTGTTCATCATGCTTTCACGTATACACGGGTTTAAAAGTAAGACCACACTGCATTCACTAGATTCAGTAGCTGACACTTAAACTCGACCCGGAGCTTGATCGCTAAGCGTCCTAAGCAAATGGCAAGTTTAATATACAAAACACAGAACTTGCCAGAGCAAAAATCCCACAGGAATAAGCAGCGAACACAATATTAAACGGCCTATCCATCCATGAACGCCTTGAATTGTCTTGAAAGTGTGCAGTTGTACGCAGTAGTTCTTTATCTTGCTTCTCGAGTACACACACGGAGAGATTTTACGGTATGTATCTCATGGCCGAAAGCCATATAGTCGTCGATATAGACTTAAATATGCGTGCATAAATTTGCATGCGCTAATGTGACACGAAAAAAAGAAAAACAAGAAAAGTCAACGCCGGATTTACAACTCGTGTGCTTCGCCACGAGTAATGAGCCGAGGCCAATTTGGTTGCTACGGGGGGAAATTATGAGGAGGGATGGGGGTGGCAAAACTACTTAGATTCAATCTATCTTTAGAGAGCCCTTTTACTTAGTTAATTTTCTATGTTTTGTATCAGTTACAGTATTTTAGTAGCAATGACTTGTATGGCACTACAATGGCGATTTTCCTATCAATCGAAATTTGGGAAAGATGTTCGAAGGTTAAAAAATATTTACTATCTTTATTTATTGATATTTAAACAAAACTAAAACATATTGCAACGATTTTCATTTGGGATTTAAATTGATTTACTAGCAATGTTTTTAAACAGCCAATTAATATGTGCAGTGTATATGTGGATGTATGAGACAAAACAAGAACTTTGTGCATGTGAATAAGTTCAGTAAAAAGACTTCAGTAAAAAAGGAATGTTTTATCTAAATACTTCACTAAGTTAGACTATTGTAAAAAAGGCAAATGAAAATATTTTACTTGTCGCTTTTTCCGTCAACTAAAAAATTGTGTACCTTCGGGCAGAATGGTGTCTCTTGTGGGAATAGAGCTGGTGATTAGATTTCGTTTCCTTTTATAGCCGAAGCTGTTTTCAAAACATCTCGGCTTAAAGAAGCCTTGGTAAAAACGACAAGCGACGTGGCCCCGAAAATTGCCGACATGAGACGTTCTGAACAGCGAGAAGCGGCTCGATTCCGCTTCAAAAATACGACAAATTACGACAGCGACTTTAGAAGGTTGTGCAATTTACCAATAAAATTAAACATTATTGACCATATCGTTCATATCAACACCCGACGGCCAACGGTCTTTTACATGTAATGATCAATTTGTTATTGAAACGTCTACCAACCTCGTTCCCAAGGCCCCTATCTTCCTCTCTCTTGGATCGGACGTGCAGTTAGAGTACACCCTAGACTCCCGGTATACACATACATATCCGTGACCTTTGATTTTTGATTTTTTGGCGCAAATTGGTTTTAACAAGCTTAATAATTTTCCTTCGAGCATTTTTATTTTAAAAAGAGACTTTTCGTTTTATCTTGATGAAAAATTGCACTTTATCAAATAAAGACAAAAAAGTGACAGGTCACGCGTGTGGTTTCCGTTCGAATTACACGCACCGGCTCCCCCGACGGTGTCAATTTGCGCGAGGGCAAAAGTAACGACCCTCCCCTCGGGTGAATGTCATTTTGTCTCTGTGACGCGGTCGCTAAGCTTTAGTATTCGAATTTCGTGGTACAAAAAGATGGCCAGAATCGCTCCAAAACGGAGCCCTTTTAGAGACCGTGAAAGGGAATTTGGAAGCTAGCACGAATCGCACGGGTAGACATTTAACCTGCGGCCTCACTGGTGGCAATTCGGGGAGCTTGAGTTGAATTGTTTAGAATTTATTGGCTTTCGCGTGGCGAGGGTTCGCTCAGAGGTCTCCAGCCTTCCCTTCTTTTATAGTGGATAGTGGGGCGAGTGACAAAAGTTGTAAAAATGCATTTAAACCGGTCAGGATACATCAAGAGACAATAAAGTAAAGGTGAGAAGACTTTGTGTAATGTGTAGTGTGTAATATTTTCGATTTTTCTATCGCTTATCAATTCCGTGACAAATCGTATTATTACCTAGTATATTTCAGTGCACTGGCTTCGAATCTGTAACTTGATGTCACTCACATCCCGATCATCTGCCTGTGGGATCATCCAATTTAAATCTTTGATGTGTGCCACAACGCATCGGATAAATGTTTACGCTTATCCGCGTTTGAAGATCTTTATATATAAAAAAAAGATATAAACATCTAAGAATTTTACGGAGATTTTAAAGAAGAAAAGAACTGATCCATGACCTATGGTCGCTACAATGTCTGTCATTGATCGATCAGAGTCCGTTCACGCATATTCATTGCTATTTTAAGACTTAAATTCAGTCAGGAAGTCAAGACAAAAAAGTGCATATCCTTAGAATTCCTCTATTCCTCAAAGAAAGAATTGAGCAAATATATATTTTTCCAACGTTAATTTCATTTTTACAGTTTTGAGATTCGCTCATTCCTGTTCTTTTATTATCTTCCGGAAACCGGACATTCCACAAAGATAACATAATGTAGTGTTGACAGTGTCTTCTTGACGACCCCCGGGGTCACGACCGCAGTAAAATTTCGTAAAATATTCTATTAAGATCCAAGTCTTATGCGATAGTCATATATTGGAATAGTGGGATCTTGCAATAGCTCCTCAGAGTTTATTTCGCGTGTAAGTGTAATGTGTTTCTCGGAGTTAGGCAGTATCTCCATTGTCAGAAGTATAGCATCATTACATACGGTTTTAAATATTTGAATCTCCATCATGATAGCTGTACACTTTAATCAAGTTTCCCGGAAAGTGACATCATGAAACTTAGCGCCCCAATTTCTCAAATTATAACATTTGTACTAAAGTAATCAAACATGCGGGATTCCTGACCGCAGTATTTTTCAAAACCTTTTTCTGATCTGCCGGAGATACAGGCAAGGTTGTCCGTTGTTGCATTATTATGCAGTATTACTTTATTTTGTATTAAATTTTCCACCGCAGAAATATACTTGCGCAGAAAAAATTACTTGTTTTAATGATGTATATCGGCTTAACAAGAACTTTTCAACAGTGAATATATTGCTATCATAACTCCGAGGCGACCGGCACAACAGTCATCTGTATTCCCGATTCAACTCCACACACGTCCTCAAAAGAACCAGAGACTGTTATCATAATACTGATACATTTTTACAACAACGTACAATAATTCACTCACTAGTTTTCTGGTTGTTTATGTTCATATTGGCGCCAGAACAGCAACCATATAACTAGGAGAACTATAAAAACCTCCGGTCAGGAAGTGAAATTATTTAATACCGATGCCTTGGATTTTATTTATACTTGACCAGAAATCCGCAAACATTTCCTCCCAGCAGAAATTTAAGCTGTCCCGATCGCGCACAAAAATTTCCTCCCGCAAAACAAATTCAGTCAAAATTTCCTTGTGCACGGTAGCTAAACCAATAAAACTATGACGTCTTTCCCATACTATTGCATACAAACGCAAAGTTCATGCTATTTTGCTCTGCCATATCGCTCATATTAAAACACAAACTTTCCCATCCAATAACGTCTCCATTCGTAAAAATAGACCGTGAAATTCTCAAACTACGTTTCCCAAGAAAACGTATTTGACCTATTTTTACCATTCTCGAAAGCAGCTTGAATGGCTTTACGACAAATGATTGAAAATTTGATATATTGATACGTAACGTGAGATATCGAAACTAAGAACTTTAATATCTTTGCGGTGACGTAATGTGAAATATGACAAGTTCATCACAAGTTCTGACATCCCAATACCCTAGGGAAATTAACAATAGGACCGGGGGTGTTCCTCAAATATTTTAGTGACGGTATGTGACGCCCTTCTTGAAATCCTAACCGCTTTAACCAACCATATCCTCAATGCCCTAATATAGCTTCTATGAAGAAGAAAGAAGAAACTCCCCCCCCCGGAAAAAAGTCCACAAAAATTTGTTAACAGCTTTTGCCCCTTTTTTATCTCGTAATTTCGAAATCTCGCTTAATGCGCATGCGCATTAACGAGATAAAAAGAATGCACTAAACTTCTCGGAGTATACATTGATGAATCCATGCATTGGAATGATCATATCAAATATGTAACTTCAAAAGCATCCAATGGCTAAGCGTATGTTATATAATACAAGAAACTTGACTAATGATATAGTCATTATAAAATCTGTCTATAACTCACTGATACAGCCGTACATTGACTATTGCGGTATCGTCTGGGGAAATTGTTCTAAAACACGCACCGATTGATTGCAAAAACTGCAAAACAGAGCAGCTTGAATAAAAACTAGAGCAGATTACTCGGTCAGGTCTCGTGACCTCCTTGAGGAACTAAACTGGTCAAATCTAAATGAAAGACAACAATTACAATTGCAGATTATGATGTTCAAAGTCTTTCACAAGATAGCACCAGACTATTTACAAAATTTGTTTAAACTGACCTCAGAGGTACATAGCTACAATCTTAGAGGCAGCAAATTTGACCTGCAACGACCTTTCTCCTATCGCAGTGCCATTGCCTGGAATGAGCTTCCCAATGAAATACGAGAACTCAGTAGTTTAACCGCTTTCAAAACCTCTCGAACAACACACATCTATGATTGTAGCTAAATTTTTGTGTGTATAAAGGATATTATGATGTAAGTTAGTGTTTTTATTAATCTTATTAGTATTATTTACACTAGTAAGTATAACAGTTTTGCTACTATATATATATATTTTTGTTATCATTTAGATTAGATTATATTAAAGTGCAGGGCATGTCTGAAAAACAGTTTTACTAAGCCGTTTTACCATTTTGAGATAAAGTTAATTGATTGATTGATATGTTGATATGCGGAGCTAGACTATAAATTATGATCAACATTTATTGTGCTACTCAGAGTTTCATGTTTTTTTTACAAAGCAATCATCAAGTAACTACCAAAATTAACTATAAAATGTAAAGATATAGAGAGAACTTAGAACAATGCTTACATAGATTGTGTGACATTTCAGGTGAAATCTAAATGGCTGCTGTTTTTAACAGGAATGTTTTGGTGTCTACGGCTAGAGATAAGTTCGTTTCTATTGTTCAGAGTGGACATTTCCGGTTTACAAACTATTATAAATTATCTAGTAATAAAAGGCTCTCTGAAATTTCGTCTGACCAAGAATGTTTCGATAACATCAAAGGCATATACCAAGAGGGTCACAGTATTATATCCCATCGGCCTTGGCCCTTCAACCGAGAAGGGCCTGATATCAACTTTCTTCATAATCATTCGGTTTTGATCGGCTTCTCTAATGAAAAAACATGAACTCCGAACATTAAATCCCATGATGTCTTGAACAAAAAACATGGAGGGAGTTTCAAGCTTTCCCTTACTCAAAAGTAAATTAAGAGAAAATTTTGGTTACGTGCATTCCATCGAAGAAGCTTACAAATTGATTGAGAATTTTGAGACTAAAACAACGACTAAGTTTTCTTGTTTTAAAGCGGATAAAAATTTTGGAGCTATAGTGTGAAGAACCTCCATCAAAAAAACCTAAGCAAAGTTCAGAGGAAAGTGACTCACCCTTAAGTGCAACACTTCCTACAAGACCCACGCATTCAAGGGATAGAGAGGCAAGAAAGTGCTGTGAATTATAAGACGAACTACAACTTACCTTTGTGGTGCATGATTCCCAAGCACTGACAGGTCTGTGTTCTTGGCTTAAGAATTTCCACTAAGACATGCAGCAACATAAACCCAAAGAAGAGGACCTGGTTAGTGAACATGAGGCAAAAAACTACAAGAAAGTGAACAACAAAACCAAAAGCAAGAAACAAACTGTTCTGGAAAAATGACTAAAGGGTTCACTACCTAAACAGCAGCCAAAGAAAAAATACAGGGATCGAGTTGATAAAAAAGCTGCAATACACTGCAGGACACACAATGTTCATGTTATTGGTTCCTCCATGATGCCAACTTCTCATATCAAACTTTGCCGATTGTAATGGTTTAATTTTTTTAAGACAATGGCCCTTTTGTTGTCCGTCCTGAGAGATTTCTCTGTCGGTTTCACGAAATTGCACTCGGATCAAATTGGATTCAGTCGGCAAACTGTCGATGATGACAATTTGTTCCCAACGGTACCTTAATTGGGAAAACAATGACATACCAACAGGGGTAGGTTGGTAAATGTCAAAAGTACGGCACACAGTTTGATCCTACTGATGAACAGTTACTACACATTATATACACTATATATATATTTAGCAACTACTGTGATTTGCAGTCTGTCCATTTGAACTGTCATACCTCGCGCGCGTGGACCACATGCGTAATTTAGCTTGTGGTATTTCTCCGTAAGCTTATTTCTTGCTGTTTTTGCGAGTAAGCGGCCGTGAGCAGCCGAGTTGTGGCGATTAGAATGGTGGCTTCGCTGGCGCGAATAAGAAAAGTCTAGGGACGCTTTATGTCAGTTATGCGGTGCACGCTTTAAATTTGCTTTAGTGCTTTGAAATTAACTTCTATTTGAATTTACTTCGTGCATGGCTATACAAACAAAGGCGCATGGACCGACGAAAACAATACATGTATACGAATAAACAAAACCGCACTGCGGTAAATGAAAAAAGAGTGTGCCTTTTGCACTATTTTATGTTTGAATCATTTTGCATTCAGTAGGCTGGCAAGCCAGAAAGATGTGAAAATAAGGATAAACGGGCCGCCACTGAAGGCTAAAACAAAAGGTCTGATTTTCGCACCTTTTCACGTTTTAGTGATTTTATTGCATTCAGTAGGCTGGCAAGCTAGAAAGATGTGAAAAAAAGGATAAACGGGCCGCCATTGAAGGCTAAAACAAAAGGTCTGATTTTCGCACCTTTTCACGTTTTAGTGATTTTACGGTTTTCGATCGAGGGGCTACAAAGTTATCAAACAAAAATCTTAACAGTCGTCATCCAGTGAGTTAAAAAAATACTGGTTTGGAATTTGTTGCACAAACGCCGTTTTAGCATGACAGTCCCTACCTTTGCGCGTGCTTACGGTTGTTTCAATTTTTTATCACTGCCCACGCGAGGCCGTTTAAAAATAAACGGGGGCGGGCCATACACTGATATTGAGGGTATTGTTCTGCAGTTGAAAAGCTCATTAGTTTTCTAAATGTGCATGTATAAAAGCCACGTAAAAGCAAGTCATAATCACTTTTTACAATCTCCAATTGAGAGAAGAACTAAGCAACATGAGTTTTTATGAAGTATCCAAGGTGCTCGATAAGCGTACAGACGCTCACGGTCGCGTTCAGTACCTCGTTCGTTGGCGCGGCTATAGAAAAAAGTTCGATAGCTGGGTGGATGAAAACTCGTAAAACAAGTGTTTAGGACACGCCACCAAGGAACTCCAGGCTTGCTGCAGACCTTAGCTGTTTTAGTCACAGACAAGCTGAACATGAAGAAGCCACCAGCAACTAGTATCGTGAGACAGGCGTCCGTTACCTTGCCGATGGATGTCAAGACCTTCAGAACATTGTTCAGTGGACTTCCTTCCGCACCAAATCTCTTGCGAGCGATGAAGTTTTCTGTGCCCACTCACGAGCTTGACAGCATAATGCCTGCCGGATGGTCTTTAAACACGTTCAAAACCTCCACGACTTGTCGGTTGCAGGCCAGCAAGCCTGTGGAGATTGCTCTCTTAGAGCACAAGAAAGTGTTTTTTGATCATTCAGGATGCTTGCGTTCCTAAGGCGGGGATGGAGCGCCCTTCGCTTGCAAAGATGTGGTGCGGAAAGAAGTGTATGCTTCAACTCTTCTGAAGGTCTCCTTTTACCGTGAGCGGAACAAGCCAGCCGAGCTAACTTGGGCGAAGCCCAGATCAGTCGCCAAGTACACAACAGTGACCTACCGCTGGGTAGTAATCACTATAACAAACGGCTCTTTTAGGAGCCACCAAAAATAAGAAAGCAATGACCAACTCTAATGTGTGATACTCTTTTATTTTCATTACTTGCCTAATAAATCATGAAGGCTCGAATGCCCTTGATTTGTACTGATTAATCCACACTCCTTTGTCAGATCGCGTTCGTTTGCATCACCGAAATAATCATACTGAAAAAAGGCTTTATTATTTTAGTGATTTTTAACATTCAGTCACCTTTCATGAACTTTCCTCGCGTCTTATATAATTTACTGGTGCTCTCATGGAAATTTATAAAGGCTCTTTTCAATTTGCCTTTCAATTATGTAACATCAGAACTTTGAAATTTGACGCCAATACTTGTAACTTCTTGTGTGGTGTCACTGTCAAGAGCGCTAGCGTGGTCAGGTCAGGTCATCAATCATGCAAGAAGCGGGGCACGAGGCTTGGTAAGTGATAAATGCACCCGTATTTGGTACTTTTGCCTGCGTCCTTTCGGCGTGTGTAAACACGAAAATATCCCTAAGTCAAGCAACACATCATCGCTTGTAGTATAAGCTAGTAAATCCACCAATAGTTCAATGAAATGAGCTAAATTTATTCTCGACATTAGTAGCAAACATTTTCAGCTTACGGGTAGTACACGACAGCAAAAAGTATTATAGTAAAATTATAGCAAAAAGTATTATAGTATTATAAGTATTATATTATATTGTAGTACGGTGATGGACTACAAAATATACCTCAACTTGTGTTCAGTCACTCTATTTATCGTGGGTGCTAACAAAAATTTAGAACTTAAGTCTGCATATAACCCTCAGTGCTGATGTACTACTGCTTTTCACTGTCTGCACCAAAGTTCACAAGTAAAAAGGCCAGTCCAGACCTTCCTCTCCTCTTAGATTTAGCTTCCGGAATTTCCCAAAACTCGTATTTACATTTTTTTTATTTATTTGTTTATTTCACTGGTGAACTAGTTCCTGTTCCAGGATGCTCTGGAGTTAACCAAGGTAAATTTCTACTCCTAAATCTATCTAAATGGCAGTGATAAAAATGAAAAAAAAAGGTTTAAGATTTGACAAGCTAATTGATAAGATTTTATAATTTATTAAAAATTTATTAAATTATTTCTCAATTCAATCACAGGAGTTACAAGAAAAAGAGAATGAACAGGTAACTAAGAAATATATAACCTTGCAATGTGAAGATTGATCTTAGTTTCAAAAAATAAAAAAATGCAAGTATTTATTAAATAGATACATATTTTTAATTTTTTTAATTAGAAAATGCTCCGCAACTAACATGGGGCTTAGGCTTCATTGGTGGCCCTGAACAAGAGGGAGAACAATCAGACCCCGGTGAAGAATGGTGTGGCTACCATTCAGCAGAGACAGAAATAATAACAGACTCTGAAGATGACCTGTTCTTTCTAGATGGTGAGTTAGCAACTAACTGTCAGTGTGTCAGTGTCATAATGTTTTATAATAAAGTCAGGGGCGGATCTATGGGAGGTGCAGGGGGTGTGCACGTTCCTCCCTGAGATGACCTGCATCTTTCTAATGTAACTGGTATTCTGCAAAGAAAAGAAAAAAAATGTGGCCACGTCATTCCTTAGAGGTGCCCCCCCCCCCCCCCCCCAAGAAAAGTCCTCGATCCGCCCCTGAAGGTTCAGATTTTAAGCAATTATTTCAAAATAATTTTGTCACACTTTTCTTTCCTTGTTCTTAACTTACTGGCATTTTACATTTTCAGAAGTAAATAATATAAACAGCCAAAGACAAAGACAGGAAGTGGAGGAGGAGGAAGAGGAAGGGGGAGGAATGGTGCAGTGGATAGAGGAGGACCAGGGAGAGGAGCAGGTGGAGCAAGTAGAGGAGTTTGAGATTGATGAAGAGGAAGAGTTTGAGATTGATGAAGAGGAAGACGAAGAGGATGAAGAGGATCATGAAGAGGATGACGATGATGATGATGATGATGAGGAGGAGGAGAAGGAGGAGGAGGAGGTGGTTATGGAAAGGGGAGGAGAAGGTCAGGTTTAACATTGAAGCTGAATTACAAATTTCTCTTGGAATTTGGCTGACTTTTCTCATTTTTTTGTGTTTCAATTAGAACTCAGTCATGGACCCGTGGACCCGTGTGCTGGTCGTATGCCTCAAGGAGCGGCAAAGAGATAACAGACTGCTCAACCTCGAAACGCCTCGGTCCGCGTTTGTAGAGGACGGAGGGCGCCTTCTCTATCTTAAACTTGGAAAACATTTTCTTCTGATGACACGATCGAAATGGTTGTTGTCAAGTGACAATAGCGAAATGATTGTTGTCAAGTGCACGCGTCTCTGTAACCATTTACCCCATCAGCATAATTAGTGCTCAATGACTGTGACAACAAGAAAACAATGGTGTCCGAATTTCAAAGACGCTTAGATGCGCTCAAAACATGTTATAGGCCGGTAACTTTTCTATATAAGCAATTCGCGGAACAAGCTGAATAAAAGTTTTCATTATAACTTCATTCATGCTGCGCACAAGACCTGACAAAGGTTAGCGGCACGCGCTTCTACATGGAAAGTAAGTTTGTCAATTAATGGTTTGTTGACGATTAAGAGACAAAGACGACAAAACAATACACAACTGGCCATGAAAGCGTTCAAGTTATGAATACTCTAGTGAAACTAATGCACTGAAAGTGGTTCGTAATTAAATTCCCTCAGAATCCTGTTACAGTTTCTTAGATTGACTAATTATAATCTACAATATATTTGCGAAGACATCATTTTAACTTAAAATCGATTAGTTTGAATTGGGTGAGTAACAGCAGTAATAGCGCAACAATCGTGTTTTTAAATAACACGAAAGAAGCTTTTGTTATCTTATCCTTAGCAGTCATTCAATAATTTCATCATGACAATTTAACCCTCCCAACAGTTTACTGATATTTCGAACATAATTGATACTGGCGGTAACTAGTTCTTCACTGCAGGTAGGGTACTTTCCCCGCAGCAAGTTTGGCTTATCAGCTGGCCAATTGCGAAGCATTAAACAGACCAGAAAAAAATAAAATGCTTATTACTTCGCTTCACTTTTGAGTTTCTTTTCCCGAAGATATTTGGTGTGCAATGGCAATTATTGCGTTTTAGCTTTCAATTTTTTCTCAATAAAATGACATTATTGGATCTCTTTATGCGGTAATTATTCAAATGTTACACATCCAATGTCGACTTGCACACCTAACGTTACCTTGCACACCTAACGTCTACTTGCACACCTAATGTCGAGACAACTCCTGAGAGCGTGAAGTTAAACACCGAACCGCTGACCATCGAAACGAACGTATTATGGGGCCTTACATGGAGTACTAACCTGGAGCAGATGGAAAACATGGTGGCGTCGGGAACGAGAATAAAAATTGGTTTGATCAAGCTCTCACCTTTGTCAATCAAGCTGTTGGCATGTTGCGGGGAGGTAATACATCAGAAAGTCAAGAGGAAGGAAGCTCTTACAGCGAAATTCAGCATCTGCCATCAGAAAACACTTCGAGTGGTGCAGGTTCCGTAAGAAGCCCGACAGAACTCTCCAGGCTTTTTCCCGGTTTCATGAGACTACCTTGCTCGTAATTGAGCCTTCAAAATCCGTGGAAACCAAAGCAAACAGGAATGTCGTATCAATGTTTTAAGCCGAAAGACTCGTGGATGCACACGTTTGTTCATCTGAAAAAGATGACAGTTAGGTGCAACAGCAAGACCACAAAAGAGTATTAAAGGAGATGGGCCTTGGTGAGAAAAAGATCGTTTTCAGCAACAAGAATGGTTCATTTGAGTATGTGAGAAGTACACTGGAAAATCACTTCCCCAAGCAAAAAGATGTGCAAGGTGCTTTTGAAATACTACGTGCAGCTGGTGCCAGAAGAAGCTTAGAAGTAATAATATAAATAATAATAATAATAGATGTCTTTACTTCTCATAAGATAAAAACTACATATCTTATGTTACACATTTTTTACAACAAACCGAGGAAAAAATATTGTATCTTATTACATATTGAGTTTTTATCTATAGATAAATCTGTTAATAAAAATATTATTAAAACGTTCTGTATTAATAAGTGTGCGAGCGCTATTCTTATTGTGTAAATTGTAATTGATGACCTTAGTCTTTGGAACCTGCTCGCGTAGAGGGTGGGTACTAAGTTGAGAAATTTTCTTTCTAGCAGATACCAGCGAGGATCCTAAGGGTGTCTGCTTAATATTGGTTTGACTGTATTAGATTGTAGTAACAATTATGATGAATGCCATCAGTATGCATGGTTTTGCCAAAGCCTATTGAGAAGAGGCAGGTATCCTGCCATTTTTTTTGTTCAAAAATGAGCGATATCCTGTGACAGAGCTGCTTTACGGCTTCAAATTGACTGTCTAATGAAATAAGTTTTGCTAAGTAATATGAGTGTATATAAATTTTACTCTTAATTAATTTTCATGAAACACATTTTCTTTTCGTTATGGTAATTTTTAATAGATTTGGTATATTAATTCATGTAATTATTCAACATATTTAAATATTTTTAGCAGCTTTGGTATTTATAGTTTTATTGTCATGTGCATTTGATCATGTGATTGTATGTCAATTTACACATTATCAAATAAGAAATATTATTATCATTGTATGGTGTAATTTATTTGTCTTTCATAAAAAATGCAATTTAACATGCTCTATTTCAAAGGCAACTTCCCAGCGCGGGAAAGGAACTTATACCAATCGCTATAAATGAAACGTCTGTCTGTTGTTTCTTGTTGGGTTTTTTTTTTGTTCTAAGGCAGCCCAAGAAATCAAAATTGGATGCTCCATTGTGTTCCTCAGTGGTTCTTGGACTGTGGAATTGGTACTTGTGCAAAACAAGTACACACTGATAGTCTGAAATCAGCATTTTTACCTATTTTCGCCTAGCTAATTTGGGGGGTACCAATGTAGTGATACAGTGAGGGATGAACTACTGAGGCTGGAGTCTGATTGTGTATCTGGGAATCTTCCATTGGCTGTTCAAGTTCTGCCAACAATGCTCTGTGTTTTTAGGCCAGAAACAACAAATGCCACTGCATGGCAAAAGAGTCCCTGAGGTGCAATACATTTATTGCAAGAGCATAGCAGCACACGGCAAAAAATATCTGCATTCATGTCCACAAGCCTGGGTCTTTTTGCCACTGATGAGCCCACAAAGGTAGTGCATGTCTCAACAGATACAAGTGCCGCAGCATCAACATTGCCGGGCTGCCTTAACATCAACAGCACCAGCCGCCACACCATCAGAGGAAGGCAGTTATGAGTTATGATACAGTCAGCCAAAAATCGACAGTTCAGCTCAATATGAAAAGATCACTGCCTTTGAATATCCCAACTGCAGTTGGCAGTTGATGGATATTAATGGATGGCCTCCATCTCTTTAACCCTCCTGCACTACTTGTGGCTTGTGTGGCAGCCCACTGTCCCAAGAACGTGGACATCCAGGCCAACGAGATTACATACTAACAACCAGCCTGAATCCCTTTAGGCCACTGAAGCTGTATGTGAAATTTTGCCAAAGGCCAAGCTGCCAAGCCATGCACCAAGTGTTTCCATATGATACAGGCAAGTTTATGAATATTTTTTTGGAGGATGCATCTTTATATTGATTGTGCAGTCTATTTGAAACTACCATGAAACTACCTGTTTGGCCAAGACACACAAAACAGCACAAAACACCGTGTTGATATGAAGGTCATTAGTATAGGTGAGGATTGAAAAGACAACCTAACTTAATTTTCTGTAAAAATAATCATAATACATGTCTATAAATAATCGCAAAATTCAAAGTTTAACAGTGCACTGGTTTTGGAGTAATAAAAGATTGAATGTTATTGTTGAATGTTGACGCCTGATACACCCGATAAAGACCTCAGATCATAAATTTATAGATCAATGTATTACTTCTTGGCGATAAGTCAAAGGTAAGCAAAATCGACTACCCCTAAAATTCCTACAAAACAAAGTTTTACATTGATTTTTCCTTCTTTCTACATGCAACAAAAAACCTTTTACCAAGTCTTGCTGGAGGAGCTGATTAAAATTTACCATGAGGCAGGCCTCTATGACGCAGTAAGCAAAGTTTGTCATTCTCAATCACAAAAATTGCAATTTTGTTTATACTCTTTATTAATTAAAGAGATGTTTAACAAATGTCTCCATATTCTTGCTTTATCTTGCGATACTTATTTCTTAGCCATAAAACTTTACTTTGTCTATGGAAGATACAGCTCTCTTGCAATTTGTTGCTCTACACAAGGACAAGCAAGCAACTGAAGCTGAAAGGCCAGCCATGAAAGCCCAGCATGAATACTGGACCGAGGCAGCTCTTAGAATTAAAAAAAACTGCTAGCACAGAACATTTGAGATAAGGTACATGTTAATATTGACATAAAGCTTCCCTAAATTTAATCATAGGCTTTCCTTGTTTCATTGAAACTATAAACAATACAAATTTCTTCCAGAATTTGTCTTTCAAAAAGGGCCTAGGTGCTACCAAACATCCAGACAAACATCATCATGAATCAAATATTGATCAAGGGAGCAAGGTCTGTGAGGGAAGCATTTTTTGTTCAGTTTATAGCACTAAACATGATTCTGTGATACAGAATAACTGATAGCTTGGAGAACTTATTAAAAGGTCAACTTTTTTCAACATTTGTCTTTTTGTGCTTATGATATTTCTTATTTGTGCTTTTTCTTCAGCCTCTGTGGTAAGACAACTTGTTGTAAATTTTGAGACAGACATTTGGCAAAGTTGAAGAGGCTGAGACTTGTTATGGATTGGATGTTGATTGCTACCTTGATTACACCTGTGCCACCCTAGCTGGACCTTTCCTGAGGCTAGCTGAGGTGTTAGTCCCTAAAGTCCCTCACAAGGCAACAGCTCCAGGAACTGGCCTGCGAACCACTGGCATCAATTCGTGTGTTACTAAAATTATTAACAAAAACAGAGCTTTCCATTGCTGTTTATCTTAAGAGTACAGCCTTGTATTGGGTGTCATATTTCCCAATGAGTGTCATGACCTAAGGTCCGAGCAACGCTCAGGTCTTTGGGTCAAGCTTTGCGAGGTTAATAAATTTGTAAAGGCCTTGGGAGCTGAGCCAGGTGAATTCGAGCAAAAAATACATTTATATTCATATATGATAATATTTTGTAGTTGCCATCACTTGGACAGTGTTCGATACATATAGTAGGGCAATTTTATGCTTAGTGAATAAAAAGGTTGTTAAAAGGCATTAAAAAGGAGCTCGCGTGCATATCAAATGTCACATGCAAACATACTGTATATATTTATATATATATATAACTAACTGCAGACAGTACTGTTTCGGCCTTCTGGGCCTCATCAGTGCAGTGCTGATGCTAGGATGGAGGTATAGCTTTGAAAGCCACCCCAAATGTCCCACACATGTGGTAACATCTAAGCCATGCCAGAGTGCTCAAACTAGAAAACTAGTGAGCTATGCGCAATGCTACAGCAATGACTCATCCTAATACAGTGCTCAATTTGGACATGAAAGCAAAGCTTTGTATGCCAAAGAGCTATATCTAACTGCAGACAGTACTGTTTCGGCCTTCTGGGCCTCATCAGTGCTGTGCTGATGCTAGGATGGAGGTATAGCTTAAAAAGCCACCCCAAATGTCCCACACACACATATATATATATATTATAGATATAAGTAAGTTGGAGGATTAAAGATGACGCATCGATTCTCTGTGACTGAGTTTCGCGCCTAAGCGCTCACCAGACAGGCCTTGGGTGATCTTTTACATTCTCTCAGTTTAAGTACCTCACCCGATAAGGACTCTACTCCCGACACTTCCATGATCTTTCTGGGTTTTCATGTCATCACTCCTGCACACTCTTTGGTCCCATGGACCGTGTCCATTTTGCTCGCTTTCCCCTGTTAATCACTCTGATCTACATTGGTGGTGCCACTTCTTACCGCACTATGACAGTGTTTCCATTATCAAAACCTCGCCCTGGCTCGACGATCACTTTTTCCTCTCTACAGACGCTTGCAGCATCGGGACCGGCGGGTATTTCAACGGGCGGTACTTTCACACCCCTTTCCCGAGCTCCATTCTCTGTCATTTTGGACACAATATCAACATCTTGGAACTGCTGCCAACACATTCACTCTCAAATTATGGGGCCCCCTTCTACACTGCCAGTGTATCGTTTTGTATTGCGTTCCTGGCATGCATCTTTGTTTGAGAGAAATTTGGTTTCTTACAGCTCGCTACAATATTGATATCCTTGCTCGACACATCGCTGGCCTGGACAACTCTGTCGCTAGCGTTCATCTCCCGTACACTACTCACGGTTCTCAGAGTTGACCGCTGACACGCCCACTGTACAAGTTACTTGTTCACCTCACCTGTTTGAATTCGAAATTGACTGCTAATACAGTATTTTCTGTCCTTTCTCGGGGATTTATGCTCATCACCACCACCCCTCACCTGTCACGCTGCACTCAGCTTCAGCACCTTGTCTCTCAGATTCAAGCCCAGGCTTACGCCCCAGGAACTGTACGCAACTTACGCTCTAAGTGGACCTCTTTTCATTGGTTCTGCAACACCTACTCGCTACCTCCTCTCCCCGCATCGCCTTCTACTATCTCTGCCTATGCAGTTTTCTTATCCCAGCAGACATCTTCGTTCCAATACATATTGGGTCATGAATGCAGTTCGCCTGCTACACCTACACCAGGGTCTACCTACAGATTGTTTTACCAGTTTTGATGTTTCACTCACCAAGAAAGGTCTCCATTGTGTCTTGGGTACCGCACCCCATTACACCGGCTATTTTGCTGGCCGTCCATCAATCCCTGGAAATGACCTTATTCACAGAGGCCTTTTAATTTTTGCGCAAGTCCAACTTGGTTGCACCCACTATTTCTACCTTTGATAAAAATAGCCATCTCTCTAGGAACGATATCAAGTTTACGCCCTCTGGTTATCTTCTCCCCATCAGATGGTCTAAAACCCGCCAACATAAGGAAGGCATCCACATTGTTCCTTAACCAAGTATCCCACATTCCTCACTCTGTCCAGTCAATGCTATCTGTCAATGCTATCCGTCACTACTTCAGCCTGGTACCTGCCCCACTGGATTTTGCCTTCCTACCGCCATGAGCCCAGCTCCAGTCACTACATCTTCCTTCACTACGTACCTCAAGCGCCTCATTCCAGCGCACTATTCCCAACAGTTTCCGACGCAGTGGGGCTACATATGCTTTCCAAGCTGGTGTTCCAGAACATCTGCTTCAACTCCATGGTGACTGGCGCTCTAATGCGTACAAAACTTACCTGACACTGCCGTTTCATACATGCACCACAGTAGCGAACATTATGGCAGCGGGCCTTTATCGACAACAGCGTTCAGTGAACATTACTTTATAGACATCAGCATTAAGTGAACATTATTACTATTAGTTTAATTTCTCATTATTTTTCTACTCTCCCCTCCTCCCTAGTGACACGTTTGGGCCAAATCTTCTTCCAATCATTACTTTCAGAGTGCAAACAATTACTGTTATAAATAAACAGATTTTCAGGCCCCATCGTGTCTCGTGCCCATTCTGCATGTTTCTATCGCAGGTCAGTAATTTCAAGTTTTGATTGTATCAAAAGTTGGTTTGCAGAACTGCTGTCAGAGTGCTTGATAGAAAGACTAGAGCTTGGATATCAAGACTGACTGATCAACTGAATATTTGACTCTGCATTTTATTACTATGTAGTTTGGTACTACACAACTGGTGCAGCACTCTTCAGAGACTCCAAGCACAGTAAATGTTGTTGAGCATGAAGGTAAGATCCTCGCCAATAAACTTGACCCGACTGACAAAATAAACACCACAGCCAAGCGCCAAGCCTTCATAACCCAAAGGACCACAAGCAAAAATATTGAAAGACCAGCAAAAGAACAACAAATCAGAAATAACTTTCTTTATAGATGATGCATTCTATGAACGAGCTAAAAGTTATCTGACTGCTAAAAACAAAACACTGTCACAAGATGGAATCGATACATCAGAGATGACCAAATGGGGAATACAAACAATTAAGTGGAAAAAGTGGACCCTGAACTCAAGTCAACAAATAGTAAATGGTGAAAACAAGATAGTTCTCTCCAAGAGCCAACTCAATGAAAACCTGATATTTGCGCACACAGAGGACGCCAAAAGACCAAACACTGGATCAAACAAACCTTTGCAGAAGTCAACCAGAAAGTCATCAACTTATTTGTCGTGTTATGTCGAATTCATGCTGCGCAGAAGCCGATTACTAACAGAGTAAAAGAAGTTATCAAGCCATTGCAATCACCATCGTTTCTCTCATTATTAGAAGTTGATCTGATAGATTTCCGAAATATACCATGCACATGTACTGTTAAATCTAATAGATCACAATACCAAGTTCGTCAATTGTCACCCTCTTCATGCCAAATGTGCAGATGAAGTTTTAAATACAGTACAAAATTACTTTATATAAGTTCACTTTGAACAATGGAAACAAACTTATATCTAGCTGTTGACACTCCAAAAAATTCCTGTTAAAACCACAGCCGTTTAGATTTTGCCTGAAATGTCATATGATCTATTATTACAATATAAACATTTAGGTTATAGAGGTGTTCAGAAATGAAAACGGCAAAGAACCATTACGTGGTACAACCTATCTTACAACAAAAACATTAAAACAAACATAGGAAAATGCTTTCTTACCTTTGTCGATCAACACTTCCCCAAAACAAATCTGTTGCATAAAATCTTGAATCGAAACACGTTGAAACTAAGCTATAGCTGCATGAGTAATGTCAAGACCACATTACCAACCACAATAAAGCATTAATACGCAAACCAAAGCCAATTGAAGTAAAAAAAGTCAAATTGCAAGTGCTGCGACAAATCCGCGCGTCCCATGAATGGTAATTGTGAAGATACAAGTATCATATATCATCCTGTCTTGCAGTCTTCTAGGCGTTGTCGGGGAACTATAGAACATGTGCCCATGGTGGCATTTAGGCGGCCTAAATCTTTAAAGGATATTTTAGTTCATTCGGCATTAGGGTCTACAGATATTAAAAGGTGCTGCTTTGAGTGTGGAGTTAGTAGATGTAGGGTTTGTGATTTCCTCGCCTAAGGAACTAATTTTAAGAGTGGAGTTATGGGTAGAAATTATGTAATAATTCTAGCATGGATTGTAATTCTAATCATGTAGTCTATCTTATTTCATGCACCGTTTGTGAAATTCAATATGTAGGATCTACCATCACTTAATTTAGTATTAGGTTTAACAACCATAAGTCTAGATTGACAAATCACAACAAGCTTAATGCTGATGGTAAGATTAAGGATGATTGTATCCATGGTTTGTACAACTTCCGACAAATAAAATTCAAGGCCTTTTTAAGGACAAAAATTGTTTTCAAAGACGTACTACGTTTTATTTACGAAATCGAAACTCTTTGTCCCCTGGTGCATGAAATTGAGGCAAAGATTACAATTTTGCTTCATGTACGCATTCACGTATTATGCCGACATTTTCGCCAATTTTTTCGGGGCAAAATCATTTAATTTATCAGAAAAGTGATAGGGCGTACACAGTCCTAAATTTCAAGGAATTTGCAATACCTAATAAAGAAATCAAGTACTTTTCAAGGACCTTAACCAAATTAAGGACTTTTCAAGACGACTGCTAAAATTCAAGACCTTTTCAAGATTGTGCGAACCATGATATCTATAGGCATTTTAATCAGGCTGATCATCAAGGTTTAAGTAATATCAGGATTCAGCTAATCGATAAACGCACTAAGGAGGAAACGCTTAGGGAAAGAGAGGCCCAGTGGGCTTATCGCCTTAGAACTATTATCCCTTTGGGGTTAAATAGTGGTGACTTTTTTTGCAGCAGAAACCCTCGAAGGGACACAAAACAGCTTGAATTTTGTAGCACTTTACGCGCTTAGCACGTACAAGGTAGTTATACATGTCTTGCATCTTACGCTACTTAGTGTATATCTTTTAATGGTCAGTCACGCTTAGTCAGTTGCCCTGAGGAAGTCTTTAATAATAAAGATGAAATATTGGCAAGGAATTTATTGTCTTTATTTCCAGGTTTTGTAGAATATGTATCTATAAAACTTCACGAGAGTTCACGAGAGTTCAGGCTTCAGGAGTAATCATAGTTTTATTGTGACAGTTCTGTTTCGTATGGTCAAAAATTAAAAGGACCACACTCAGACAACTTGAACAGATGACCAGCTACCATTTGCTTGAGAAAACCAGCAATTTAGCAAAAAACACAACTCTTGACAAAAATGGAATCATTGCCTGCAGCCCATCAGTGCTCAAGATATACAGCCTCCTGAAGACGATAACTTCAACCTGGATGAAGACAATAACATAACAAGAACTCAAAACAACGGTCATCCGACAGCCAAAATGGGAGACCGCGCAAACAACCAAGGAACCGCCAACGTGACCCACAGGAAACTTACGAGCGAGCTGTACTAAAGAAAATCCCTGCCGTATCGTAAAAGAAACCATTGAGGACATAGAAGCAAAGATCAAAAAATCAGAAGGATCTACAGATAAGCTGCAAACGCACAGAGATAATGACATCCTAAGACTTTGCGTTATAACAGAAGAGTGAACATTCCCCTGGATGAAGAGTTTAAAAATGACATTAAACTCATCCGAAAAGGCACAGAACAAAAATATTTAGGCATGCTTTTCAAGTTCCGTTACCGGCAAGTCGAGAGAAACAAAATCAGTCAGAAAACTTGAGCAACAGACTCGAAGAAGCAGATGTAAATGCAAATGAACAAATATTGACCCAGACGCTTCTAGGTGTGACCGAAAAAATAAGTGTGGGGGCACCTCTTCACAAGAGACACACCTCTTGTCAATTTATGAAGGCTTATGGATAAACGTGGACACCAAACGGTCTTTTGGGTTGTATTTTCATATACATTTACAACTTTCCTTGGGTTCTATTGCATTTTCCCTTACGATTTTCGTAAGAATTAATATGTATCAGTGTTCATTTTTCATTTATAATACTATACTGGATTTTTTGTGCATGACTAAAAGAATGTGCACACATAAGGGACAAGCCATTAGACTTCTTGAGGGTTGGGTACTCTTGTCTGTGCTCGAAATTTTTTTATTGCCTGTGCCAAGAATTTGTTTACAAAAAAACAAGTCGGGTTTTTGCAGTTGCAGGAAATTTTTATTCCAATGGAGTTGGCTTGGAGGATATTTTTTAAAAAATAACACATACCGGTACTTCTTTTATTGTAAGGGATAAAAATGTTTAGACTGCAGAATGCATAAGGCACGAGGCAGATTAATTTGATGGCAAATTAACTGTTACCCTCAGGCATATTCTACCTATAAAGGGAAAGGTCTTGGATATGCTTGAAAAGCTCAAATAACTCTTCATGCAAGCAGTTTGTTTCAACACCATGAAATTGGACAGAGAATGACAACTGGAATCTACAGCCATTCTTTCTTTAGCACAAGGTTTATTGAAAATTCTCTTCGGTTGCATTGCATTAGAAGAGAATTGATTTCTGTTCGCTATTGTTAGAGCTGTTAATTACGATTTTTGACATCTGTTGAATGTAGGCATGTTTTATGCTGGTGTAAGTTATGTGCATGCATGTGCATTTACTATGCCCGTGGAAGTATGTGTATAAATAGTTGGTTCTTTAGTATGCTAGTCAGTTCTCGGTCATTACACTGACGATTTGCCCTAGTCAAATTTTACTTCTATTCCTTTCCTTGACCGCACAAAGATCAACCGTTGAATTTCAGGGTATTGAACATGAATCATCTAGCCTTTCCTTAGCTGGTTCTTCCGTTCCGTCTGTGGTGTCGGACTCCATGATCAAGGCAATTTTTGACAAGTCGTTGCCAGTTCGTCGTCCTTAGTGAAGGCAGGGGATGATATGTTCGCTATAATATTTCAGAAAACGGTTTGCTTAGGTTGCACGGACACTTTGGCAGTTGACCATCCCAGTAGCAGTTAAAAATCGAGGCCAAGTAGATTGGAAGAGGAAGAGTCCTACATCCGCTAGAAGTCTTCCTTTAGCGGCAAGTTCTGCGTCAACATTTCCAATCCTGTCGTATACTTCTAACAGTTGCGCGATCGCCTTTGGGTCCCTGTTCTGCGTTTCGCAAGCTTGGCCACTTACAGGCAAAGTGCTCTGAGAAGGCGAGTTTCCAGTTGGCTGCGGTCAGAATGTCTCAGCACCTCAAGGATGAGCTGGATCAGCAGGAGGAATCAGATAAGTGTATTTTTTGGTCTTTATATCACAGATTATGAATGTCAAGCGGGTTGCCCTCATGAGGGGTGGAAGGGAGGCTGTACCGTTGTAGGTCCTTTTGGCTTTCGACACTCTCGGTCCCTCTGTTTCTCCAAAATATTGTTACTTTTAGTTATGCTCTCCCTTTAAAATCCTTTCCAGAGTAAGTTTTCTTAAATAATAACGGTTCCGCAATAAGCATCCTAGTTTTGTTGAGGAGGCCATCAATAACCTGCTATAAGCAAGCGTTGTATTGAGGAGCATAATTGTCCTCCCCATGTTGTTAACCCTTTGACTGCAGCAAAACGGAAAAATTGAGGCTTCTTTTAGATTTGCGTTATGTTAATTATTTTATTGAGTGTACACGTTTTAGGTACGAAGATCTTAGGGGACACTTCAGAAATTTTTTAGTCTGGTTTCTTTTCTTCACATTTGATTTAGAAAGTGGGTATCATTACGTTAGCATTATTAAGCATCATCAGCAGCTTCTCGGGTAGAGCTGGTTATTTTCAATGGTACAAGGAGGTATTTTATCTTTAGGTGTTATCTTTTGGCTTGTGCTCGGCCTGTTATTTATTTACTGTTATTTATTTTAGTGAGGCAAGACAACATGCTGACAACATGGCAGACAAAACAACAATGTCCCCGAGCTGAATCTGATGACGCAGCCACTCTTCACTCCAACAGGAGTCCCTTAACTTGTCAGCCATCTATCCAACAGCACCATTGCAGCATGGTGAGTACATGGACCTTTCTAGCCTTCCATTTTCTTCCTTTTTATGTGATCACTTTGACGCAAATTTCAACCTTAAGCTCCAAGTTGGAAACAAGGTCTTACCATCCCTGCCCATCAACTGCATTGACTGATGGCTTGATGCATTCCAAAGACCATCTTATGTTAGTCCTGTAGTAGTGCTGACCATTTCATGCCCCCCGATCAGCATGAAACTTCAACTTCTGGAGTTCAAACAAAGCAAAGGGAAAGACATTGTTGAGAAGGGGAACACCACTATGCTTGAGAGGCATGTGGAGGCATTGGCAGCATTGGCCAAACAGGTGGATGAAGTTAAGGTGGAGATGGAAGAGAAAATACTGGAAAAGGGCGATTCAATAGATGAGGTAGGCGGTTGGAGTAGTGAAATAGATTTGAAAATTGAGGATGTGGCTGTTGAGATTGAATATCTGTTGAAATGCCTGAGTGAGGCGAGACAACATGCTGACAACATGGTGGACAACAATGTCCCCGACCTGAATCTTGGCCTCCTTGATGACGCAGCCACTCTTCACTCCAACTAGACTCCCTTCACTTGTCAGCCACCTATCCAACAGCACCATTGCAGCAATAACAAATGGTGAGTACATGGACCTTTCTAGCCTTTCATTTTCTTCCTTTTTATGTGATCGCTTTGACGCAAATTTCAACCTTAAGCTCCAAGTTGGGAACAAGGTCTTACCATCCCTGCCTATCAACTGCATTGACTGATGGCTTGATGCATTCCAAAGACCATCTTATGTTAGTCCTGTAAGTGCTGACCATTTCATGCCCCCTTTCTCTCCTCTCAGGGCCCTACCCGTGCAGACCTCTGCTACAATTTCAACAAAGGGGTTGTCTGTCACTGCACCCCCTACCCCAACAGGCACCAATGCAACATGCCTGGATACACAGCCACCGACTCTGCAAATTTTCACTTGATTTATCACTGGGATGTAAACTTTTAAATTCCCTAGTGTATAACATTGTCCAGTTGTCTAGTCAGTCTCATTTCAAACAATCTATATTGAAGTCACACTTTTGGTTGTGTTAAATCTGGTTTACTCTTCAATTCTTTGACTTAAAACTCGGTATGAATTTGGACTTTGTTTGGATTTTGCAGCATTTGGGGAATATGATTCTTGATCACTATCATTGCTCACTCACTCAGCTGTAAATCATTGTTGGTAATTCCCCAGTGTATTACATCATCCAGTTGTATCGTTCTACATAAAGCATATGCATATTTGTCATGCTGAGATGTTTTCATGTCATCAATTTAAAGTTTTTTCTGTAGTGAAACCTCTAAAAGTCAAGTTAAGGATTATCAAAAGCTTAAAACTACAAAATATCAAGAACAGCAACCTTGCATTGTTTCGTATTCAAGCTTTGGACAAGTTGATGGCCATCAAAAGTAAGTTTTAATTAACAATGACTATTATTAAATCCCTTCTGTTGTTTTTCAATTTTTTCCATTATTTAGTTTTGTATTAATTACCTTCAGCTATCCCTGCAGTAAAACTTTGCAGCATCTTTACAGACTCTCTGTTGAAAGGCATGCATTGTGCACCTTGCGGGAAATTTCATGGACTATGAAACCTCCATTGTTGATGTGGTAGATCTTTTGCTGTTTCAATCTCACAAATCGAGGCATCGACCATCATTTTTTAGTACAGTAATAGTTTGATTATTGGTGTTCCCTTTTAAGAAGGTATTTGATTCTAAATAGTTAGCTTATCATATGTATGACAAGTTAACAACTTCCAGTCTATGAAGAGAGTTTTCATAGTCTGCATAATGGTGTCTTTGAAAACCCTTGGTGAAAGACCAAGATCAGAAGTGCTCAAAAAGATTTATTTGGAAAATCTGTTTAAGACCAGTGAAGGAGCAAAAAATCTTCACTTTGATGTAAAAAGCTTAGTGAGTTACCTGAGATCCTACTACAGTGACTCTGTCTTGGTTGGAAGTTTCTGGTGTTTTGTCTAGCGTTACATATACTGAAAATAAGCTTAGTAAGCTGGATTTATTTTGCATTCCTTAGTTATCAGTCTTAAAGAAATATGTTGGATGTTCCACTCGTTTGCTTTTATAGTGTCTGTCCCACTCCTGCTAAAAACAGAACCAATGGAAACAAAGAAACATTGATCTCAAGGGTGCGAGAAATTGTCTCATTCCTCGTGTGCCATTAATTACATATCCACTCCAATCTTTGAGCTGTGTATTTAATAAAGAGGTCGGGTTTAAATTGTTGCATGATAATTTTAACATCCTGTCTGCACATTCAGCACCCATCAAAGGAGGCAGTTTATTCAAAGAGTTGCATGTTTTTACCCAATTTGTTTTCTTGTATGCACTCCTGAGATTTGTCTGAGATAGTTTGGAAGGCCAATGCAGAATTTTTTTTGTACTTCACTTCACCCCCCCCCCCCCCCCCCCATAACTTTTCTAATAGGCTGTCCCTTACATGAAACAATTTGGGGGTCTAATTCTTGAAAAATAGTAGAACTATTAGATTCAGAAAGAAAAGCAGTAAGGCACTCCAATCTTTGAGCTGTGTATTTAATAAAGAGGTCGGGTTTAAATTGTTGCATGATAATTTTAACATCCTGTCTCACATTCAGCACCTATCAAAGGAGGCAGTTTATTCAAAGAGTTGCATGTTTTTACCCAATTTGTTTTCTTGTACGAACTCCTGAGATTTGTCTGAGATAGTTTTGAAGGCCAATGCAGAATTTTTTTTGTACTTCACTTCACCCCCCCCCCCCCCCCCCCCCCCCGCAATAACTTTTCTAATAGGCTGTCCCTTACATGAAACAATTTGGGGGTCTAATTCTTGAAAAATAGTAGAACTATTAGATTCAGAAAGAAAAGCAGTGAGGCATTGCTACTTTTTTATGTTACAGCGTGCTGCCTGGACATTTAAAATAAACTTCTTTTCCGAACAACTCTAATGATCTGCTGTGTAGAGCAGCAACAAAAAATATGATCGTGAATGGGAATGTGGCTTCTTCAAGCACCATTACTCAATATTCTGTTGCCAGTGGTACTTTAATTGGTAGTCCTTCAAACGTTTTAGTAGTTGTTCACGAACATCAGAGACTATTTAATAAACAACTGGTATAGATATAGCTTGCATGTACTTCTTATGTTAGCAATGCTCAGTTTCAAGATGAAAATGCTAGAATGTCAGGAACCTGCAAAGGCAAACAAACCAAAGGACAAATTCATCAGCAGCTCCCATGTGAATTCCCTTATAGCATCTCCCTCCTGTAGCAAGAAATGTTTGTTGTCTGTTCTGATGTTTCAAGAACTCAAAGAGCACCTTGAAGTGTTTTGGGATAAGTCTGAAGAGAAACAGAGTTTCATTTTGTACCAGCTCTACTTTACTCACAGCAAGGGAAAGAGCAGGAAACCAACCTGAAATGCAAATTTAATGACACGCATATTTGTCAAAAAGCTATGGTATTAGTAATGGACGGCGAGAAATCAGTTGTCGATAGACTAGATAGCTCAATAATTTTCAGCCTTTGCAAGACAAAAATCGTGTTTTATTTTTATTCGGTTTGCACCCTTTTAAATTTCCAGGTTCTTGAAGATAAAGACCGTCTTCAAAAACAGAAGGTCAGCTGCTAGCTAATGGATGGGTCAGACAATTAAGGAGAAAGTCTACAAGATTTTCGTGGAAACTGTTAAAAGTGGCAAGGGTGGACAACCACTTGGTTATACCCAGTTCAGAAATATGTGGAATTCGCAGTTCAGCGAGGTGTTAACACCAAATGACATGAAGAACACTTATATCTTAAGTGCATTTAATTGCCATTTCTTTTCAAACACAGTACATATATCAAATTACTCTAACCTGAGTTCGAGCTGCTGACAAACATCAGTCTCTGTTTGATATTGATATTTTTGTTTTCTTTAGCTGTTCCATCTTTGTATGTTTCTTTTTAATCTTGCTGTACACTGAATTGAACTACGTATACATACGAGTTGCTACTTTAATAGAAGCAACTGCTACGGAATGTCAAGAGTTAAAAAATTAATATAATTTTTGAAGCCATGTTAAACTGAATGTGAACAAACTGCATGATCAAACCGTTGAACCCGAAGGTATAAACAAGTGTGAAGAAATGTAATGTTCGCATTTATATATTTTACATATCTTTTTCATGTTTTATCTTGTTATCTGATATTCTTTTTTATTCTCAACTATTTGAATTGTAACGTTTCATCTTATATTTTTGAAATGTAACGTCTTTCCATTGTAATCGTATATCCTCTTGTTTCTTGGCAATTTTAATTGTAACGTTTTTGTCTGATAATAGTCAATTTTATTTTCATATCACGCTACTCGAATTGTTTCTGTTACGTCACAGCGTGTCTTTTACTTACAGATTGCATAGGCAATAGATCACGTACCGATTTAAAGGTACCAAAGAATAATTATGAGCTAAATATAGGGTTATGTATTACAATAGGGTATAGCAAGCCAAGAATTAACCGCAGTACATGGAATGTATAAGCCATTGATGTAAAAGCTTTAATTCAGAACGGAATAGCTATTGAGAGTGTAACATTGTAAACGAGATTGTGAGAAAATTAAACACAACTAAAGGAAAGATACAGTCCTTGTGATTGTGAACCAGTGCCGGGAGATATTCCCATACACTTGGTCCTTCAAGCCGGATAATTTTATCGTTGGAAGAGACATGAAATGGCAGAGGCTGTGAAAGCGAAACGAAAGTCACGAGGCGGACATAGAGCCTATGTCAACCAGATTTTACCTGAGGCAAGTGATCTTGCTGTAGGAGAGTGCACCACAAGCACACGACCGACAATTGCACAGTTAAAGGCAAGTCTCGAGGAACAATTGACCAATTTGAGACAGTTGCATGAAGAGATTTCGAGAGAACTTGTAGGCGTAGAGAGCGTCACAGACGAGGAAATCGCAGAAGTCCGAGTCGCCGGGGATTTAAAGGGAGACATCAACGCAACGATTACTTCCCTGGCTGAGCTGTTAAGGCGAAAACTTACGAGTCCTCATCAAGAACACCTCCAGAACGTGGGCACTAGTGAAAGTACAGCAGCCACGATTCAAAATAACGCGCGTGTGAGGCTTCCAAAACTAGAGGTGAAGCGGTTTAATGGAAAAATCAAGGAGTGGCAATAATTCTGGGACTGCTATGAAAGCGCAGTTCACTCGAATACAACCCTTTCGAGTGCCGACAAATTTTCATACCTTCGCGGTCTTCTTGGGGGAGCGGCGAAAACAGCCATAACAGGACTTGCTCTTACGACGGCCAACTATCAAGTCGCTATTGACTTGCTAAAGGAAAGATTTGGAAAGCCAATTGTGATTGAAAGAGCACACGTAAATGATCTGTTGAACGTGAGTCCAGTTTACCACGACAAGGACACAGTAGGCCTTCGTAGGCTTTATGACGCCGTGGAAGTACATCATCGAGGATTGAAAGCTCTTAACGTAAATGCGAGTACCTACGAAGGAATTGTTGTGCCCACTTTATTGGCAAACTACCAGAAGGGGTGCGGTTGCAGATCACGCGCAGAAAGAATCATCACGAATGGAAGATGGAAGACCTACTGAAGGAACTTTTGACTGAACTTGAATTGAAGGAAGAACACTGTGCCACAACTAGCAATCCCTACTTGCGCGATAAGGACAAGGGACGAACAGGAGGAGGACTGAACTCTGCTAACGCCTTGCTAGCGAAAATGAACAAATTTTGCGCCTATTGTAAAGGTGGGCACGCCCATCAAGATTGTACAAATGTAAAATCTGTAGAGGAGAGAAAGCAACTATTGCGTAAGTATGGTAGATGTTTTATTTGTGCCCAAAAGGGCCACATTTTGTGTGATTGTAGATCTAAGCTAACTTGTAATGTTTGCATGGGAAAACATCACGTTTCCATTTGTGAGAGGGGAAATAATACGCAAGGGGAACAGTTTAGTTCCCGCCACAATGATCGCGGTGGCTCTGCGCATTCCGATAGTTCCAGCCATGCCTCCACAGCCCAATCCATGGGATCCGGGGGAGCGACGCGCAACAGACTGTTCAGGGAGCTGCCAGTCCCACTTTTCATGTTGGATCTGTGGGGAGGGTCACCTTGCAAACCGCACAAGCTGTTGTTAGGGGTAATAGGAAGAATGTGAGAGTGAGAGTGTTATTCGATGCCGGTAGCCACCGATCCTTTATTACGACTCAAGCAGTGCATACAGCTGGGGTACAAATTAAAGTTAAGGAATGGATTGAAATTAGCACATTTGGGCAACAAATGAAAGATTGTGGTGTGCGGGCGGTGTATGAGTTGGACGTGTTTCCTCTGCAGGGGAGAGATAGAATCAAAATTGAGGCGTATGAGGTCCCCACCATAGCGGAGATTGGAAATCAACACGTTGAAATCAGGAAAGGCGAATACCCTCATCTGCAAGGCCTCTTGTTTTCGGATGTTAATCGTAAAGACGAGGTTCTGGGCATAGATTTACTGATTGGGGCGGATTACCTTTGGTCGTTTCAAAAGGGGAGAACCTTAAGGGGGGAGGCTGATCAGCCAGTTGCTGTGGAAACCTGCTTGGGATGGGTTTTGTCAGGCCCAATGAAGGGATCTTGTGATGACTCGCAAATTAGCGTTAATCTTGTCGGTCATGCAATGCCAAGGGATAATCGAGAATTAGAAGATAGCGTCCGGAAATTGTGGGATCTTGAAACCTTAGGCATTAAAGAAAACGAGATTCATGAGGTGTTGAAGGATGTCATTTCGTTTAATGGGAAAGGTATGAGGTCGGCCTCCCACGGAAAGAAAGTAATGGGCCTCTACCAACTAATTATCGGAACAGTTTGAAGCGCCTGAAGGGACAGATTGAAAGGTTAAAAAATGACACAGATGTTTTGAATGCTTATGATGCTGTCATCAAAGAACAAGCCGCGCTTGGCATTGTTGAACGAGTTCCAGAATTAAAAACTCCAGAAAGGATCCATTACCTACCACATCACGCAGTCATTAGGAAAGACGCCAAAACCACAAAGCTGAGAGTGGTTTACGATGCATCCTCAAAGGAAGGAAAAAGGGGGGTGTCGCTAAATGATTGTTTGCACGTGGGCCCTGCTTTGTCGCCGTTGTTATATGAGATTCTAATCCGATTTAGAGAGAAGCGCATTGCGTTGGTGGGCGATATTGAAAAGGCTTTTCTCAATATTGAGGTCAATTTGCGTGACCGTGATTGTTTAAGGTTTCTGTGGGTGGACAATGTTGACAGCAAGCAACTAGACCCGGTGGTGTACAGGTTCTGTCGCATTGTTTTCGGGGTAAATTGTACTCCTTTTTTGCTCAATGCCACTTTGCAGTACCATCTGGACATATTCATCGAAGTTGACCCGGACTTCGTACGAGTGATGAAAAGAAGCTTTTATGTGAATAATCTCGTATCCGGAGAAAGGGCCACCCAAGAAGCCATCGAATTACATGACAAGGCGAACACAAGGTTGGCACTTGGGGGACTCAAACTAAGGAAATGGCTAACCAACAGTGAAGAGTTGAGAACGAAAATAGAACAACGTGAATTGCGTGACGCTCCAAACATAAACAAGATTGCAAACGCAGACGAAAGCTATGCAAGGCTAAATGCAGACGAAATGTTGACAGTTTTGATGGAACAATAGGCGACCCTAAATTCGCGTCCTCTAACGTATGACTACGACGAACTCGGAGCAGAAATGCTCACTCCATCACATCTTATTTATGGGCGCCGATTGTTAAGTTTGCCAGATGTGAGGAATGATGACGAAGAAAGCGAGACAGGCTTACTTAGAAGGTTCAGGTACCTCGCCAGGTTGAGAATTCTCTTTTGGAATCGATGGCGAAAGGAATATTTGACAGATTTGAGAGAACATCACCGAGGTAGGAAAGAAATTCAGAACCAGGTAAGTATCAGTGATGTAGTCTTGGTGCACGTGGCAATGTAAAGAGGGCTATGGAAGATGGGGAAAGTGGTGGAACGAATTGTGGGCAAGGATGGCGTAGTAAGAGGTGCTAAGTTGAAATTGATCACTAAGGGGAAGCCCATCATTGTTAACAGAGCGGTCCAGAAGTTGTTTCCGTTGGAGGTAAGTAGTGTGGTAAAAGAAGTGGGTGAGAATGAGAGAGGTCAGCGCAACGCAAATCCGGTGAGAAACGCAGAGAAGCAAACAAACCCAGGGAGGGATATCCCACGGCGTGCGGCTGCGCTGGATTCTCGTTGGAAGACACGAGCCATGCTTGATCATAATTAACCGGTTATTATTACTTCCGTTAGTGCGATTCTGAATTGTGCTCTGCTTGACCCTAACAGGTCAAGGGGGGGAGTGTGTCTGATAATAGTCAATTTTATTTTCATATCACGCTACTCGAATTGTTTCTGTTACGTCACAGCGTGTCTTTTACTTACAGATTGCATAGGCAATAGATCACGTACCGATTTAAAGGTACCAAAGAATAATTATGAGCTAAATATAGGGTTATGTATTACAATAGGGTATAGCAAGTCAAGAATTAACCGCAGTACATGGAATGTATAAGCCATTGATGTAAAAGCTTTAATTCAGAACGGAATAGCTATTGAGAGTGTAACATTGTAAACGAGATTGTGAGAAAATTAAACGCAACTAAAGGAAAGATACAGTCCTTGTGATTGTGAACCAGCGCCGGGAGATATTCCCGTACAGTTTTTCTTGTAGTCATTTTATTCCTTCAAGAAGTCAGGCCGTGCCTGACGAAATATTGTGAAGAACATACTTATAAATCCCAGTTGTACAGTCTTGCTTTATTAGTTCCTTTCTATTTTTATCAAATTTGCTAACTAGATCCACTGAGATCCAATGCTTTTAAAATGGGCCTTGCAGATGTTTCTTAAGTGTCCATTTACAAGTCACGGCCACCATCTTGTCTTCTTCTCTGACTGCCTTATCACCTTTTTTCGCGCGACTTTAATTTTGCGAATTTGATGAATCACCATTTTTCAAGGTAATTAAATTTCACAAATCAAGTAACTGGTGCTCGTTTTTTAACCTTCCATTTCTGTATTTTATTTAACCATAATGGAATAGGAATGCAACAAGCAACTGGCTGAAATATTTAACAATGTCAGCAACATAGTAACATCTTTTAAAAGTACACTGATATAAGCAACCGAGGCACTATTTAACTTCATGGCGCTGCCAATTAGCTTTTAAATAAGGATCGCCTCAATGTCTTCAAATGAATCTTCAGGCAATAAGGTTGTCTTCCCTTGAACAAGTTCAGATATTCCTGCTTTGCTCCATCCTTTTGCAAAGTGCCTCTTTCCCGCACTGCCTGTCAAGTGGTTTTAAGGGCTTCAGCAAAGATAGCCTTAAATCAACGGGAATGAAGCCATCATGAGGAGATCACAGATAACTATAGGGAGCCAGATGCCGATGGCAAATTTGTAGACTGTAGTGAGGAAGTGTTACAGGAACTAATTCAGCAAGATGAGTCAGATGAGGAATAAGGGCATGTGTTGAACTGATCTGAAATTTGAGCCCTCCTACTCATATGTAAAGTAGCAGATGGAAAACTTAAAGGATTTTATGAAGGTCACTAAATTTCGCGTCTTTAATTTTCGCGGCACCTTTTTTGCGGGACTTTAATTTCGCAAAATTTTTTGAATCGCAAAAATAAGTGATTATAAGGTAACATCCAACGCAAAGGATGGGGACTGAGAAAGGATTGGTGTATTTATACCCTCCTCAAAACCAACTCCAACAAAATGTTTTAAGATCAAGACTTCAAGAACCAAGACAAATCACCAAGACACAAGTTTTCTTCCTGAAATACTTTTGTTACTGGTTCTCTTGGCTGCTACCTGTGTTCTTCCCTTGTTCCGGCACAGTATTCAATTTATCTCTGCAAGCATCACGGCCAATACTTATCTCTCTGTAAAACACACCAGATCCGTCATTTGCTCTACTTCTGCCCCCTGCATGGAACTCTGCACTGCTACAAATCATGACTGCTCCGCATTACCCCTCATCTCTCTCAGCATGGATGTTCATCCCAATCCTGGACCTATGGCTATTCATATCCTAAGAAAAGACTAGGTCGGGCGCTCCGAGAATGGCGGACGTGTTTTTGTGAGCTTCGCATTTCGAGGGATCAAACATAATAAATATAGGCTAAAAGAATGACAAAAGCGAAAGAAAACAAAGGAGGGACAAGAAGGAAAAGAGACGATATGATGATTAATGGTCACAATATCCAGTTTCAGTTGGATAGTGGAGCTACAGTCCATGTTATTCCAGTGACAGTTCTGAGTATATACAAAGGTACCAAGATATGCCCACTTGGTAAGAAAAGGATTCTACCAGGCATTTACCACAGATTCCACGAGATACTATACATGTGCATGATTGGTCATTCTATGTGAGCGTTCACCATATTTTAGCATGGTTGGTGAATCCGAAGTTTTTTCTGTATGTAATCGGCACCATCAGCGCGAATCAACTGGACCTGAATCAACTTTTATATGCCTTTCCCCCTTTAGTATCCTGCCACAGTTCTTGCAGAAGCTGGAAATATAAGAGATATATATGAGAGACTTACATAGCGCACAGATCAGACCCAAGCAATCACGATTGCCCCCAACTGGTCAACTCAACCATGGTACCCAAAATTAACAAGACTCTTGATTCAGGAGCCACTCCTCTTACCAAGGCACACAAGCAATGTACACCTACCATTCAACCCAGCAAGAGTCACCCTCTGGGGAGACAACTTTATCTAATGGCCTGCCTGTTATCAGGAAATCCCTTCAGAGTAGAGGTATTTCACAAGCAACTCAAGAAACAATCCCCAACTCTTGGCGGATTGGGACTCAAAAACAACATAGAGTCTACCTGGAGAAATGGCAGTCATTTGCAGATAAATGGGCTGTGGATTCCATTCAGACTTTCTCCAAGAACTTTATGAAAGGAATTTAGGGTACAGTTGTCTTAATACTAGAAGTGCCTTATCCTCATTGCTTAGAAGTGCCTTATCCTTTTGCCATAGCTGGTAGGTAGAATTGCCAGAATGTCTCGACCAGCAAAGAGCTCTTTCAGCTTCTATTTCTTTTGCTTTTAAAGCGTCTATTTTTGGCAGTTGATCAATACAGGACAGTTATGGATCAGCCATGATTAATCTCGTGTTGACAGTGGCTTGCGCATTGAACAATCTAACAAATTAATATAACTTGTTCACGAGTATCCTGAAAAAATGGGTCAAGTTACCTGTAGCAAACGAGTTTAACTAAACAGATGAACAACTTTCTGAGGCATTTCTATTACCATTAAAAGTCGCTTCTAAGTCATATGAACGTTCTTTTCAGTATAAGGTGTTAAAACACATCTTTTATACTAACAGATTCCTTTGCAAAATTAGATATCTAACAAACTCAAACTGTACTTTCTGTAAAGAAACACCGGAGACTTTTCAACACATTTTTTATTGCCCTTTTTCACAACTATTTTGGAATGAAGTTATTAAAAATATTTTAAGTAAACTTATCAGCTGCAGATGCCTTCTACTGCGAGATATTATTATAGGTTTCTTGAGAGAGATGGATCGGTTAATTATATCTTAATTACCGATAAAATATTTATTTGCAACTGCAGACGAAGAGAAATCAAGCCTGCAATCTTGCATTTTAAACAAATGTTGCTTAATGAAAAAAATTAACATGATACAGAGAAATATGTACCGTAGCAATGAAGCAGGATAAGTATCAAACCTTAATTAAGAAATGGAATCCTTGCAAAACGAATATTCTCAACCTTTAACTTTCAACTTATATTTATTTATTTATTTATTTATTTAAAAGACAAATGTAACATAATATGTACAAATAAAGAGTTTTTAATGAAAAAAAGGCATTGAACACTCTAAGATAACTCTCTTGTCCATATCAGGATTTGAATGCGATGAGTATGACACACTCACTTGTTGATATTCATGTTACTTGCCACTCAAATAATACATTGTGTTTTTCTTTGTCTTGTCAATGAAGTCCTTAAGAGTGTCAATATCTCTCTTGAATCGAAATGCTAAAATCACTTATTAAAATGCTTGCTGTCATTCAGTTCACAGCAACAAAATTTTACTTGTAAACAAATGTAATTATAGAGTGAATTGCACCAAAACAACTTTTGCGCAAAATGATAAACTTTAGTTAGCTAAATCAGCCAAATCATGACTTCTCTTGCATACTATAGCATAATCAGTAATGTCAATAATTCAGTTTTACAAAATAGAACAAATCCCAAAGTCCATCCTATATTATGGCAAACGAAATATTCAAAGAAATATATGCTCAGAGCCAGAAAGAATTGTATTGACTAATACGATAAGTACTATAAAATCGCTGTGTTCTCGATACTTATAAAAACAAATAACCAACAAATAAGCGTATTCAGTTTACTGTCAGCAAAATCATGACCTCTTGCTCTTCCATACTCTTTCATCAAATCAAACCATACTTTTCTTTAGAGAACAAATTATTAATATATGTTCAAAGCCAGAAACACTTGTACTAAGAATATACACTGGAGACTTTATGATGGTAAATTCTGTAACTACTTTTTACCCCAGTAAAGGTAGTATCATGGTGTACAGGTTAACCAAGTAAGTAATTGTCGTATCCATTCATAAGCCTGACACACGTGATTAAGTCTTAGTCCCGGTAGTTCTCTGGTTCTCTGGTTCCCTGGTTCTATAGTTCTCTAGTTCCTGTGGTTCTTGGGTTCTCTGGATCTCGTGGTTCTTTGGTTCTTGCGTGCACCGCCATTTTGAATGTCGAGAGAACCCCGGATACGACTGTGCGTAAAGGAGACTGATTTCCCGCGCATTTTTCCTTTGCCTCACTCGTCGCTTCCCTCTCGATCTTGATAGTTTTTCTCTTTGTTATGGATAAAGAAAGTGAATTTCGTTCTTTAAGTGACTTGGAAGAAAAACTAGGAGGTTATCTTTCCATTCGATGCGGTGGTCCCAGATGTTACCAACAAATGGTTCACAAAGTACGCAGCTTCTCGTGGAAGCACATGGGAACTACTTTTGATCAGTGTGCTTACGTCCACCAGTGTATTGATTGGGAAGACAATGGTGAAGGTATTTGGCACATATGAGGAACCAGGAAATCTCTTCATGATTGCTGTGGTGCCATCAGGATCTGAAAAGACTCCGGCCTGCCATCTTGGCTGCATTTGTCCGAATGTAGGACACATCAAGCCATAGATCAACACCAATATGTTGATGGACGTCACATCCGTGAATTGGCTGTTCAATCATTTCATTTCAGGATCAACAGTCCCCTTTTGACGAAGATAAGCCACCCTTCCAAGCCAACACAAAATGTGAACCTGACAATGGAGCGACTTTGAAAATGCCATGATGGTGACTGCTTGTCTATCCTAAAAGGCAACAAAGGAAAACGTAGTGGAGTGGCATCTCTTGGGGCCTCAGTACTGGCATTTACAACACCATGACAGTTCCTTGTGACAACTTGGCCACAGATTATCGATGCTGATAACGGTCTTGCTGACAGAATCTTGTTAATGCACCAGAAGAAAGTGGAGAGAGATTTGGAGGAAATGGCAGAATTGGCAGAGGAGTCTTGTGTATTGTGTTGTAGATTTATTTTCTCTGACAAATGCAAAACAAGTCTCGCATGGTTAAATTTGGCTAGCTTAAACTCGTGACCTTACATGTAAACAGTTAAACATAACTGTTCGGAGTCTTGAAAATGATTAGCCTGGTTAAAAACGATCGATCACAAGGATTCCAAAGTAAACAAAGAATAGTGCATTTTATAATTTTAGTGACGAGGTTTCATAGATTCTATCCAATAATCCATAATTATAAACAGTCTATGAAGAGTCGCTTTCACTTATATGTTCATTATCGAACAGCAAAATAATTCTTTTGAACAGCTTGCAGTGAATGGCTGAGCGACAGACTGACTGGCGGTAATTTGTAGACTACGCCAGCAGTCCGCGAGAAGACAAAGTAATAGTCATGCTCATTTTACCAATATTTTATTTGAATCGAGCAAGGTTTTAACTTCAAGACCAGGGAACGATAAACATGATTTCTTTTATGAAGCGGCCCGGAGTCCCAAGTGCAGTAGTCACGTAAAATTCATGCGTAAAATTCTTTCTGCACTTCATGTTTACTTGTTAAAATAAATCTTGAATGGAACTAAAAATTATAATCAAAGTTATAAAAGGTAGGGAAAGTTTGGTAGCAGAAAAAAAATTAACCCTTTGAAGTTTGTTGTAGTTGTCGGTAAAAAAAAGCATGCGGTCCCTTGGGAAAAGTGGTAAAGTGCACCGAATTTGCAGATGTCAAAATGGTAATTTGAAACCTGAAAACATGCTGGCACAAGCGAAAGTCACAACTATTTATATAAACAGACTACGCGCTTCTACAAATTATCTGTTTTCTTTGTAGTTTCACTCAACAAATTAAGAGTAAGCTTTTCCAAACTTTCAGCCTTCAATTTTGAAGTATTCCACCGCGCTAAAATATCACAGAAAGTTTGGAGTGTCTTCGGGCTGGGAATAAAGATAAGCCGCATTTGGTTTCGCAAGCGTTCCATCGATCCATCCATGTGATCTCCATCTAAGTGAGAAAAACATTTCTCGCTTGATTCTTGCTTGTTTTAAGAGCGGGACTGTTGTCTGGCTTCAATCTTGCTCGTGTATGGCCATAAATTTTCGAACAAACGGGATGGCTTGAATATGGGCCGATAAGTTGTGCTCAGTCAAGCCATCCAAATGGCACAGTGGTACATATATCCCGCTCTGTTCTTGCTCAATTCTCGTTTCTTTGTCTCGCTGGTGTCAGCCGAATCATCGCCATGACTTGTCAAGATCGATTCTCACTGATTAACATATTTTTTATGGCCTGATTCTGGCTGGTATCTTGCCGAGAATTAAGCGTGACATCAATCGCACACTAAAGCTAAGCATGCCACCAATTGCACTCTAAGACAAACAAAAGATTTAGCGTGTTAAGTCTTGCAAAAAAAACAAGTGTGCTCTCTTTTGTTAAATCTAGTTAAATATCTGCATATCCGTGTTTTAGGACACACTAAGCGTGTTGTGAGCATGCTATCACCTTTAGCTTTAGAGTCATATGGAGAGTCACATATTTAACGTTAAGGTTACAACTAGATTGTTACAACCGAGTCAATCGTCCCCTTCTTTAAAGTAAGAAGCAATTTGTATTTCCAAAGGGGTGTTTTAATAATATTGGAAATTCCTGGGGGTGAGAGGGGGTGCAAAACAAAAAACCTTCCATGGGGTGGTATGGATATTTTCTGGAACTATAGAATCATAAAGGAGCATATCCACAAAATCAAAAGAAAAGCGTGGATGCTGAGCTAGATAAAGAAAAAGAAATGCTTCATAGTTAGCAACAGGTGTTAGTGACATCTAAAGATTGCTAAGATTATAAGTTGGGTTTTATTGCTGCACAGAGAGAATAAAGCCAGTCCAATCCCTGTTGTTACTGTTTGTTGATTTCTCACCTTAAGAAATTGAATTTGTTAAATATGCAACTTAGAATGCAACTTAGAAAAAAGCTCTACTGATTTCAGTAAAATATTGTTAAATGCAAAATTAAACTGTTACGCTATAAAAAAAACTATATTTCACAAAGAAAGGGATGGAAGAAATATTACAAATACCAGGGTAAAGCAAGGAAGATGCCTGACAAGTATTTACCAATAGTAACAGATGGCATGATTCCTCCAAAACCAACATCCCCCACTTCAAAGGTAATCAAAGACAAGTAATCAAAGTAATCAAAGACAAGTATGGTTCACTAATGGTTTAATAATGATCGCACGATATTTGTCGTCTGTTCTGACGTTTAAGGCCCTCGAGAAGTGCCTTGAAGTGTTTTGGGACAAGTCTGAAGAGAAAAAGAGTTTTCATTTTGAACCAGCTCTACTTTACTCACAACCTATGAATACAAATATAATGGCAAGAAGATTTGTCAAAAAGCTTCGACAGCTGCTACACTGGATAGCTAAAAAATTTTCAGCCTTTGCAAAAGACAAAACAGTGTTGTATTTTTATTCAGTTTTCACCCTTTTAAATTTCCACATTCTTCAATCTAAAGACCGATTTCGAAAACGATAGGAGGTCAGCTGCTAGCTAACGAAAGGTGTCGGTGAGTGAGGTCTAGACAACAGCTGAATGCCAAGACATGGTTTGAAATCTTCGTAGACACAATGGCTGACAGTATGCCTAATGAACAAAAAATCTACCATCGTGCATGACAAAGGATAAAGTCTACAAGATTTATGCAGAGGAAAGTGTTAAAAGTGGCAAGGGCAGACAAAAGAAAAGCGTGGATGCTGAGCTAGATAAAGAAAAAGAAATGCTTCATAGTTAGCAACAGGTGTAAGTGACATCTAAAGATTGCTAAGATTATAAGTTGGGTTTTATTGCTGCACAGAGAGAATAAAGCCAGTCCAATCCCTGTTGTTACTGTTTGTTGATTTCTCACCTTTAGAAATTCAATTTGTTAAATATGCAACTTAGAATGCAACTTAGAAAAAAGCTCTACTGATTTCAGTAAAATATTGTTAAATGCAAAATTAAACTGTTATGCTATAAAAAAAACTATATTTCACAAAGGAAGGGATGGAAGAAATATTACAAATACCAGGGTAAAGCAAGGAAGATGCCTGACAAGTATTTACCAATAGTAACAGATGGTATGATTCCTTCAAAACCAACATCCCCCACTTCAAAGGTAATCAAAGACAAGTAATCAAAGTAATCAAAGACAAGTATGGTTCACTAATGGTTTAATAATGATCACACGATATTTGTCGTCTGTTCTGACGTTTAAGGCCCTCGAGAAGTGCCTTGAAGTGTTTTGGGACAAGTCTGAAGAGAAAAAGAGTTTTCATTTTGAACCAGCTCTACTTTACTCACAACCTATGAATACAAATATAATGGCAAGAAGATTTGTCAAAAAGCTTGGATAGCTGCTACACTGGATAGCTCAATAATTTTCAGCCTTTGCAAAAGACAAAACAGTGTTGTATTTTTATTCAGTTTTCACCCTTTTAAATTTCCACATTCTTCAATCTAAAGACCGATTTCCAAAACAGTAGGAGGTCAGCTGCTAGCTAACGAAAGGGGTCGGTAAGTGAGGTCTAGACAACAGATGAATGCCAAGACATGGTTTGAAATCTTCGTAAACACAATGGCTGACAGTATGCCTAATGAACAAAAAATCTACCATCGTGCATGACAAAGGATAAAGTCTACAAGATTTATGCAGAGGAAAGTGTTAAAAGTGGCAAGGGCAGACAAAAGAAAAGCGTGGATGCTGAGCTAGATAAAGAAAAAGAAATGCTTCATAGTTAGCAACAGGTGTAAGTGACATCTAAAGATTGCTAAGATTATAAGTTGGGTTTTATTGCTGCACAGAGAGAATAAAGCCAGTCCAATCCCTGTTGTTACTGTTTGTTGATTTCTCACCTTTAGAAATTCAATTTGTTAAATATGCAACTTAGAATGCAACTTAGAAAAAAGCTCTACTGATTTCAGTAAAATATTGTTAAATGCAAAATTAAACTGTTATGCTATAAAAAAAACTATATTTCACAAAGAAAGGGATGGAAAAAAAATTACAAATACCAGGGTAAAGCAAGGAAGATGCCTGACAAGTATTTACCAATAGTAACAGATGGTATGATTCCTCCAAAACCAACATCCCCCACTTCAAAGGTAATCAAAGACAAGTTATCAAAGTAATCAAAGACAAGTATGGTTCACTAATGGTTTAATAATGATCACACGATATTTGCCGTCTGTTCTGACGTTTAAGGCCCTCGAGAAGTGCCTTGAAGTGTTTTGGGACAAGTCTGAAGAGAAAAAGAGTTTTCATTTTGAACCAGCTCTACTTTACTCACAACCTATGAATACAAATATAATGGCAAGAAGATTTGTCAAAAAGCTTGGATAGCTGCTACACTGGATAGCTCAATAATTTTCAGCCTTTGCAAAAGACAAAACAGTGTTGTATTTTTATTCAGTTTTCACCCTTTTAAATTTCCACATTCTTCAATCTAAAGACCGATTTCCAAAACAGTAGGAGGTCAGCTGCTAGCTAACGAAAGGGGTCGGTAAGTGAGGTCTAGACAACAGATGAATGCCAAGACATGGTTTGAAATCTTCGTAAACACAATGGCTGACAGTATGCCTAATGAACAAAAAATCTACCATCGTGCATGACAAAGGATAAAGTCTACAAGATTTATGCAGAGGAAAGTGTTAAAAGTGGCAAGGGCAGACAAAAGAAAAGCGTGGATGCTGAGCTAGATAAAGAAAAAGAAATGCTTCATAGTTAGCAACAGGTGTAAGTGACATCTAAAGATTGCTAAGATTATAAGTTGGGTTTTATTGCTGCACAGAGAGAATAAAGCCAGTCCAATCCCTGTTGTTACTGTTTGTTGATTTCTCACCTTTAGAAATTCAATTTGTTAAATATGCAACTTAGAATGCAACTTAGAAAAAAGCTCTACTGATTTCAGTAAAATATTGTTAAATGCAAAATTAAACTGTTATGCTATAAAAAAAACTATATTTCACAAAGAAAGGGATGGAAAAAAAATTACAAATACCAGGGTAAAGCAAGGAAGATGCCTGACAAGTATTTACCAATAGTAACAGATGGTATGATTCCTCCAAAACCAACATCCCCCACTTCAAAGGTAATCAAAGACAAGTTATCAAAGTAATCAAAGACAAGTATGGTTCACTAATGGTTTAATAATGATCACACGATATTTGCCGTCTGTTCTGACGTTTAAGGCCCTCGAGAAGTGCCTTGAAGTGTTTTGGGACGAGTCTGAAGAGAAAAAGAGTTTTCATTTTGAACCAGCTCTACTTTACTCACAACCTATGAATACAAATATAATGGCAAGAAGATTTGTCAAAAAGCTTGGATAGCTGCTACACTGGATAGCTCAATAATTTTCAGCCTTTGCAAAAGACAAAACAGTGTTGTATTTTTATTCAGTTTTCACCCTTTTAAATTTCCACATTCTTCAATCTAAAGACCGATTTCCAAAACAGTAGGAGGTCAGCTGCTAGCTAACGAAAGGGGTCGGTAAGTGAGGTCTAGACAACAGATGAATGCCAAGACATGGTTTGAAATCTTCGTAAACACAATGGCTGACAGTATGCCTAATGAACAAAAAATCTACCATCGTGCATGACAAAGGATAAAGTCTACAAGATTTATGCAGAGGAAAGTGTTAAAAGTGGCAAGGGCAGACAAAAGAAAAGCGTGGATGCTGAGCTAGATAAAGAAAAAGAAATGCTTCATAGTTAGCAACAGGTGTAAGTGACATCTAAAGATTGCTAAGATTATAAGTTGGGTTTTATTGCTGCACAGAGAGAATAAAGCCAGTCCAATCCCTGTTGTTACTGTTTGTTGATTTCTCACCTTTAGAAATTCAATTTGTTAAATATGCAACTTAGAATGCAACTTAGAAAAAAGCTCTACTGATTTCAGTAAAATATTGTTAAATGCAAAATTAAACTGTTATGCTATAAAAAAAACTATATTTCACAAAGAAAGGGATGGAAAAAAAATTACAAATACCAGGGTAAAGCAAGGAAGATGCCTGACAAGTATTTACCAATAGTAACAGATGGTATGATTCCTCCAAAACCAACATCCCCCACTTCAAAGGTAATCAAAGACAAGTTATCAAAGTAATCAAAGACAAGTATGGTTCACTAATGGTTTAATAATGATCACACGATATTTGCCGTCTGTTCTGACGTTTAAGGCCCTCGAGAAGTGCCTTGAAGTGTTTTGGGACAAGTCTGAAGAGAAAAAGAGTTTTCATTTTGAACCAGCTCTACTTTACTCACAACCTATGAATACAAATATAATGGCAAGAAGATTTGTCAAAAAGCTTGGATAGCTACTACACTGGATAGCTCAATAATTTTCAGCCTTTGCAAAAGACAAAACAGTGTTGTATTTTTATTCAGTTTTCACCCTTTTAAATTTCCACATTCTTCAAGCTAAAGACCGATTTCGAAAACAGTAGGAGGTCAGCTGCTAGCTAACGAAGTGAGGTCTAGACAACAGCTGAATGCCAAGACATGGTTTGAAATCTTCGTAAACACAATGGCTGACAGTATGCCTAATGAACAAAAAATCTACCATCGTGCATGACAAAGGATAAAGTCTACAAGATTTATGCAGAGGAAAGTGTTAAAAGTGGCAAGGGTAGACAACCACTTGGTTACACCCAATTCAGAAGTAATTTTATGTGGAATTCGCAGTTCAGCGAGCTGTTAATACCAATTGACATGAAGAGCACTTCTTATATCTTCAGTGCATTTAATTTACATGGCTGTTGTAAACAGTTTTATTCTCTTCAAAGAACATCAGGCCCAGTTTCCAGATGTTCGTGGACTCCGCATGACAAATGATTATTCACAGTCTGATTTTAGAGAATTCAAGATGAATCCAAGATGGCGGAATGTGCCTGACGAGGCTGAGATTTCAGCCAAATTTATAGCAGTTTTTATAACAGTTTTATGAAGATATACACATTTTTAAGTTTTTGAAGTGTATTAATTCCAAAATCGTGCGTCAAAAGAATAACAAAGACAGAGAATGTCAAGCAATCACCGAAGAGAGGAAATTGTAAGACAACTCCGTAATTTCTGTGAGTATGATGTCCCCCCTGTATATTCTGCTGTTAAACCAGCTCCAGACTTAGGCCACTTGTGCACATGCCAGTTTTCACTGGTGTAAGGAGAAACTGTGTGGTGTGCTATAAGCAGGGCAGGGGAGAGCAAAAGATTTTTTCTTTTTGCAGTGCTCCACAGTGCGAGGGGAGTTTTATGCACGTAACCAAGGAAAGGAACTGTTTCCAGGTGTTCCACAGTAGGGAGTACCATGCCTAGTTTTTGTTTTATTTCTAGCATTGATTTTCAGACTGTTACTTTCTGTTGGTTTGTTGTCAGAGGGGTACTGCTTGATAAAAAATATAATATATATCTATATATAATGAAATATAATATATACATATCTATATATAGCTTTGTATGATTACCTGTTAGTGAAAAACCTTGTTAATGGGGCACTAGAATTTCATAGGGGTGGAGGAAGGTCTTTCTATCATTTTACACCAATTTCATGAAGACACACCTACGTAGACACAACCAAACATTTTTTGCAATCTTTTTTTTTTTTCATTTTTTCCGACGGTTGAGATATTGAATAAAGAGTTAATATCATGCATTAGCATACTACAGTCCTTAGGTCCCAGGGCATTTATGGCCAAAACTGATCTTAAATCAGCCTTCCGTCTTATGCCCATACACCCCGATGACTGGAATCTCCTGGGTATCTACTGGCAGTCACACTATTGAGTGGACCTCTACCTTCCATTTGGTTTCCGCAGTGCCTCTTACCTCTTTAATCAAATTTCTGAGGCCCTGGAATGGATACTTAAGAACAATTATGGCTTCTGTAATGTCATTCACATGTTGGATGACTTTTTCTTGCCCAACACAGTAAATTAGCTTGCTTGGGGAGCTTTGGTACCCTCCTAAAATTGTTTATGCCCCATAGGATGCCCCATAGGGTCCCCTACAGTCACCGCAAAAACCCTGGGCCCCTCTCAAACTCTAGAGTTCATGGGCATTGTGCTCTTTAGAAACCGTATGGGGCACGTTTTCCCCAGGACAAGCTTGTCAGGATAAAGCAATTACTTGATCAATTTGGCCATCGTCTTTCTGCCCACGATCTTCAGTCCCTGATTGGCGTCTCGCAATTCGCATGCAAAGTAGAAGTCCCAGGTCAAACGTTTCTACAATGCATGATTAACCTCACCCAGGGGTTCGCCAGTCATTTTCATCATATCCACCTCAAAAAGGAATTTTCCCGGGATATAACCATGTGGAATGTTTTTCTCACCAATTGGAATGGACGCTCCTTTTTTCTTGATTCTTCAGTCACCTCTTCTCCTGACCGAGAACTCTACAGTGATGCTGCCAGCACAGTGGGGTTCAGGGGTTACTTTAATGACAAATGGTTCCAAGGGAGATGGACCTCACACCTTCTCATTGACAATGAAAAGGGGAACAGTATTGAATGGCAGCACCTTTTCCCCATTGTTACCGCATGCGCATTGTGGTATCCCCAATTTGCAGGCAAACGTCTCCCATTTTGGTGCGATAAGGACAACGTCGCTATCATAAACTCTGGTCACTCTAAGGCTCCTAGGGTCATGGACCTTGTACGTTTCTTGGTAGTAACGTCCATGAAACATAACTTCCTGGTTAGGGCCCGTCACAGAAGTATAATAGTTGGGGGTACCAGATCAAAAATGATCTGTTACCAAACCCAACTATAATACTACTTTCCATATAATGGATTCAATTTAATGAAATCTATTTTTGTTTTATTTTTATGGTTTTCGATTTTTTGTTTGATTTTTGGAAATCTATATGTTTTTAAAATATAACAGTGCGTTCACTAAAAAAGCATTCTGGTTTCATATCATGGTTATCATTTTCTATTTGGTTTTTGGAAAAACTTTGCATGGTTTTGGGGAGATTTGGCAGCGCAGCCGAAGGCGAGCAGGGGATGAAATCTCCTCAAAAACTAAGTCGCGATGGAGTGACAAAAATGGTAGTCTATAATTTACAATAACCATGCTGTATTAATATATTAAGTCATAGTTCTCGGAAATCTATGTTTTATAAAAAACAAATGGTGCGTTTATTCCATTGCGTGATTTCACATAATAGAATCCTTTGTGTGACACAATTCTTGGAAACACAGGAAGTCGATGATGTCATACAATAGGGGATTCCCCAGGAAAATTAGTCATTACGACACGGATGGTCACATTGCGTGACTTTCTCGGAAACATGGGAAGTCGATGATCTCATTGTGTAATAATTTTCCACTTGTAAACAGGAAATGAGTCATCACGTATAGCCTATTGTTTCAGATCACGAGATGGTCGTATGATTTTTTTAACCAATCACAATGAAACAAGTTCCTTATTATAAATTGTTGAAGTAAAGTTTACTTACAATTGTTAATCAAAAAGTTTGTGCTTAAGTTTGTTATCTGCCCAAAAATGCCGAAATCAGTCTCTACTCTTCAGAATCAAATCACTGGATGTGTAAGAAACATCCAAGAAGCATTAGCTCAGTGTGCAGTTGAAGCTGGCGACAAGGATTTTTCATTCAACTTCAATTTAAAGGCTTTTGTGGAGGGTATTACATCTATTGACATCAAAGCTACATCTGCATCGGTCACAAAAGTATTGAGTATCTTTCAGGAGTGCGAAAAGATTACAACGCTTGAGAAAAAGAGAAGAGGATATATGGCAGACTTGAAAAAGATCCTGGAGACATGTGAAAAGAAATACACCGTCAAACGGTTGACTATGCAGCATAGATTCAACAGAAAAGCATTACAAGTTAAAATACCAACGCTGCCTTCAAGTCAAGATGATATGGAACAGTGACGTCATTCAGACTTTTGCCTGTTTTCAACATAACATTGCTTTGTGATTATTGAAAGATTTTGGACAGCCACAGCTGTGCCGTGACGTTATGACTTCTTTGGATTTTAGTGACAGTCACATAAAAATATAATCTCGTATAATAATATAGGATGAATTGTAATTCTGTAATCCATGATGAATTAAAGAATATGGGAGAGTTGACCTGTCCCTTTTGTGACCAACGATTAGCAGATGTTGGTAGAAATACGGAAGTTGTTGAATCATGTTGTGATAAAAAAGATATGTTTAATGACAATGGAATGAATGTTTGTCTAAGTTGTGGTACCGTTCATAGTCATGATTTAGTTAGTCCATATGTTGACTTTCATGAGAATATGTATAGAATAAGGAGGAAGAGTGTGTATGTAAGAAAATATCATATCGAAAATACCATAAATAAATATAATAAAGAAATTCAATTGAGTTTTCAAGACCGTGACAAAATATATAAGATATTTGCATTAATAAACAACGTGTTACCAGAAGTTAATAAGAACCGTAAACGGATGATTAGTATTAAATATGTTTTGATGCGGATATTTAAAATCTTGGGAATGGAATATGAATTCATACCACTTTCAAAAACAAAAGAAGACATTAAAATTTTATGAACAATGGTGGGACAACATATATGAATTAATAAAGGATGATGCTGCTAAAATTAGTCATACGTCATGCAAAGGGGGTTTCCCTATGAATGAGTTATTGAATGAAGTTTGTTAGTAAAGTTTACTTGAAGGTTTACTCAAATTTTTTATCATACTGTTTCTCGTATTTATCAGCAAGAGGACAAAGATCAATGATTATTTAATCAATCAGCCTCATTTCATTTATAAATGCGGTATGGTTCAATTGATTTCCTCTTAAACAAGACCGTAAATCAACTAATACTTTTTCATATGTTGTGTATGCAAATTTAGACATTTCTATTTTTCTTTTATAGTTTTTAATTTCGCTGTATGTCTTAATCAATAAACCACTACCACTAATTACTCCTAAAATAATAGGGTTTAATGTTATTGAACCAGCTATTGTACCAATGGATATTAAAGAAACTGATGTTAAATTAATAGCTAAATTCAATCTCTTGAAATATTTGAAAGCATTCAAAATCGTTTATGATAAAATTTATACAACGCTTTGATTTCAGATAATTTTTCTTGGCTGGTGTTTTTATCAATATGATTGAAATTGAATATATATGTTTTAGTCATTATATTATATATTTGGATAATTATATTTTAGGATTTGAAAGAAGACAATATAATACACCACTTATTTGGCCCATTATTGGAGATCTTTTTATTTTCTTAGGCAATGAAAGGCAGCAATATGTGTATCCAGGCCCCTTTTCATAGTCATTGTAAAATCTTCCAAATGCATCATGAAAAATAGCATGTTTAATTAAAAATTGATAATTGGTATTTAGAGTACAAGAACCCGGTCCTATTAATCCAATGTTAGGGTGTTTTTCTAATATTTGGTTCATTGATATTGGCTCATTCAAATAGTTTGCATACAAAAATTGATATATTAAAGCCGATTTTAATATTTCATCTTTAGTATTAGGATGTAGGTTTTTTTGGGTTGTGAAAAATTTATTACAAAAATTAATTGCTTGCTCCAAATTCGGCATGTATATTTATTGATTATATTAAATGTAGCTTTTATATATAAAAATATGGTGTATGTTTTTCCTATGTGATTAAAATTGAAGATGCCTGTTTTAGTTATTATATTAAAACTCTTCAAAAAGTGCACTGATATGGCAATTATAAGGTGCAAATGTAATATCATCATCAAATGATATCAATTTGATTTGTACGTCTGCATCTTCCCTGAAATTGATAACTGATGTTGATATATTGAAAGTGTATGAAATTTTATTTGATGTTTTTTCCCAATTCTGCGGAGCGAACAAAGTGTTATGAATTAATATAAACATTTGTTCATATCCTTCAGTTGGTTTATCGTCCAATATCATCAACCATAATTTTACTAATTTCAAATTCATTAATGCAATAAATGATGATGAACCGTTGAATATGATATTATTACTGTTCTTATTTTTCGTATAATTTCCTGAAAATATGAATTTATTTTTCGGTTTTGGTAAACCAATTAGGTTTCTACCATTCATATCAATATCGGTCTCCATAACCATTTTTCCATTTTCAATTACAAAAACAGTATCAAATACATCTGGATCGACACTCGAGACATGTCCTTGAACACCATAAACGATTAGATGTGCTTTCTTTGTATTCCCTTTCGATATACTTCCATGAAGATCTATCATTATATATTCAGGTGGAGAGACCTGCCACTTGTGTAAATGAACAATGCTTTTTGTATATCCTTCAGTGTTGAATATCTTTGTAGTTTGCTGTCCGATATTGATAACTGATGAGACAACATTGACAGATGTCGAACTAATGTGAGCTTTATCTGGAACGAAAAACTCGATCTCCAAAGTGAACTCACCTTGAGGAAGTTTGTATGCATTAAAACCTATCCTTGACCTGAAGGCATCGCTCTTGTCTGTCATAAGAGTCATATCATAGGCTTTCTTATTCATTTTGTGTGGGGTGGATACAAAATTGATAATACCATTAACAACAATATTACTCTCCGACGAACTCTCATCCACATCTTCCATCAGGTATCTGAAAACGTCTTTTTCTGCAGTGGAGGAAGTTATGTGTGACTTGTTAACGTAACTCTTATAATCGTCTGTTATTCGTGTATACATGTTTGTATTAGAATCATTAAGTTCGGCGTTGAAGAATGAAACATTTACGGCAGCGCCATTCTCATTTGGTTTAGGTGTTGCTAAATTAGTAATTTTATAGCTTTGCATATCAAGATCGCTGAAAATTGTTTTGTCTAATTTTTCGTTTAAATGTGTATCAACATAACCTTTATTCGTAGCCATATCGCTTACAGTTGGGGTTTGAACATTATATATCACGTGGTTGTTCATATCAATTGAATTCTCCATAGGAAGCATTTCTTTCCGACTCAGAAAAATGTTTCTAGCATCGTCATAACTGATTAAATTCAAATAGTTGGCTCCCAAATCTTTATATGTCTGTTGCTTACTGTTTCTAATATTGTACATCTCCTTCAAATCAATATCTTTGGTCACTTCATGTGTATGTGCTGGGGCATCAGGGTGATATTTTTTCAAAGTTACCATGTTCACCGCAGAAAGATCATTGTCTTCATCCGTGTCCATATTGGTGATAAGTTTTCGATTCATGTTGATTTCTGAAGGATTAATGATTTTATTTCCTCGCAGATCCAAATCTGCAGTCATATGAGTTGTTCCATCTAACTTTAAATAATGCATGTCTCCATACTCTTTATTAACAGCATCTTTTTCTGAAATTGGTGTTTTTAAATTTCTTATATTAGTCTTTCATATCAAGATTTGCTGTAACTAATGGAAAATGCTTACTAACAAATGTATTTCTAACAAAATTGAAATCAACCACATTATCCAATATTTACCATTTTTTTATCTTGCATATCATAATTACCATCATCTGTCAATTTGAAGCCAATTCCAGGAGGACCTCGATCTCCCTTTATTCCCTTCAACTACAAATTAATTACTTTCAAAGCTATTCATGGCCTGGCCCTGCAGTACATCAGTGATCTGATTTCGATTAAGAAAGCCATGGGATATAGCTTGCGTTCTAACCACAGTTTAATTTTAAGTACCTCCCAAAAGTAAATCGCTACCAACATTAGGAGACAGGTCTTTTAGCATTGTGGCGCTGGAACTGTGGAACGAGCTTACCAAATATATTAAGGACTGTACTTGCGTCAGTACTTTTAAATCTTCTGTAAAAACATATCATTTTAAAACCGCTTATTTGCATTAATTTATTAGTTATTTTACATATATTACTTATTTACAATTACTTACTTACAATTACTTATCTACAATAACAGACATGCATTCGATTGCAATATTTTATTTTCTGTGCATCTTTTATATCAATAGCTTTGTTACGTTTTTAATTGTAGTTGATATTTGCGCAATATAAATTTATATTTATTATTATTTATTATTGACCAGTGTATGCCGATGGGTTGTCCAAGCTCATGTAAAACTTTTGAAACCTCCACTGTAATTGATGAATCGCCAGAATAAGTTGCATATTCCTTATATTTTGCACTTGTTGGATAATGTCCTGAGCATTTCCCTTACACAAGATATCTGTAAGAAACCATTAGTTATTTGTAATGCTTTGTTGCTATCTGGACAACTACTTCTTCTCTACTGTAGAAGACTGCTGGTCTGTCAACAACCAAGGCATTTGCAGGCATGGAGAAGACTCGGTCCTGATGAAGGCTTGGCTGCCTCATGACAAAAATTATTCATTTGTGAATAAACAGTTATTATTATTATTATTATCATTATTATTATTATTATTATTATTAAGATTTAATTTCTTCCTTTCTTAAACAATGAAAAGTTACTCTCAAGGAAATAAATCATTAACAGGTTGCACAGTAGTTGTTCCCGGCCGGACATTTTTACGTCTTTTAATTGACTTAACCCTTGGTGTTAGAACCCCTCATTTTCTGATTTGACTCTCTAAGGAAGTGAAGGAGGATTTGTTGGTTTGGCAGAATTTTATTTCCAATTATAAGGGACATTCCTTTTTTCCGGATCATTGGGGCAACTCTCACCAACGTAAATGGTACACTGATGCCTCTGGTACCCTTGGTTTCAGTACCATTTCTGCCAAACACTGGTGTTATGGTGAGTGGCCTGATAGCTAGTGTCATTACAACTGCATTTTTAATCCCTGCTGTGCAGGGATATAGATAATGAGGCTTTGGTGCATGTCATCAATAACTCATTTCCGGTGCAGGCAACAAATATAGGTCCTCAGAGACCTATGACGTAAAAAAATCGTAAAAATTTGCATTACTTCATATCCCCCCAAATTTGGAACACGGCTTGGCAATGCTCTAAGCCAATCACTAAGGGATTTTGAGCTGGTCAGCTCAATACTGGACTACATGAAGGGTTTTAGATTTTTGACAAGCATTTCGGATATTTCACAATGGCGTCCGCATTGAAGAGATCCCAAAGTGCTCTCATCCCGCCAGACGTTCGAGAGCAGGTTTTGGCAGATAGCGACAATGAGGGAATGGATAGTGATGAGGAGTTGGACACAGATCGCCAATTTTTTGGTTCCAGCAATGAAGAAAGGTAAGAATCGTTTTGAGCTCACAGCACATTGTCGAAAGTCAACATGCGCTCCATGTTGTTGTATGTGGTTTGAAAATGATATTTAGTTGTGCGATTTTTTTTTGGGCTTGCCTAGCATTTCAAACTGAGATGATTTTTGTTCCAAATTTGGAGGCAATTTTTGAATGTTTATGCTAATTTATGCTAATTAGGTTGAGATATTATGGTTTACTTTTTTGAAAAAATTTGGGGGATGCTTAATTACTACACTTGCAAATGAGGTATAACTTTCCGCACCATTGCAAATCCCTGTTGAGAATATAAATATAGAATAAAGGTGTCATTGTTGACATATCCCCACACTCCTTTTCACAGCAATCATAGAGAAACAGGGATGACGAAGAGGCAAGACAGACAGCGCTTGCCTCAGATAAGTGCGGCCGGGGATGAATTGTTCATTCTAATCCCAGCACCAAGTGTTTCTCTCCTGATTTTCCCATTTTCCTCTCTCCATAGAAACAATTTACCTAAGTATTTATTCATTTTAATTGGATTCATTTAAAAGTTTTTTGTTTTGCTTTACTTAGTATTAGGTTTTCACGAGCATGGATTCCACATCTTTATCATAGATTCAGACAAATATTTGTATGAAGCCTCCAAAAGAACTGTGTAAGTTAACAAAGTTGTTCAGTCAGCTGAATGCGAGTTTGCAATTTAGAAATCGAAAAAAAATCAATAAGTGATCTTGTCGAAATCGGGAGTTGATGATTTTTCGTTCAAAAGATGGCGTTGGTGTGTCTACATCACAATGTTTGTTTAAAGCTAAGCACATTCCAGGCTTACACAGCAAATTGGCTGATTCTTTATCTCGGTTACAAAAGTAGACCTTCAAACAGCTGGCACCAGCTTACATACACCAACTGCCCACAGATACTTGGTCATCTGCAAGCGATCAGTTGGCATCGATAGCTTCATTTTGGTTGCATTCCAGCCTTAGCCCTCTCCATTCCAACCTATCAGTGTGCTTAGGAACTTTTTCACAAATTTTCCAACTAAGTATTTTAACGACCCTTTTCTGCACTTCCTATTTTACAATCAGTTCTGGCTTTGTTTATAGCCCCATCCATTGTAACCACATACGTTTCAGCAATCAGTTACTGTCACAAGCTCGTGGGTTTTTCAGATCCCACCAAAGTGTTTTGTGTTTCTCAAATGCTCAAAGGCTATAATAAGGCTGGCTTTCATCTTGATAGCAGTCTTCCCATCACACTCCCCAATTTAAACCTGGATCTAGTAAGTGCTTCTTCACTTCTCAGTTTTGTAATGCTTATCTGAACATGGTCATTGCAAAACTAAAGTAGGATTTATGAATATGCATAACGACTACTCAAAAATTCTGCATCATTGATTAGCAAATAACTTATAGCTTCAATTGCCTGTTCTGACGTTCAAAACAGTCCTGGTAATGATTAGGCTCGCACTGAATGCTGGGGCTGTTTTGCTAAAGATAAAGAGATCTTAAAGGGAAAAAGGGTCATAAGGAAGAATTGTCTTAAGGAATTCTTCGTAAACACAAGGATATGTGGAAATCACCATCTCAGAAGCAAATAGATGTCGCAGATTCAGTTGCCTTTGATCTTTCCTTGGTCAACACCCAGCAGAAGGCGTCATTAGAAAAACGATTTGCCAATAAAATGCAAGTGCCCATCTATCAAGTCAGCAGATTCTCAAGTGAAATGCGATAAAGAAGTATAAAAAACAATACAATAGAAATGACACGAACAGTGACATTAAACAAACAGCCAAAACCAATGTGCTGGAAATGCAAGTGGAGATGATGAAGTGGCTGAAAATGCAAGTGGAGATGATGAAGTGGCTGTAAATGCAAGTGAAGATGATGAAGTGGCTGATTTGGCCAATGATTGACATTGATATTACCAAATGATCACATCTTCTCTGCGAGCTGAAGTAGGTACAACAACAGACGTTATGCATGTTTCATGTAATTCAAGTGTTTTGACTAGAATTCTGTTGAAATAATTGTTTTGCTTTGACCTTTAGTCTAGCACAGAATGTTACATAAGCTGTCACAAACTGATGGAGATAACAAGTAATATGTAACAACAGTTCGAGTTACAGATTTCACAATAATGCTTAGACAACGAGTGAAACATCAAATTATGGAAACCTTGATTACAAATGGAGAAATAGAATCAAAACGGATTTGAAATTGTGGACACAATTACAATTAACAACATGGAAATAACGCAAGCAAAAATACAACTGTTACTGGTGAAAAAAGGCAAAATAAGCTAACAGAAAAAAGTTAACACAATTACCTCTTTTGAAGTATCTTATTGTCTGCTATTCTTGCACCAAATTATGTCTTTACAGTTATTTAGCTTGTAGCATTTGTTATTTCTAACTTGTACCTTTAATTTTAGCTCATTGTAGTTTTTGGTTCTTTTCCTTATATTCAGTGTTACTTGTTCCTGTTTTTTATTTGGCTTGTTTGTTGATTTATAATTAACTCATAAATGCACTTCAGTCTACCAATTTGGCTGTCTTACATTTTCGTGTCAGAAGTGGAATTCAAGTTGATTTAAGTAGAGTTGAAAACTAAAACGCGCTCACGTCAAGGATGAGCACTGAGGAGCAACTCCAGACACTGAGTGAGAAGTTGGCAGCTTTAGAGACCCAAATGCAAGGTCAATCTGGAGCTAGTGCATCAACTGCTGTGTCTCCCAGTCAGATCACTGTTAAGGTACCCAGAGAGTGCAAACTTGGGACGTTCACAGGAAGCAGGGATGATCATGTGATCGAGAAGTGGATCTGGATGCTGAATGTGCAACCACTGGCCAGTCCAAGGCAGATGCTGGCGAATTTCTCCTATACCACCTGGAAGGAGCAGCCACAGAGGAAGTACGTCTCTGACCAGCATAGGAGTGAAGCAACCCAGCAGCAGTTTTCAAGATCCTTTGTGGCACCTTTGGCTAAGGACTGACCTCGACTCAAGCCTTCAAATTCTTTGAGTGCCAGCATAAGGGAAAACAGAGCTTTCAGGACTTGAATAAAGACGTGGGGCAGGTAACACTCAAAGACCAGAAAGTGGAAGGCAGCCCTGTTGGTTATGCAGATTTCTTTCCCAAACTTTATTTTATTTTCATAACCAAACACGGATATGAGCAGGAAATTTTGCCTCAAGAAAATAAACTATCTTGATAACTTCAAACATGAATGTAGCTTAATAATTTTTATCTCCAGGCTGGGCTGAAATTGCTCTCAACCTGTTCAAATTTATTTTTATATTCAAGTGTACTATTGTGTGCTTGGGTGAAATGCACATGGCTCCACATGACCTACGTGAATGAGGTACTCAATGCAAGGATACAAGACATTGATATCATGTCTGCAAAAAATCTCAAAGAACACCTGCACAAAAAAATTGACTCCTTGGGTGAGTGCACAGTACATTCTTTGGATGATTTGAGTAGACTTCAGCAGAACCAAATGGCCCATTCCAAAGCCACTTTCCATTCAGCAGGTGAAATGGTCATCCTTTGAGAATCTTAACAAGTTCAAAATTAAACCTTTAGATTTGCGCCTGATTGACCCTTCCGTTTGTGGCAAAAAGCAAGATTGTACCTGACGTGTCAGCAAAGTTTAAAATCTAGATTTGGAGTGTCCAAACAAATGAAAAATGCATGTAAGAATAAAAATTTCAGATGAGAACATTAAACAGGTAGAAATTTACACAAGATCCCAAGCAAAGGATTTCTTAGACACTGGGCTGGAAGAATTAGAGCCTCTGTGATTCGTACTGTTTTTCATAGTAATTTAGCTCAACCTCCACAATCACTGATTAAAACCATCTGTTATCCTAACTCATTCAAAGTTAACACTAAGGCACTATGACATGGATTCAAACATGAAGGAGACGCCATAAAAGAATACCACCATGAAATGAAAGCTAGTCATATCAACTCTGAGCTAAAATGTGGACTTTTTATCAACCAGCATCATCCCTTCCTCTATGCCATGCCTGACTTCTTTACATCATGTGATAGCTGTGACTGGAACAAATTTTTTTTTAAAAAGAACTCATGCCTCGAAAAGGTGTATAGAAAGTTTATGTTAAAAAGAAAGCATAGTTACTAACACCAGTTTCAGCAGCAGCTCTTTACTTTGACTTTTGAACGATATTAACATTTGTATATATTCCCCATGAATTGTTGCCACTATCTGGCAAGTTTATCCAGGGGATATACAGTGCCGGATTAGCCATATGGCTGCAGTGGCTTATGCCACGGGCCCGTGCTTTTAGGGGGCCCGCGCTTTGCTCAGTTTCGATTTTTTTAGCTCAAGGACCTTTCAGTTGAGGAAGTGATCAAAAGTGCGAAGATCCTTCAATAGGCATACCCCACAGATCTAGAAGTCAGTCTGTCTGACGAATTGTTACAGTTTTCTGGTTTTCTTTACACGGACTTCCTTAAGAAATCATTGTAAGTGACTACAGCTTTAGTTCCTGCAACTTCTTCAGTCCCATCTACGATCGACTCTGATGACGAAGCCATCATAACGAAAGATGACGACGACGTCAGATTGAATGTGGATTTGTTGGAATTGCGCATGTACTGGCTTCTTGTGGCCAAAAATCTGGAAACTATTTCTGAACACCGTCATCACATTCTGTATTTATCTCAATCCGATGATTTCAAACTGTTCTGGAGAATGGTCGTTCTCCAAACTTAAGCTGATAAAGAATCAGCTCAGATCATATATGACGCAGAAGAGACTGAAAAGCCTTGTTCTGCTTAGTATTGAAAATGGCCTTCTGCGTAGCATTGACATTTCGTCAGTAATTAACGAGTTTGCTCTTAAGAAATCGCCTAAGCATAACATTTACAAGGCCTGAGAATGAGCCTCTAATAACAGACAGTTACATGGACATGACGATCATGTATTTGAATATTGTTCCTGTTGTTTAGCCAGTTTGACTTTTAACCATTGCTGCTGTTACGGTTGTCTTATTGTTGCATACAAAATATTCTTGACAATAGCGGCAACCGTAACACGTCACAAATATTCAAAATGGCAGAGCACGGGAAATTTGAAAGCGAAAACAGGCGATATTTATATCCATTTTATTTGTACACTAAAATTATATTTGCCCCTGCTTTTTAAAATTTTAAATTTCGACTTTATTTCCAACAATTTAACGTCAATTTGTTATAACAATGGAGGTTCCCTTTAATTTAAATCAACATTTGAACAAGGAGCAAAAAAAATTGGTTTGCATGAAATGATTTGACTCGATACAAGACTTTCACATTCCCCATAATGCAATTTTCATTACCCACAAAATTTTGCATATGTATTGTTTTTAATTTCTCAAGGAACGTTTGTTAGTCCCAAGAGAAATTGAAAACAATATTTATGCAAAATTTTGTCGGGAATAAAAAGTGCATTATAGTGAACAGTGTGCCTGAGCTTTTTTGAAAACTGCCTCGACCCACACATTAACCCTACAAAAATGAAATTCTTATTGAAACAGTGCTCCTGGTCAATCTTCAGGGGCACCCATTGATTGTTTTCTGTAAAATATTTGTTCAAAGGAGCGAATATTGTCTAGAGATTTCTATAGTTCAAGAAAGGCTAAATATTTCTGGATGACCTTTCTGTTCATCTAAGATTTTCGGTGTTTTTCTATTAGCATCCCTACGATTTATGTAAGTGGATTTTTCACCATTTAAGGCTTGGTTGTGCGTATTCTTTTGTAGGATGAAACGCCTTTACCTGTGCGAGACCTGTCACCATTTCTACTTAAGTATGTGGAGGCTGCTATCGAAGATGATATTGTGGAAGGTGCACAAGGTGTAGCTGTACACAATTTGAAGAGAGGTTTGAATCAGCTTACAGATCCTAGGGGAGAAGGTGGACTAAGCGATAATGCTCTGAAAGTTCTTGACAGTGCCTCCAAGATGCAGGAAGCTGATGCTAATGTAAAGATTGTGGCTGAATTACTGCTTCCTCTAATGAGAGGCTATTGTGTTTTTAATATGAGCCATCAGAAAGCACTTCAAAAGATAGATGGCAATAAAAATAACACGTTTTTACCTCCTTCAGTTAACTGGAAAGGCCTTGCCCTAGGTAAATGAATTATCTTGCTCATGGTTTTCTTGTACAGGTGTTTATTGTTGTATTTTTAATACAGTCAGACCATGTTTGTTTTGTGAATCAGCTATTCTGATGTCATCACTCTTCAATTGTAGGAAACCCAAGGTTATGGTTTGGGAGCTAGACATGCTTTTTTGCCCTAAACTAAACAATATGGTTTCTGAATCAGGTGAGTGTGTAGTTTGATCATGAGAACATTTACAAAGGAGAACTCACCAAGCATATTCAGTGATCATTATTATGGTCTTCAGCACTCTGAGTCAACCTACAGCTAGATTTTTAATTCACTGGCCTCCAGGGGCCATCTATTTCTGGGTATATCATTTTGTCATCAAGACTGTCCAAAAAAAACTTCTGCCTCATTGTATTGTGTTATCGGTAAGTACATTGTAAGTGTATTATAATTATTATTATTACTTAATTATTATTACCGGTATATAATTGCTGCCGGCAGGCAGTCTACTAATCGTGTAGAATCGAGAATCTAGAATTCTGTCCTTCTATCCTTCTGTGTGTCTCGGTTTTCCGATAGTAACAATGAAATATTGTTTGAGAACCAATCAAGAGCGGTAGAAGATCTACGAAACCGTCGGCAGTCTCGGGAGAGCCTCGGCATCCAATCAAAACAAAGTAATGACAAGCCGACTCGAGCATGCATAGGCGATGCACGACTAAGCTGTTTCTGTTTCGACGCCATATTGGACTGGTTTTCAAGCTGTTTTGCTGACCATTCGACTTGGTAATGTCTAAAAGTACGCTGGAAATCAGTTAAACATGGACAAAGGTTCTTCTCAGGGCCAACGTAGTTGCTGGATCTCTGTTGAACAAGACGCTGTGGGAGCGTATACATGTACTTAGCTTGGGCGTCGTTGTATTACTGTTAGGCATATTGGAATAAGGAATCTGCATGCACGTTAGTTCACGATTTGATAATAGGTAGTATTGGGATAGTGTGAGCACGCTACCAAAGAAGCGCGTTAACCTTCAAAAACAAGAAGACGGAAGCGTGCGAGATCGCACGCAAATTATTAAAATAGCGTGTCCACTGTGTCAGAATCTTTCAGTTTATTTTCTCTGGTCCGGAACCGGGGTCAAAACAACTTTTCAAATTGAGAGTTTTGCTGGAAGTATTCCAGCCATCATTATAATAAATTTTGAATGAAACTTATAAATTTAATCAAAGTTAACGACAGAAGTTATAATTTAGGGCGAGAGAAACAAATTTAGCCCTTTCTATATTTTTTCAGTTGAGGTAAAAATGCTTCAATTTGCATAATGTGAAAAGTAAACCTTCCCAGTAACGCAACGCATCTTGCAAAATATATCCAATTTTTAATATTCCTCCGTGTCCGAAACAAAGAAAAGAAAATTAAATGAAAAACGTGATCACTTTGAGGTTATTTTCGCTCGAGAAACATTCACCTGATTCACTAGCGCAAGCGAAACTCGCAAGAAACGATCATTGTTTACATCTTCATCGGCGGTGAATTTTTGCACCCGAGGCTGTTTTGTTCCTCCAACTTCACAACTATAAAAATTTATGAAAGGCAAACAACCGAAAGAAGTGAAATAAATTGGGATTCCTACCACGCTTATATTTCTTCCTTCGCTGTCCAGTGTTCACTTTTTATTAAACAAACGTTATGTTTTCGTCTATAAAATCTGACGCGGATGATTCGAGAATAGACTATTTACATGTGGGAAAAATCTGAGACCTTCCGGAATGCACAGAACTAAAGGATTTTTGCCAAATTCCACGGCGATGGCGTAAATTTGATTTATGCCAACCTGACGTTTTCAAGATTCTTATCCAGCTTAACCAGCATCTCGCAATGAGGCAGCACTTCATTTCCAATATGGAACTACTAGTTGTTTATGCTATATAAACTACATTGGATTTTAGTTCAACTATTGATGTATATTTCTGTTTTGTACACAGGCAACTTTTCAAATCATGGAATATTGATATTTCTTAATCTTTCTGATTTCAGGGAAACCTGAATTCATGGGGGGGGGGGGGGGGGGTCAAGGGGCCCTGCACTGATAATGGGGAGCTTAAGATCCAGGACGCGACGGTTTTGAGACGCGGCCGGAAGTAATTTTTCACAAAAAAGCAGCAGTCCGCTTGCCTCGGAATGCTGGCTCGCAGCATCGCCGTCGCGTGGAGAACTCGAAGAAGGATTTGGCTCATCCACATTAACATCCCTCGACTGGCATACTATCTCCATGACTACCCCAACCAATCAACTGTCCACCACTTACTTAACAGGTTGTCCCAAGGCTACAAAATCGGCTAAAATATAGTTATTGTATGAACTAGTCGTTTTCAGTTGACCTGTGACTATTCATTACTAGTCAATAAAGCTGGTTCAATTTCTATTCTTCGCCTCTTAGTCTGTCATTTTTCAAAATTTCTCCCTAGTGCCTCCTGCCTTCCATCCTTCTCGGCAGTTTGTGCCTTTAATGTCGAAGTGTTCACTCTAACTGGCAGAGCACCCTGATCAGTGTGCACTTATTGTCTCGATGCCCTTAAGAATGGTTTTAGGTTTAGATTTCATCATTTCTGCGGACAAGTGAGCCAAAGGAACAACAGAACAACTCTAGTGGGAATGACAGTATCAATCTTCTCAAGAAGGTAAAGGCATTGTTCTCTTGACCATTTTGGGGGTATTTCAGAAATGTATTCATAACTTTCTCAAATCATATTGTGGCTAGATCAAACGTTCGTTGAAGAGAGAGATGAAGGAAAATTTACGAGCAACAAGCACAACATCTATAGATGAGTATATCTCATATTTAGCTGTGGGTTTTCAAGGGTTGTTTTGATGGTAAGAAATGCAATCTATGCCCTTACGAAAAGTTTAATCTATCTGTAAAAACGATCTATGCAGCCTAAACAAACGTAACAAATTAGCAAGTTCATGTCGCCACTGAAACAAGTATGTGCTCAGGGGAGAACAACCAAAGGGACACATTCAAAGAGCAATAGTCCAGACTTGGGAAGTTCGCATGCTGCTTGCCTCCAGCACAAAACACCATCATCCCACACAGAGTAATCCTAAGTATCCACATGCTTACCAAGCACACCTGGAAAAATTTGCAGACTTCCTTCTATGGAGGAGGTACATCCTCAGTGGTGTTCCTTGACGGTCCTGAAGAAAGTAACAGTAGTGACAATGGTCCACCTCTCCATCACTTCCGCAAACACTCAAGTCTGAAGATTAATATCTCAGAGAATGCTGGAAGTAGTGCTGAACACAGCAGGTCTCAATCCCACACCATGTAGTGAGAATTTATGACAAAAATGAAAATCATGACGGCAATGGGAGTGTTGACAAAATCATTGAAGCTGATACTACATGTAGCGGAATCCATGATGACAACAGAGGTGACGTTCAACAGGATGACGAAGATGACAATATTGTTGAACTCCAGCAAGTGGGAGAAGACCTCACAGAGCATAAAGGAAATGAGCCTTTAGAAGTTTACGAATTTCTCTTGGCAAAAGATTTGACAACACCCCCAAATGGAAGTGTTACAGCAACAGAGCAACAACGCTTGTCCCCACGTTTTACATAGGCCACTGCTGAAATACCGTCATATTGCAGAGAACTCTACAAAAAAAGGTTGCAAGGTATTGGGTCATTCCAAGCAAGTCACAACATTGGACAAATCACGCAACATGCTCAGGAACAACATTACCAACAAAGAATCATAAGCAAGTTATGAAGCTGCACTCGCAGCTCCACCAACCCAGGTGCTTGGAAAGCATTCAAGCATCAAGCAGAAGATCGAGGAATGGGAAAAGTGTTTCTTTACGGGGCACGAGTGCAATGAGAAAACTTTGGACGATATTCGAAAAGATGGGAGAGGACATGACTACCATAAGGCACTAAGATTATGTCAACAGCTTTTGCAACATAGGGGTATAACAATCCATTTTCACATTTAATTTAAGCACAGATCTATCATGTATATTTCAAGTAAAATATTTAAAGACCAGCCCTCTTTTTCAAGAGATTCAACACCTTCTGCACAACGAAAGAAAATACAATATACAATAGCCCACTTAGTGTTTGTAAGAAACGGACAAAGTCATGTTTTGATAGATTGCCCAGAAACACAAGCTGCACATAAAGGGTATAAATTGAAGCAAATTTTCCCAAGGGCAGGAGTCATACATAGCCCATACATGGATGTGTCAATAAAGGTATGGTTTATTCTATCCAACCTTGAAACTTGCATCTGGTTGCAATGTTAAAAACCATGTGGCACGATAAACAGGGCAGGGTAAGCGCAAAATGTATGTCATAAACAGGGTCAAGGTTTGATAGCCTAGGATCCCTGGCAAATTTTACAATAAGCTCAAAGATGCTGGATTTTTTGATCCGCTCTTGCACTCTTTGCATTTATTGGTGCCAGTTTCAACATGATATTAAAGTACACATGAGCCTTTGACGATCTTTATAGAATCACAAACGTCATGTCAGAGCCTCAGTAGCAGAAGCCTCCAGAAGCAATGAATATATTAACATTAAAAGCAGTGAACATTTGATCACCTTCATTCAAGGTCTTCTTTGGGATTGTTGAATTCCATGGTCAAAATGAGACAAACCGACACAGTTATTTCAAAATGGTGGAAAGCAACCCCAAAAATACACAATGCAGAACCTCAAGTGTATGAAATATGATCCACTATTATTATAGAAACTTGCAAATTCCACACAACCCTGCTAGGGGTGAGATCGATGAAACAGATAATCACGATGAAGTAGACGGGGGGGACCATGACAATGAGGGTGGTGTTGACATGAACGGATCCCCAGGTGTAGTATGGTCTAAGGTGTAGTATTTATTCCCAGAAAAAATACTACAAGATGCCAATGTTGAAGTGAAAGACACAAAGACTGGAAGCCTTGAAGACAAAATATGAAAGATCTAAATCCATGCTTGGCCAAACTCGGCATGCCAGGTCCAAGCGTGTACAAAATGTCACAAATGATCCAAATGATCACTGATGTAAAAAGCAGTGCACAATACAGCTGGCATTAGGAAAGAAAGGATCTGCTAGAGTACATTCATGGTGGCGAGGAAGGAGCAATGTTTGGTGCATGGGACTTAATTGCAGCTTTTGCATCAAAGGAAACCATGGATAAACTTATTGGGAGCTACAAATGCGGGAGGTATTTGCAAGGGGTGGTGGGAAGGTTGTCATTGATTTTAATAATTCTGAAGAAGCACTGAAACAAGCTGTAGCCATGAAATATCAAAATTATCTTTCAAGACAGAAGTTTAAGTTAGTGTATAAAACCAAGAGTTCAGTGTATGACGTATATAAGGAAATTTGGCTTCCAAGAAGCCTTAGATGCATGGACACTGACAACTTTAACAAAAATTGTCAGTGATTTGAAAGTTGATCAATTTGTAAAAAGCCTTGACATCAGTCATGTCTGCCAGATAGCAAATTATCCTGGAATGTCATGCACAGTAACTGGATTGTTTTTTATGATTCTCATTTACATTTGCGATTTCACAGTTAAAGAAGGAGTGGATTTGGTTTAATGGCAACAAGTTCACTTTATTTTCCAGTTTTCAGATGATGGTGCTCCGGAGCATGGCCAGGTTGCCTGGAGTAATAATGAGCAAGCAGTGCCTTTCTCTTCCACAAAGCTGGGCTTTTTAACGTTTTTAAAGTCCCATAGTGAAAATGGTAGTTATTGCCATATATTTCCTTCCTCTTTGTTTTGGGAGCAGGGGTGGCATAGTGGTGAGAGCAATTGCCCCTCACCAATGTGGCCCTGGTTCAATCCTCGGACCCGCCATCATATGTCGGTTGAGTTTGTTGTTGGTTCTCTCCTTACTCCGAGAGGTTTTTCTCTGGGTACTCCGGTTTTCCCCTCTCCTCAAAAACCAACATTCCAAATTTCCAATTCAACCTGTAATGCACATACACCTAGGTGTTACGCGGATAAATAAATTTTGTTTTGTTTTTTCGTTTTTTTCATTTAAATTTTGTTATTGGTTGCTATATATCTGATTTCGTCTTAGTAAACAAATGCAGTGCCAAGCAGGTTTACCGCTCATGTGGGGTGGAGAGCAAAGGTTAAAAAGGAGAGTAGTGCAATTTTAATGGTATCTGCTTATGCAAATTACTTATTAATTTGAATTGTATTAAAGGGCAATCTACTTTCACTCTATTTATTTACAATCATCATTAGTATTCCATTATACCTATGCTTCTCGCTGCCACAAAATGTAACTTAAGCCAATCATATAAGCATGTGCATGTGTAACTGAGCTCAAACAAGCATGACAAAGCAATCTTTTCATTCGTAATTTTCGGTTCCATTTATCGTTTTTCCATGGAAAACAACCAAATTTAGGTCATGCTTTGTGGTTTTACGTGTTGTATCTAGCTCTGTGATTTCCCCCATTTTACCACCAAACAGAAGAGATGGTTGTACATCAGAGTGATTAAAAAAAAAAACAAGAATCAAGATTCCCCCCGCAGCCAAGCCCTGTCCCCTCAGAAGATTCATTCTGTACCCCTGAACAGCAAGCCCAACTGGATGACCTCTTGGCCAGGTACAAAGACATGTTCATGACAGACAACACTGAGCATAGCTACACCTAGATGGACAAACACAAGGTGTTCACTACCGATGACATCACCGTAAACCATGGAAGCCACAGCCCCTACTCATCACCAATTGTGTTGGTCCAAAAGAACAATGGCGCCTTAAGCATGTGCATGCACTTCCGGACGCTCAACGCAATGATAGTGAAGGATGCATAACGTCTACCCCGAATTCAAAAGTCCTTCGATGCACTCAAAGGAGCGAGTTGGTTCTCCACCCTCGACTTAGCAAGTGGCTTTAACCAGGTTGCCATGGCTGATGAGGACAAAGCCAAGACTGCATTCATCACTCCCTTTGGGCTGTTTGAATACAACGGGATGCCATTTGTACCAGCCACCTTTGCAAGGCTTATGCAAGCTTGCCTTAATGAGCAAATCTTTCAAATTCTGCTTGTCCAGCTAGATAATATCCTAATTTCCTCCCAAACGTTCAAAGAGCACCTTGCAAGACTGCAAATGGTCTTTGACCGCCTCCAAAAACATGGCCTAAAGTTGAAGCTGGAAACGTGTAACATCCTCAAGAGAAAAGTGACTTACCTTGAACATGAAGTTTCAGGTGCTGGCATTTCCCCAGAACCACAGAAGATAGCCACTGTAAAGAAATGGCCAGTCCCCACTACAGTTTAGGAACTCAATACTTTTTTCTAGGCTATCGCCGATTCATTGAGGACTTTTCCAAGATCGCAGAATCTCTACATCAACTAGTGAACGACTCCAAGAAACTAACAAGAAACTATCAAAACCATTTACATTTAAATGAGTCATTGAGACTAGTGTTGTTGATAGAGACCATGCATTGTACACGTGTTAAAGTGGAGTGACAGTGACTCGTGACAATTTCACCTTGTATGTCCTTAAATTTAATTGGTTCATATATATATATATATATATATATATATATATATATATATATATATATATATATATATATATAGATAAGTGTATGAAGATGTGACATAGAAGCAAACTTCTAACTGTTCCAGCTATTTAATTCGACGTTTCGGCCTTCGGCCTTCTTCAGGTGGAACTATTTACAGGGATAAAAATTTAAAAAGCTAAAAATCCTAACAAGCTTACAGAGTCACAAATATTTATACTATAACTGAAAAATGTAAATAAAGTTATGTAATATGATAAAATGCAAAACAAAAGATTATGTAACGAATAAAATGGCAACAGACAAGAAGGCGCAAACAGCGAAAATACAACAATTCGTAAGAAAACTAAATTACAAAGTGTACTATAATTAGCTGATTAGGTGTTATAGCAGATGCGATTCTTAGATCTGAATTCACGTCTTTTGTTTAGGCCATGAGGGTTGAGTGTAAACAATTGTGCGGTCCAATAAGCTTCCCTCGTTAATAACAATTGATCAAGATAGGCAGCATCTCCCTGGCTAATGATTTTTTCAATGACAATGAAGCTAATTTGCGAAATCTGATGTTCAATACAATTAAAATGGATAGCCAACTCACAAGTTTTTTTGTTATTGAGCATAGATGATTTGTGGTTACGAAAACGTACTTTAAATTCTGTTGACGTAGATCCTACGTACTGCAACTTACATTTGTTGCATGAGGCCAAGTATATAACGTTTTTGGATGTACATGTTAATCTTTGATTGATCTTGTAAATACGGCCTGTGGCAAAGCTCTCAAATTTGGAGTCTTGGATTAAAAATTATCTTGATCAATTGTTATTAACGAGGGAAGCTTATTGGACCGCACAATTGTTTACACTCAACCCTCATGGCCTAAACAAAAGACGTGAATTCAGATCTAAGAATCGCATCTGCTATAACACCTAATCAGCTAATTATAGTACACTTTGTAATTTAGTTTTCTTACGAATTGTTGTATTTTCGCTGTTTGCGCCTTCTTGTCTGTTGCCATTTTATTCGTTACATAATCTTTTGTTTTGCATTTTATCATATTACATAACTTTATTTACATTTTTCAGTTATAGTATAAATATTTGTGACTCTGTAAGCTTGTTAGGATTTTTAGCTTTTTAAATTTTTATCCCTGTAAATAGTTCCACCTGAAGAAGGCCGAAGGCCGAAACGTCGAATTAAATAGCTGGAACAGTTAGAAGTTTGCTTCTATGTCACATCTTCATACACTTATCTACTAATTCACATAGAAGCACCGTATCCTACGTGGATCCTTCTACTGGGAGTCATTCGTTTGGTCAACCATATTTACCCTGCTTATATATATATATATATATATATATATATATATATATATATATATATATATATATTAGAAATTTAATCATTTTGAATTAGACTCTAGACGAGTAATGTTCTCAGGATGCCACAAACCAATATTGATTTAAAACGAAGAGAGCCAGTCATCGATGGACCCTTTCACAACAGATACACTTTTGTCATCCGAGCCCCTGAGCCTGATCGACGGGTGGAATTTGAAAATGCGCTCATTAAACAAGTGGAGTCATTGAAAAAATGGCAAGAAGGTCTACTCTGTGGTGTGTGGCAACATTTTGACAATGAAAGTTCCTGTGGATCTAAACACCCCATTGTCGGAAACCATTATCATTTCTGCATTACAAAGCAACCATGCAATTCAGAAACTCAAGGCATTGTTTCCGCCCAGGCGAGCGCAATCGGTGCTTGGTTTCGTCGCCAGCATCAACCCTATGATGAAGGAGGGCGTGACCTTGAAATCGCTGAAGGAAAAATCATTTTCAAACCTTAAGAATTGTTTCAGTACCTCACCCGAGCTCCACGTATGCTTGTCTGGTATAATGAAGCAGCTGAACCATTTACTTTTGAGAAAAATGGACATCGGTTTCTATGGCACTGAAGAATCAATGGAGTTGATGACATCCCAACCGTACCTGGTGTTACACCCGATGACGTTGCAAACAGTAGTTTGTACGGCGGTTCCTCAGCTGATACAAAAACCGGAGCCTTTCTGCAAGATCTCATGCATCTCATCCGAGATTCCGGCGCCAGTACCCGTTCCGAGTTTGAAACATGGGTTTGCGCACAACCGAAAGCAGTGGCTGCTAGAATCTTAGGTAAATACATATCTAAGAGTAATTTCGATATGATGTTTAAGAAAGCTAAAAGTGTTCACAAAGCTAATCAAGCTAACAAACCGTGGCGTGTAACTATTTAGTATGTCAAAGGAGAGCGTTACATGACTTCTACCCGTTCCCGAGAAATGTTTGATATTATTATCAAATGGAATCACACTGAAAAAAATGAATTTGTTCAAGCAGTTGTGGATATCATGGAAAAGAATGTTCACAAAATGAACACACTTTACATGCAAGGCAGTTCAAAATCCCAACTGGCCATGAGTATTTTTAGTTCAGTGCCAAATGGTGCAACTATATACCAAGGTCAATCTAACAATTTCATGTGGCAAAATTGTGTAGGCGGCGTAGGTTGCATGTTGCATCAAGAAGCTGTATTTGCTAATGCAAATGGCGAAATTTTGAAACTTGTAATGGAAGGTTCTCCAACTGAAGTTGCTGTAAAGAATCGCGATAATGATTACTTGTGTCGCTTGGCTTACATTATTACTTGTAATGTTGCACCATGGTCTCAATTTGAGAAAGAGCACCAGACAGCTTTTGAAAATTGCTGTTTTAGTTTCTTTTTTTCTGAGTGCCTTAAGCTTAAGGAATTCAAATCCGAAGGTTTGATGGACCCAATTATTTAGGTTGATCTTGTCAAATAGCTTGATGAATTCAATCAAGAGTTGTGTAACGCACTAGAATGTGAAGAGGAAATGCTCGAAGAATCACTTGATGAGCCTACTGAATCAGCTGGTTGCACTTTGACACCGGAACAACACGAGAGCTTGGCTTCACGTGATGAGGTGATGGAAACTCTGCAAGAGACCATCGAACCACCGAGTAAGCGCAGATGCACTAAGAAGTAAATGAACTGACCATATACCAAATATGTCCTACATGAACTTTCAAGGTTACGTAGAATAGTATAAAAGAAAGTGTATTAAACAATTAAAAGCAATATACCTTTGCCTTATGTTTGCATTCGGAGTGTTACTTGTTTATATACTATGGCAACTGCTACATGATCTTCAGGGGGGAATAGCTGATCTAAAAGTAGCGGAGGGACCTCTAGATCTGGACCCAAGAAAAGAAAAGCCGATGAGATCAATGAAACAGATAATCACGATGAAGTAGACGGGGGGGACCAGGACAATGAGGGTGGTGTTGACATGATCCCAGGTGTAGACAACGGGATCAGTATTGCCAAATCCCATAAAGTAACCACCATCCGTAACTTCATTTGGTATCTTCCAAACAATGAATCGTCATTAGTGAAAGTACTCAGCCAAGGTTCAACTATGGAATTTGGTTGGCATATCCTTCCTACCCAATTCTTCAGTTATTATGCCAAAAACTCTGACCTGGAAGGAATGTGCGCATTGGGTAGCCATGTTACCATTAACAAATTGGAAGTAAACATTTCCAATGCAAATCACGCAACATGCTCAGGAACAACATTACCAACAAAGAATCATAAGCAAGTTATGAAGCTGCACTCGCAGCTCCACCAACCCAGGTGCTTGGAAAGCATTCAAGCATCAAGCAGAAGATTGAGGAATGGGAAAAGTGTTTCTTTACGGGGCATGAGTGCAATGAGAAAACTTTGGACGATATTCGAAAAGATGGGAGAGGACATGACTACCATAAGGCACTAAGATTATGTCAACAGCTTTTGCAACATAGGGGTATAACAATCCATTTTCACATTTAATTTAAGCACAGATCTATCATGTATATTTCAAGTAAAATATTTAAAGACCAGCCCTCTTTTTCAAGAGATTCAACACCTTCTGCACAACGAAAGAAAATACAATATACAATAGCCCACTTAGTGTTTGTAAGAAACGGACAAAGTCATGTTTTGATAAATTGCCCAGAAACACAAGCTGCACATAAAGGGTATTAATTGAAGCAAATTTTCCCAAGGGCAGGAGTCATACATAGCCCATACATGGATGTGTCAAAAAAGGTATGGTTTATTCTATCCAACCTTGAAACTTGCATCTGGTTGCAATGTTAAAAACCATGTGGCATGATAAACAGGGCAGGGTAAGCGCAAAATTTATGTCATAAACAGGGTCAAGGTTTGATAGCCTAGGATCCCTGGCAAATTTTACAATAAGCTCAAAGCTGCTGGATTTTTTGATCCGCTCTTGCACTCTTTGCATTTATTGGTGCCAGTTTCAACATGATATTAAAGTACACGAGCCTCTGACGATCTTTATAGAATCACAAACGTCATGTCAGAGCCCAGTAGCAGAAGCCTCCAGAAGCAATGAATATATTAACATTAAAAGCAGTGAACATTTGATCACCTTCATTCAAGGTCTTTTTTGGGATTGTTGAATTCCATGGTCAAAATGAGACAAACCGACACAGTTATTTCAAAATGGTGGAAAGCAACCCCAAAAATACACAAGGCAGAACCTCAAGTGTATGAAATATGATCCACTATTATTATAGAAACTTGCAAATTCCACACAACCCTGCTAGGGGTGAGATCGATGAAACAGATAATCACGATGAAGTAGACGGGGGGGGGGGACCAGGACAATGAGGGTGGTGTTGACATGAACGGATCCCCAGGTGTAGTATGGTCTAAGGTGTAGTATTAATTCCCAGAAAAAATACTACAAGATGCCAATGTTGAAGTGAAAGACACAAAGACTGGAAGCCTTGAAGACAAAATATGAAAGATCTAAATCCATGCTTGGCCAAACTCGGCATGCCAGGTCCAAGCGTGTACAAAATGTCACAAATGATCCAAATGATCACTGATGTAAAAAGCAGTGCACAATACAGCTGGCATTAGGAAAGAAAGGATCCGCTAGAGTACATTCATGGTGGCGAGGAAGGAGCAATGTTTGGTGCATGGGACTTAATTGCAGCTTTTGCATCAGTAGTTATAGAGTTGGGGGTACCAGCTCAGTTTTGCAAAACTGATCTGATACCAACCCAACTCTATACTACTTTCCATATGATGGTAACCAGTTTTTTGTTGCCATTTTATGTCAACCAGTTTTTGGAAAACTATGTTTCCATAAAATAATTAAACTATATGTTTCCTTAAAATAATTAAACTATATGTTTCCATAAAATAATTAAACTATATGGTTTCATATGATTTTTAGTTGTGACGGGGGTATAAATGCATGATCACATTGCGTGACACAATTCTCGGAAACACAGGAAGTCGATGATGTCATATAATAGGGGGTTCCCCCAGGAAAATGAGTCATCATGCATTCAAGGTCATGAGACAGTCGTATGATTTTTCTCAACCAATCAGAATTGTATCTCGTTTGTAATTTTCTGATATTTTTATCAGAAGTACAAGCATTTTGATAAAAAGTTGGTTACCTTTGAATTATCTTCAACAAAATGCCTTTAAGTATTGATGAAGCAACTAAGCCGTATGAGTCTTATGTTCAAAATATTCAGGATTCAATGTTGGTTATCGAATCTTTTATGGGATCAAACACAACATTTACCTTTAATATGGCACAAGCGTTTGGTGAATTGGATAAAGTGGATCTTGTTAAAGAAGAAGGAGATATTTCATTACAGATACAATCTTTGCAAGAATACCAAAAGATTATTGTGAATGAGAGAAAGAGAAGAGCTATGATGGTGTGTATTCAAACAAAGGAGGGAATCAATCAAGTTAGGACGCGACTAAGAGTAAAACGACGAGCTGATAGATGTGCTCTCAATCCCACTGCTAAATACCAGCCACAACCAACACCAGCACCAACAACTGCAAATACAACTGACGTATTGATGTATGATGCTAAGGAAAACACCAAATAGTTGAACATGATATATTTAAATGCATGACTGTATTTTGTAGTGACCGTACGCATAGCTTGTCACACCATTATCATTAATATACCGCTTATCATCGAAGAAAGATAATGACACTTTATTAAGCTCATAGCTTCCAAGTTGATGGTTATTGCTTCGGATTGTTTTCATTGTATGATACATTTGCTTGTTATTAAACAGAACCTCTTTATAATTTTCATGTTTGATGTCATTTTTTACGACATTCTTTTTTATTCCTTTGGCAGTCTTCCCACCGTTATCATTGTCTTTTATGTAGCTATACATTTTTTATCTTAATCCAACGAATTCACATATAGGAACTCCTGTGGCTTCATCTTTGAATTTACCGATTACTTTTTTATTTGTCTTATCAAAATACGGTGAGCTTTCAGGGTAGTCGCTGTTATCAAATTTGTCTTTATCATTCCAAAAGTTTTTATATACATCTTCAGCTTCAATTTCATAAGTCAGAGAGTCTGTATCAGTGAATAATAACTTAGCTTTGTCTCCATACTTCTTTTTGATGTAGTTATAATGAAAATCATACATTAATGTCTTACTAAGATCTAGAATGCACATACCCACATAAGCCGGCCTGTTTAGGGTAAGTGTTTCTTTAATCTTATGCACAGCTACTAGATTTTCATTGAATATCTTACTGCTGACATATGTGGGTTTAGAAGTCATTTTTAATAGTTTCTTTTCATCAGTTACTAATCTGACATCTACTCGCTTTCTAATATTTTCCATCGTTTTTCCAAATACACTGTTGTTCATAAGCTTGAAGAAGTCTTTCTCAAAAGCATTTTTTGCATTTGTTCTCTTCTGTGTATTGAAATCGATATATTGTTTTAACCATGCGGACTAATCAAATTCTAATACTCGATGAACTTTAGTTATTTTTAAACCGAGATCAGTGTATAATTGTAGGTTTCTATAATGGAGCACATATTTTTGTTTGTTGCTTAATGTTGGTATCAATTTATGAACTAAACCAGTTGATATTTGATATTTAGCCGCTATTTTTTTGCAATATTCTGACAACATGTTTTCACCTACTTTAACCTTTTCCGGTCCTAGTGGGTAGTCATTATGGAGGTTGTGTAGTTCTTCAGGATATTCTAGGTCGACTTCCAGTATTAAACCTTTATTGCTATCGTCTTTATACTTGGCTAAGTCTATCTTATCAATCTGGCTTTTAGTCATCCATTTGAAACCGCCGGTTGGTAAATATTGACTCATTGCCCAACCATACAGATTGTTTGCGTCTAGATACATGATATACTTTGAGGGCTCCTTCTTATCGTATGTTTTCATGTATTTATTGTTAGCTTTACATGTGGTTAAATGAAATTTAAGCTAAGTTAAACTCGAGACATTGCTGGGCAGCGGTTGGCCGCAAGGAAGTGGGGCGGCCGGGTGGTTTCACAGGGCCTTGTCGTTTACAGCTCTCACGTGGATGTCAGCCATTTCGTGCTTGTTGCCTGTTGTTGCTGGCCGTTCGTTCTAGTTGCTTCGCGAGTTTATCTGTGTTCTTTGCTGTTTATCGGCTGGCTTTCTTTCCAAATGAATTCAAGACTGACGAATAACAGCCTACAATCGTCGATGTTTCCAGAGGATTCGTCGGCCGCTCAATCCGACCGTCCGGTGACTTCTGTGGCCACGACTGCGACGGTTTCGGCGCCCGGTGTGTCAACATCTGCTTCAGTATCGGCGGCCTCGAATACGGCTATCACCCCAGAATTAGTAGCATTGATTACCCAGACGGTGCAGGCAGCGTTCGCGGCAGAAAAGGCCCGGAATGGAACTGTGTTCGACCCTACACAGGTCGCGTTGGCGAGCAGTTCGGCCAATTCCAATCTTGGGTGCGTCTTGACGGCTCTGAACGCTTCGGCGGCGAATTTGCTGGACACTGGAAGAGGTTTTCCTCAGGGACAACTGTCGACAGGTAGGACTGCTTCTTCTTGTTTTGTTGTACCATCATTCGTTTCGACTTTCACGGCGCCTGTGATGTCGAGCGGTGTGGCCGTTTCAAGCTCGGCTCATCTTTTGCCTGGCGCGTCCCGCGATGTCCCCGTGTCCTTTGCCATGCAGTCCCCGTGTCCTTTGCCATGCAGTCCCCATCGTTGTTGGAGCAGCCGTTCGTGGTTGGGCCGGGTTTTTCCCCGGTGCCGGCAAAGCTTGTGGCTCAAATTGTGGCAGGAAAATACGTCGATCTCAGCGACCTGCTGGCCGTGAACTACTTCAAAAAGACCCAGAACCTCAGTTAATCTTGGACGGCCGGCTGGTGTTGACATCGCAACCTAGGAAGCATCGTCGCCGCATAGAAGACATCGCGAGCTGGTCGGAAGCCTTCGCGATATTCTCATTGATCTTAGTTTCGCACTTCCCTCATCGATGGAAAGATCTGATGCAATATCAGTTGCTTATCCTGCGTACCTACCGGCACTTCAGCGGGCGAGTTTGGCTAGCGTACGATCAGGCGTTTCGCGAACACACCGCGGCGGCCAGGATCACCGATTGGTCCGGTATGAACGTTCAACTGTTTAATTTCCACGCGGCAGGATCAGCAACCCGTAATTCAACCACGGCTCATTCACCTGACCATTTGGAGCCTCCAGGATCTACTAATGCAGCGGTCGACATTTGCAAGTCGTGGAACAGGGGGCGTTGCACGGCTCCATTTGCCCCTTGTCACTACGCCCACCGTTGTAGCTGCTGTTCTGGCGCTCATCGGGCCGTGGCTTGTGCCTCCGACACTCGAAAATCCAACTACGCGGATGGCAAACGGCGGGCCAGTTCGCCAGTAACCTCGAGCACATCGTCCGGCTACGCAGCTAAACGTCGTACACGAGACTTTTGAGCCTAAGTACTTTAAGATTGTTCGGTACATTTTTGCTTCTTTGACAATTTTATGTGTTGTAGGTTGTTATCTTTATACTTGTAAGCCATTTCGTTCACTAGGTTCCTATAGTTATTATTCCCGTTGCTCGTTCCGTTCCTTAGGTGCCATTGCGGACAAATCTCCTTAGACCTCGTGTGAAATGGTTTATCACGTGTTGGCTATCACCCCTGTCATGTTAGGGCATACTGTAGGTTCTACTTAATAAAGTGCGTTCCGTTTCTATTGTTCCTCCTTAGTTGCTTGTCATTGGGCATACTGTAGGTTTTACTTAATAAAGTGCGTTCCATTTCTATTTGTTCCTCCTTAGTGGCTTGTCATTTTTTTCAATTTTTTCCTCAGTGCCTCCTGTCTTCCACCCTGTTTCGGCAGTTAGCCCTCTCAGTGTTGCGGCGTTCTCCCGGGACCTGGTCGGGCACCCTAATCAGTCTGCAGTCTCGTACGTTCTCGATGGTCTTCGGAATGGGTTTAGACTCGGTTTTCAGCGTCCCCACAAACTTAAGTCTGCCACAAAGAATAAATTATCCGCTCAGCAGCATCCATCAGTCATCGATGACTACTTGGCTGATGAGGTTTCTCGTGGTAGGGTTGCGGGCCCCTTCCCCCTCCCGCCCCTCCCGAATTTACATGTTAGCAGCTTTGGGGTTATCCCTAAAAAAGGCCAACCTGGCAAATGGCGCCTCATTGTCGACTTGTCATCTCCTAGTGGCTGTAGCGTGAATGATGGCATAAATCCTGACGAGTTTTCCATGCAGTACATTAAAGTTGACCAAATCATTCGTATGATCGCCAAGTTCGGACAGGGGGCAAAAATGGCAAAGTTCGATGTGGAGGCTGCTTATCGTAATATTGCAATACATCCTGAGGATCGGTTCTTATTAGGGATGAAGTGGCGGGGCCAGTATTACGTGGATTTAGCCCTTCCCTTCGGTCTTCGATCTGCCCCGTACATTTTTAGCGCAGTAGCAGACATGGTGGAGTGGATCCTCTTGAATGTGCATAGTGTTTCGGATCTCATGCATTATCTCGATGACTTTATCACTGCGGGGGCCCCTAACTCGGAGCAGTGTGCCGGCAATCTTCACACTTGCCTAGCGGTGTGCCAGTCGCTGGGCCTTCCACTTCACCCGAACAAGTGTGTTGGCCCCTCCACTCGTATGGTGGTTTTGGGTATTGAATTAGACTCTGTGGAGCAGACCGCTCGACTCCCGACGGAAAAACTCGTTGAGTTGCAGGAGCTAATCGTCTCATGGCGGGCTCGTCGGTGGTGTACCCGGCAGCAACTGGAGTCTTTGATTGGCCATCTCCATCACGCAGCGAAAGTAGTTTGGCCAGGCCGCACCTTCTTGAGGTGCATGATTGACCTCCTGTGCTGCTTTCGCAAACGTGATCATCCCATCCGATTGAATGCAGAATTCCATCTGGACCTTCAGTGGTGGCTTGAATTCTTTTCCTCGTGGCATGGGGTGAGCTTTTGGCTATTCCCTGGCTTGTCGGCCGCTTCTGACTTGGTAGTGACCTCCGATGCGGCCGGCGCATTGGGGTACGGTGCTTATTTCAAGGGCGAATGGTTTAGTGGCTCCTGGGCCCCATCTCAGTCGCAACACTCCATAGCTTACAAGGAGCTCTTTCCCATTGTAATAGCTTCTTTCGTGTGGGGTCACCAGTGGTTCAGGAGGCATATCCTCTTCCGCTCAGACAACCAGGCCGTCGTGCATATCTTGACCTCCAGGACCTCCAAGGTGCCTTGCTTGATGCATCTATTGTGCCAGCTGCTTTCTGCTGCAGCGCGTTTTAATTTCACTTTCTCAGCACAGCATGTACCGGGCATTCATAATAACATTGCTGATGCTCTCTCTCGCTTCCAATGGCAGGAGTTCAGACGCCTGGCCCCCGAGGCACAGTCACACCCAGTCGCAGTCCCTCATCACCTCTTGAATCAGCTGACCTCTCATCATTAGAGTCCCAGTGCCAAACTTTCCTAATTCACGGCTTGGCGTCCTCTACACGCAGCTCCTATGCATCAGGACAGAAGAAGTTCTATGACTTTTGTGTCCAATTGGGAAAGATACACGCAACGGGATCCCCCTGCCCAGTGGATGAATGGACCCTATGTTTGTTTGCTACCTTCCTGGCAAATTCAGTGCAACATTCGACTATCAAGGTGTATCTATCTGCAGTTCGATCATTACATATTGAGCAAGGATTCTCAGATCCCCTCCTCAATTGTTTGAGGTTGCAGAGAGTGCTGCGAGGGATTAAGCGTTCTCATGGAGACCCGGCAGCCTTACGCCTTCCAATCACAGACAGCATCATGTTAGTCATCTTTAAAGCGTTGGACCTTAGCATCCCAGACCATTGTATGTTTTGGGCTGCATGTAACGTAGCTTATTTTGGCTTTCTGCGCTCTGCGGAGTTTACAGTGCCAAACTTAGCCAGCTTTTCTTCTGACATTCACTTGGGGCTCGCCGATATCGCTGTGGATTCCAATAGCACTCCCACTTGCCTCCGGATCAACATTAAGGCCTCAAAAACTGACCCCTTTCGAAAGGGCTGCTTCATTCATATCGGCAGGGGTACTGTCCCGTTATGTGCGATCAACTCGCTCATGACTTACTTGGCACTTAGGGGTAACTCGGGGGGCCCGTTGTTCCTCCATCAGGATGGTCGACCATTGTCCCGAGCTACAGTGACCAGTTGGCTGCGTTGCATTTTATCATCTGCTGGTGTCCAAGGCAAGTTTTCCAGTCATAGTTTCCGTATTGGGGCTGCCACCGTGGCTGCACGCAACGGGGTTCCGGATCATCTTATCCAAGCCTTGGGGCGCTGGACAAGTAATGCCTATCAATTGTACATTCGGACTCCAGCAGAGTCATTAGCCAGGCTGTCCCAACAGCTCGCGTAGCCTACGGCCTCTGGCCTTTACAGGTTTAAGCTTCTCGGGACAGGCTTGTTTCTGCATCCACATTGGTAGTCATGCGGCTGGGCTAACACAACAGTCGTTCAAGGCCGTTGTTACAGCTGGTTTTGCGGAATACATGTGCTGAGTAACCGGTCACGGACAGTGGCAGGCCCGCTCGGGCTCTCGCAGTAGCCAACCTGGAAAGTGCATTGGAGCTATCGCAGCAGCTCCCGCTGCAGACTGTGTGCATAGTCACTGACTTGATCAACGTAACTCTCCCTGTCGATGGGCTTTCGAACGAGCTCATGCTTAATTTTGCTCCATTGGCAGCAGTTCCGTTCGTAGTGTTTTCAAGGCCGTTGGGGAGGGGGCTGTCGTAACAGCTCTAGTTGGACTGTACGCGGCATCGCACGATCCTCGGTTGTACAATGTTCTGGAATCTGACCTTTATCCGGGGGCGGGACTCCTGCTCAGTAGCCATGGGACGCATCATTTGGGGGTATGTATTAGCAGGGTTTCTTAATGGGGCGACTCTTCCGGGGGTTGGTGCTTGGATGGTTTGGGGAAGTCGGTCCCCTGCCCACCCTGTTCTCGGGCCCTTCTTCTCCAAGCACCACTTGGATTCGAGGTGTGGGTGGTTGCCGCTCACAGGGTTGTCATGGTAACCTCCCCGCGCTCGGCTATTCTGCATGTGGCTCCCCCAACCTCTCAGGCACCTTCCCCATGCTCATCTATTGGCGATGAGTTTAAATGTGGTTAAATGAAATTTAAGCTAAGTTAAACTCGAGACATTGCTGGGCAGCGGTTGGCCGCAAGGAAGTGGGGCGGCCGGGTGGTTTCACAGGGCCTTGTCGTTTACAGCTCTCACGTGGATGTCAGCCATTTCGTGCTTGTTGCCTGTTGTTGCTGGCCGTTCGTTCTAGTTGCTCCCTGCCCACCCCTCCCATTAGGTAAGTATGAGGTAAGTGTGTTTTCCACTGTTTTTCAGTGTGACGGTGCCTGGTGGTTGCCGCTCACAGGGTTGTCATGGTACCTCCCCGCGCTCGGCTATTCTGCATGTGGCTCCCCCAACCTCTCAGGCACCTTCCCCATGCTCATCTATTGGCGATGAGTTTAACGTATCGATTGGCTATATATGATATACTTCCCCTCATACCTTTTTCAATAAATTGGAACATATCAATATCAACCATAAGCTCTAATTTAATGTCAGTCATCTTTAACATAGCATCCCAACATAAACCAGGAGATGTACTTTTCATCTTTTTGAAACCCCTGGAAATGTGCTGTACACAGATGCATATATACATGCAAGAGATAATTCTTGGAAACATGGGGGTTCTTATCTTGTTGCTTTAGAAAAATTGCTGCCTTTGTTATGGTACATTAAAATATATGAGAAATGTTTCTACAAAATATTAATGCTTATGACATAATCTTCACGAATTGGTCTAATTGGCGTAAAAAGTCAACCATTTATTTCTCACATGGAATTGAACATTGCTTTTGGATACAGCATGCGACTTGAGGCAGAATTTGTCAAGATTCTGTAGAAATAAGAGTTATTTTTAGGTCAAGCTCTTCCGAGGCTTAAGAGCAAAACATCGATCTTTTGCATTTGTAAGGATATTGTTAATTCATTAAACATCTTTGTGCAGTCCTCGCTGCATGTAGTGAATAATTCAAGACTTTATTTAAAGGAAAAAAAAAACAATAGAAATAAATGGAAAAACGGGATTGTTCTTTGCTAGGTAACATGCCCATCGTAAAAAAATGAGACCTCTGGACTGGACTTCTGTGGATTATGGACTGCGAAATGCGTGGCATATTAATGTAGTTGTTAACTGATTTCATTGCTTTTGATAATAGTCTTTTCAAATGTAACAGAAAAAAATTATGGTTTGGAAAGTATTAGATGAGTGTGGATTTACTCGCGAAACAATAAATGAAATATTTGAAGTGAGTAATGCCAAATTGTAGCTTCCGACACCCAAGAACAGGCCAGGACATGTTTATGGCAGTGTTTGTCATGCAAAAGGAAGATTAGTTACTTTATTGGTGGAAGGGGTGGGTGACTCGTTTCAAACCTTCCTCTGCTCTATCTATAGTGCGAGAGTTTATTCTTCGATCATTTGAAAGCAAGCGATATCATTCGCATTTGCTGTTGTAAAAGAAAACAATATTGTAACAAGACTCGGCAGACATCGATGGTTAGTTTGATGCAGCTGCTGTGACATTCATTGATCGCTTCACTTTGACAAATTGTGGTTAGAAATTCTGCAAAGTAAGAATTGTCTTGCAAGCCATTTGCTGTGATTATTTCAAAATACAGCCATATGTTTTCCACATTTTTGTTTTGTTTTAGGAGACATCTAGGAAGAAGTCATGATCATTTAAGAAAAATGGCGTTGCTTTGCGATCCTTTTTGTATATCGCTAGCAAGTGTAATTTTGCTGTGTTTTCAGAAGTAGTATAGCAACTGTAACCAATAATTAAGCAACTACAATTCAAATCTTTACCGTTCTAATTTTGATGGGATTGTTAAACATTAAATCTCTTTGATTTTCAGATGTTCTATTTTTGGTAAAAAGAAAGTGGATTGAACTTTTCTAACCAAATCGGTTAAGGACAAAACATGGACCCCCCCTTTGGACCAGGTCCATGGATTACCTTTTTAGGCCGGGTCCATGGGCCATGGACCCCCCATTTTTCTTACCCCAAAAATTAAAAAAAGAAAAATAAACAAAGAAAGAACTACCTATGATGTATTGTTCTTGTTCTGTGATACAAGAACAGAACCATCAACAGTTTAAAATTGACATTTTACTGAAGTAGGGCTAAGCCCGAAACATCTAAATTACTGGAGAAAAGTCACTCGCTCATCGTAAACTTTATATTAAAATTATATTAAATTGTGGATGTTACACTTCAGCAATAGCATACATGGAGTCTGAAATGGAAGTAAACAAAGTACGCCATTACGGTTTCATGGGGTTCTTTTTCTTGTTATTATTGTTTGGCAAGGATATCTGACATTAATAATGAAGGAAAAGGTAAGTTTGTCCCGTAATTTTCATTTTCGCTAGTAAACACATTCCTTCATGTTTTATACTAGCTGCACACAAAGGTTTTAAGGTTTTAGAGGTCCTTCTTTGGTAAAAGATATTGGTACGTGGATCTGCAACATAAGGGAAGTAGTCATAACATGTACAATCTAAAAGGACCCACCTTGTGTAGGGTAGGAAAAGGTCCTATGGTTGTTTCATATACACGACTTGGCTCGCAAGGCCGGAGCCTTTGATTTTAAGCTGTGAGTACCTTTGTGCTGGTTAGTAAATGTGGCAGGTTGTGTTTCCCTGATCCATACCGTCCAAGGTGATTGACAAGTATTTGTTGGGTTGGCCTTTGGCTTTCACCCCGTGCTTATAGTATTTAGTTCTTTCAGCCGTGTTGGCAGATAATTGACAAAAATAACAGAGTTAAATATTTTTAAATAATTTTTCCACTAAAAAAGCTGTAAGTTTCTGGCCTTGTTACATTGTACATCATTTGTGCTCATTACATGTATGTCATTCCAGCTACATTGTTCATTGTACAAAATTAGATACTGCTTTACTAATATCATTATTGCTTAGGTGTCATTGATTTATGTCAGATCTTTCATAAATCGTTATTCCTTTCCCTTAATGTTGTCAATGCGCTTCCTACAGTGTTGTCAACTACCGGTACCCAGATAAGTGTACTTCTTGTTCCTCTTGTCCCTAATATTGAGCCTTGTAATAGTTATGTGAACTTTAATACATGTATTTCCTCCCTCAACGGGGAACTCAATGGGGAACTCTAACAAACACTGTTTGAGCAATACTGTGTACCCAGATAAGTGTACTTCTTGTTCCTCTTGTCCCTAATATTGAGCCTTGTAATAGTTATGTGAACTTTAATACATGTATTTCCTCCCTCTTGTTCCTCTTGTCCCTAATATTGAGCCTTGTAATAGTTATGTGAACTTTAATACATGTATTTCCTCCCTCAACGGGGAACTCAATGGGGAACTCTAACAAACACTGTTTGAGCAATACTGTGTGTAACTGAAAGTTGTCCCGAAAATTTGTAATATCTTCCCAATTTTTTAAAAAATTTCAAACTTCCTGAAATTTTAACAACATTATCTTATGTTGCCCCCAAAATGTTTTGACTCTCCCAATTCCCAGCAAAATCTTCAGATTCCCAGAAGAATTTTGTTTTTCTCCCGAAACAGGCCTGCTTAGAGTTCTCACCCCTGTTCCCTCAAAATTACATGTAGATAATTTCACTGTGGTAGTGGCCAACTCAAAAGCTTTTACTCCTTTGGCAACTACATGTACACACTTCTTCCTTGTTAAATGTTATTTCATATTTGTTATGTAATTAATTCCCCTTTATTTATCAATTAATTTCAGAATACTTTACTGTAACAAAATAAGTGAGAATAAAATGAACTTGAACTTGAACATGGGTATTCAAAATGGCATCTGGAAAAAGGAGATAAAATTTTGCAAGCTCCATGACTATCAACTACAAGGTCTATTGCAAGTTATTTTAATGCTTACAAATGTACAAGCTTACCTCAATCTCCTCCTGCAAGCAGCTTATTGTAGCTCAGTTTCTGTTGTGAAGTAGCAAGCAATGACCAGGTGGGCATTCTTATGTTTCTTACACATCTTCAAATAAATTCACAATGCATTGCTACAAAGTCTACTTAAAATTAATGACCTAAAGCAAAGAAGACAAACACAAATTACTGTGTTTGTTTCTTTTTCAAGTTTTTTGATGATGTAAAATGGCAAAGAAACTGTATTCAGAAATTTATCTTTGGGGAGTGAAGCAAAGTTTATAAGCTTACCTCTTGCAAAATAACAGTTCTCTCCTCCTGCAACTTGTTCATCCTAGTATAGTGTAAAAATTGTGCATGCAACTTGTAAAAAATGAGCAGTCAAGGACTGCAAGCAGGGATTGCTGTAAAAAGAAAATTGAAAACAATATAAGGAATCAGTATCTCTGCATTAGAAGATCTCACACAACCCTTGTAAAATAGGTATAACTCAAAATTTGAAATTTGATCAGTAGGATAAGATGCAACTTTTGGCAAAGTTTAAAATATTCTGTAGGTGGGGTTCAGAGCCACCTTAACTTTTCGAAAATTTCAACAATAATACTGATCAAATAAATAACAATAAAATATGGGGTTCACCAAGTCATTTTTGAGTTATTACTTTGTCTTAAGTTTTGCAGGAGAAGCCTTGTTATTTAAAAATTATATATATTAAGGACACGACAACCATGAAACGCTTAGTTATAAGCTTACCTTGTAACTCGAAACAGCTTTCACTCTCTACCGTCCGGTTTCAAATGACCATCTTGCTTTTTGTCGACCTTCAAGCATGCATCGGAAAGCGGACATGGGATTATCGAAGCTCATCAAATATTCAAACGTTTCTTTCACATCTACATCAGCTGCCATCCTTTGTTCATCATTTCACACTCCAATTAGAAGCTATACTGAAAAAAACAACAACCAATCGGGAAAAAAGCCAAGTGTCACCAGTGTGAAAAGCACATGCCACGCGAGTATCTCGGATCGAAGGAATCTGTACATTTCAACCTCGTTCTCAGGGGAGGGTAGTGTCTCGGGTATAAAGACTGGGAACGACCAGGTTTCAAAATACAAAATGGTGGCTGACATGACGACTTTTTGAGTAATACGAGAATGAGTGCATCAGCATCAAAGACGGTAAACCATAGAGCTCTTATTGGAAACCTTAAACGTTTTGATGATGGAATACGTCGTCTCTTTGAGCTGGCTTTGTTACCAGATCCTTGTGAGAACTTCTTTCAAAACTTCACTGGTGAGCCTCTGGATCGCCGTGAAATCCAAACTTATTCCGAATGGAAGGTACAAGCTTGCTTTAGGAACTTAAACAGGCGTCAGAAAAAACGATCAAAGCGTAGGATAATATACATTTTGCCTATAGGTCCTTTTCCTGCAACGTTATGGGAAGCAGTTGAGGGGATGGAAATTTCTTTATTTGGATTGATTGCAAACTTCGTGGCAATTTTTTTCCACGGAATGAGCGTAAAATTAATGGACAAGATTCTCGTCACAGATATGAATTGTAAGCAAAGGCTTCATGCTGTCACTGGAAAATTACAGTTGTTAGTTTCAGGTAGGTATGTTGATATGTTTCTTCATATCCATGGCAGCATCATACAGTGATGGATCCTCTCCACCCTCATCTTGCTCCCAGGGGGTTCTCCAAATTTAAAGTGCAGGGATGTGCAAATGGGGGCAAAAAGCAATACCCAAAAAAAGCTGTAGGGCTTCCAGCAAAACCCAATAAAATCTCTGAAACCAAAATTAAACTCAATAAAATTAGAAAATGCTGAATTTTTCTTAAAAATAGCCAGAAGGGATTAAATGATATAACAAGTTAGGTTGTACTACATTCGTAGCACTATGCAGGCATTAGCACAGCAACGAGTCTTTACCACAAATCTTCATATTGTTTTCTCAAACTCATTAATAATTCATGACGAGAACACAAAGGAAATCACTACCGTGAAGGAGGTTTTGAAATCGTTTCTTAATTTGCATAGATTTTGGCGATTTTATTCCTTCGTTTTCTCCGCATTTAACGATCAGTTTGAGAAGCTATATCAAACACTCAAAACAGTGTTTCATCAGATTTCCAAACACCTTGAAGTGGTTTAAAAAAACTCGGCTGCGCCTCGTTTTTCCAATCCACTTCTCTGTGTTTGGAAATCTGATGAAACACTGTTCCTCGTGTTTGATATATTACTTGAATACTCAAAAAAGTCCCTACTTCACTCAAGCCACCCAAAAAAATACTTGCCAAAATGTTCTTACCCAAAAAAATATCCAGGACTTGAAAATTTCAAACCCAAAAAAACGTTCACACATCCCCGTCACTTTAAATCTGGAGTACCCCCCTGGGATCTTACCCCCCTGCCCCGCCACCCTAATTTTTTTCATTCTAACATCACCTTGGGGCCCCCTCATTCACTCCCCTCCTTATTTAATCTCCTTTTTTTACTCTCTCTCTCTCATTCACTCCCCCCCTTATTCATTCCCTCCTTATTCTCTCCCCCCTTATTCACTCCCCCCTATTCACTCCCCCCTTTTTACTCCCCCTCTTATTCACTCCCCCCATATTCTTTCCCTTCTTATTCTCGCCCCCCTTATTAACTCCCTCCTTATTCACCCCCCCCCCAACACCCCTTCCTTGCAACATGTCTGACTCTCACAACAGAAGGTTGCATAAATTAAATGACTTGCTGTCAACATTTTCACTAGCCAATTTCAAGGGCAGCTGTGTGCGAAAGGGAAAGGTGGTATCTACTCTGAAACCCTGTGGAATGTGGGGGTTCATGTGTTGGACTTTCAACCCAAAAGTTGGTGGTTCAACGCCTAACCTCTGTCATCAAGTTGTTTCCTTGGACGAGAAACTTTACTCTACATTGTGTACTGACAACATAATGCTAGGGGTAACCCAGCAACCAGCAATGAACTAGCATACATCCAGGGGGGAGTAGCTTTCCTCCATGCAAGTTGCCTCATGCTATGTGAACGAGGCTAAGCTCAAGCTGTGTGGTTATCCTGTGGCTCATGTGCTGCACACCTCCACTGTCCAGGAGATCCCATTTCCGTCTTCTGTTTTCCTTCCTCCCACAGTCATCCTGCCCCATTTTCTTGCAGGTCAGATAGTCCACTGAGAGCTGATAGCAGGTTTTTTTATAAGTAGTTCTTTTTTTTACAGGTAATTGTGAAGAACTGCTCCCCTCCACCAACTGTCAGTCAACAATCGACCGATAGTTTTTTTCACAGTGGTAGCCTGTGGTAACCAACAGTCAGTGACTTGTCAGAAGACTGTCAGTTGAAAATGTGGCAAATACTTTGTGATTCACAAGATAGAAACTAGTAGTAATCAACCATTAAGAAAATGTGTCCGCACAAAAGAAGGTATTTGAAAACATGACAGCAAGGCCAAAGTAGATACCAGGTTTGCCCCTGAAAAAAAATGTATCATCTGGGGGATAAAGTGGCATCAAAACAAAGAAACAGAGAAAAGCTGAATTCAATCTGGCTACTACACAGGACACCCAACACAAGATCAGGATTGCCTGAACGCAATAAATCAAAATCACATACCCTGATTTGTTTCTTTGGTGTAATTTCCACAGAGACTTTGCCTCAATCCCCCTCTTTCTTTCCCACAGTTGTTATGTAAATTTAATCATGCAGGCGCACTGTCTGTTACTTGTTGGTACCCTATTGGGTATCTGTCAGATAACTGTCGGCTGACAGTTGGCCAACAGTTGGTTGAGCTGGGAGCTGTTTTGCATGATTATCCAATAACAATACTTACTGAGACATAGGTAAACTGATAATCCCAGCATCCATTTATGTCCAATCTGGTGCAGCTAAATTGAAAATGTATGCCTGTCAGCTGTGATGGAAGCCTTATTTTATCTCCTATACTCAGATGTACAGCTGTACAGCATTTATGCAACCTGCCCCAACCAGCTTCAAGGACAGTGGGATGCGTACTTACATACATCATTTGAGGGAGTGCTTTACCAAGGAAATCAGTGTTAACATTAAATTAATGATTTCTTTCAGATGTGTTATGTTACCTGAAGACCCATCTCCCTGCCAATGGTTACTGCATTGTAGGTCTCACTTGGGTTGACTTGTACCCTGGCGATGAATGGAATTTTGTCCTTGGTGAATCATGTTGTGTTGAGGGCTGTGCTGTAATGAGTTTTGGACATTTTGAACCACAATCATATGTCAATAACCAGCTAAATGAAACTCAAAGTCACAGTAAGTATGTGACTTGTCTATCAAAAGGGAATGGATGTGGTGAAGACAACCAAAGTGGCTCTTTGATCATTGAGAAAGAGGGTGATAACCAGATGCGCTACTTGGAAGACTTTGCAGACATTAAAAATGTTGATAAGCAAATGATTTGGAGGCTTCTTAGAGTAAGTAGGTGTTAATCTCTACTAACTATATGCATTTATAATGCAATCACCAAAAAATGGTTATTTTAAATGATACCACATGCTGGATCCTGCAATTGTAATGAATTGGAACCATAAACACAGAACCTTTGGTAAAAAAGAACAAAAGACAAATGCAAAGTCAGATAAAATATGTGCTCTATTAGACTTTGAGGTGGTTTAGACATGTACACAACCCACAATGTGTTGTTTCAGAAAATATCCATCCCCCATCCACAAAGACTTTTTTGTTTAACCCCCTTCCCCCACCCTCTGAAAATTACAGTTTACCTTCATGCTTTCCTTTAAAAATTTTGGCTTATTGAGACCCTCCCCACCCACCCCCACTCCCCTACTCAAAATGTCCAATAACCTTCCTTGGCGTGGGTATGGATATTTCCTGGGACCATACAATAGAAGATAAAACAGTTGCCTTACATTTATCAGTGAGATAAATAATAATAATAATAATAATAATAATGACGAATATTTAAACAGGATAAAACCCATCAATTTTGTTGTGTTTATAATTATTTAAAATTCACAGTAAACTCGCCATGCATAAAAAATGTTAAAACATGGATGTATATAGGAGTTTCTAAGCTGTGTTGTGAATGATGTATATGATCACATAATCGCCCATTTGAAATCCAAAGACAAAGGTCTGTAAATCAAAAAATTAACGGCTCCTACGAGCCAACTCGTGTATAGGAAACAACCTTTGTACTGAACGCACAAAAGCTTCAGGTTATCAGCAGCCATTTTTTCTAGAATGGGGTATTAAAAATTGACCTATTTCTAGAACAGGATATCATTTTGAGTGCAAATTCTTTCTACGACGGGGTCCAAATTTGGATACCAGGGTGGCACATACCCACCCAAAATATACCCGAGTACCACCCCCCCCCCCCCCCCCCGGCAATGAAGTCATTGTTTGGGAATTAAACTTGTCTGCCATAATTTGCATACAGCCAATCCACCACAAAATAATGAAGATAAAAATAATGTTTGTTAGTTATTTCTCATATTGTTAACAAATCCAACCCCAATTTTTTTTAGTTTAAGTTTTCCTCTATAAATCCATCCTGGTATTGCACTTTTTGACCCTCTTTACCAGATTATCATAATCTTAGTTTTATCGTTATCTTTTGTTTTCAGGTGATAAGTCATGAAATCTGTCATGTGTTTGGAATGTCTCACTGTGCATATTTTGCCTGTGCTATGAATGAAAGTAAGTCAGTTCTTCAAGCAGAAAATCAACCATTACTTCTCTGTCCAGTTTGTTTGCGTAAACTTCAAAAAGCTCTGAACTTTGATATTGTTGAGAGATACAAAGCTCTGTCCAGCTTTTTGGACTCTTTAATTAAATGTGATCTTTTTCAAAAAGACTGCAATGGTGAACAATTATTATCAGAGACTTCAGATTGTAAATTTCAATGTTCCTGTTATTGGCTCAAATCTGTTTTGATGTTTATTGAAAATAAAGCTACAACTTAACTGAATTATTATGTGCCAAAGTCATATGTGCCATGAGTCATTCATACCAGCCTTCATATTTTTTGTTTCAATTTTTGTTTCATTTTTGGTCAAAGACCACCTGGCAGGAAATAAATCATTTATTTGGTCAGAAATTTTAACATTTTAAGGTCAGAAATTTGGGTAGTTTCTTGGTGTTGCGGATGGTGCGATCACCAAATGACGTCAAACAAAAGATTCAAAAGACACTGAACAATACCCACACCACAACACAAAAGCTAACCAACAATGGCTTCTGCAACACCAAGAAACACCCGAAATTTGTTGTTTACTTCGTTTTGTTGTCCTTATACATGATTTTCAATTTCAATAATGTTCTTTTTTAAGTCAAATTTTACCCAGACAACTACAGTTGAACCCAAAATGCTCTTAACATGGCTCCACAAAGTTTTGCCAAAAGCACCTACAATAACATCAGTTTCAAAATAAAGTCAGAGTAATTTTCTTGTCTTGTAAATTAGGCTTGCAAGATTTACCAGTAAGGATGCCAAAATTGTTATGATAAGTTGGTTATCCTGTGGAGTTGTTGTTATCACATCATCCATTATTTTGATTACATGTCTTGGAAAAGCACTGGAAGAATAAACTCTTGGTGTATATACACGTCTGTATTTCTTTACTCATAACAAAGATATTTATTCTTGTTTATCAGTTGTCACTTTTTTGGCAGAAGCCATTGGCAACAGAGCATCTAAAGAATGGCAAATATTTTGCAAGAATAGGCCTGAAATCTTTGATATTTTGAGTTTCCTTTTGTTAATGATTTTCAAACTTTGCTATCTTATGGAAATAGTAAAGCCAACTTTTTAAGAGGAAAAAACTTAAGGTTGTTCAGATGGTTTACCCAATATCACACAATTTTGTAAGCTCTTAATGATATTTTTCTAAAAAAGAATATATGAAAGGTAACATTAGGGTCTCAAACTTTCAGTTTGCTTTTTTTTTTTGCATTGCTGATGTCATAAAATATCAAAAAAACCTACATTTTGTGTGAGTATGCAGAAAATTACTAAAAGCTTGTGGATAAAAAATTTACCAAAGGAGAGGTAGTTGCTCATGTTTTTACTGAAATTTAAGAAACAGATTAACGAAATGATCGCTCAAAAGGTAGCCTGTGTACAGCCGCCCCTTCCCCTTAGGGGCGGCTGTAAATTATTATGTGCACTCAGAGGTTATTGTCTTGATCCAAGTTCCAAGTCCAAGTCCAGTCCATTCTAATTTTACCATGGCTTCGTCTTAATTTATTCTTAATTAATTTTATCTTGGATCAATCACAACGTGGTTGACATATAAATAACAAAATAAACATCCCGCTAAAAGATCTCAAAGAACGAAATCTGTCATCGATGAAGGCCACGCATGCGTTTGTCTTTATTTACACAAGTTTCGTTGGCATAAACGGACAAAAGGCATGTTTTCAAGAGCGGCGGTTGTTTGGCAAAATAAAGCGCTCTTCAAAAATCAAGATTTACGTTGTACAGCACGTCTGCTTTGTGTAACGAAACAAGCCCCATCGCACGAAAATTGAAAACGATTCAAGCATGAAAGGAACAAGATTTCGTATCGGAAATGACATTTTCCATCGTCATGAAGGATTTATAATTTTACGATGACCTTTGGTGGAAAGCGAATTGTTTAAAAAAAATCGACACATCTGGAGGAACGATGGGTGATCTACGAGTTTGGGTAGATGGAGTGGAGCGTGTTGTTCGAGGCGCAAATGAGGAAACTACTTGTGAAAACATCTTACTCGCTTTAGCTAGCGCCACGGGAAAGCTGGGAAGATTTGCCTTACTCGAAAAATGGCGCGATCTCGAAAGGATTCTACCGCGAGAAGCGAAACCTATCAAATGCCTGCAAATGTGGGGAAAACAAGCCAGTGAAGTCAAGTTTGTTTTGAAATTAATGAAAGACAAATCAACAAGTGTTTTAGACAAAGTGAGTGCTAAAGAACACGGCGTTGATGAAGAAGTAAATTTATTTTCTAGCGACGACCCTTTTCATCGCTCTTTCGAAAGGAAGTATTTGGAAAGAGTTGTTGCGAATCAGACAAGTAAAGTTAAACGGCTGGCGCGCGACTTGGAAATTATACAATTGCGAATCGATTGTTGTGTCGAGGACGAGGAGAACTACTTATACTTCACCGAAGAGGAGATTGCCGAAGATAGAATAACGAAACTTGGACAGGTTTTGAAGCTGCAGGCAAAAGAGTTAGCGGTACAGGAAACCTGTGCAAACGAGCTCGCAAAAGAACGCACGCGACAAGAAAAACTTCAATTGGAGCTTCAAGAACAAAGAAGTAAACTTCACAATTTAGACGTTCACATTTCAGATTTAGAAAACGTTGGTAGTAAAATCTATTCAATACGTGCTCCACGAGACACGGAATCAGACGATGGTCATAGTTCGAGTAGCAATGATAGAAATGAACTGGAAGAACTTGCTCAAGAGATATTAGTAACACGAGAAGAACTGTCAAAGCAGAGAGACCTTGCCGAGCGACAAAACGAAGAGGTCACAATCATGAAGAGATCGTTTGCGGAACTTGAAAATCTCTCGCGACAAAAATCAGTTCATCTACTTTCGTTGAAAGACGAACCTTCGCCCGATCTTGTATCGTACTACGATTTGGACAAAAATCTAAATTTAGACAGCCAATTTGACCTGTGCGTCAATAGTAAGCTCGATTTACGTCGTGATAAAACCAAATTAATCAGCCCTGCTGTCTCTCGATCATCGTCAAACGATAGGACCCAGACAGATCTTTCATCGTCTGGTGCAATGAACGCGCGCAAATCTGCTGCCAGAGAGAAATTTTTAGCCAATGGATTAGATGACTTGGATGACCCGGGAGTATTTGTCTGATGCGACGACGTGATGTGGTATGTAGATCTTTTTGCTGATGAGTAACCTTTACTCATAATAGAACTTTATCAAGTAGAAATCTGAAAATGTTTCTAAAAAATTCTGCGCGAGAAAAATTTAAAAAGGACAGCATCACATGTTAAATTTGGATGGTCACTCTTGAGTGTGTTATCCACAGACCCAATGGATAATGAGGTTTGCCCGAGGTTCGTAAACGGTTTACCGAAATTAAATTACGCTTTTGTGTTTTGTTTTGATTTGAACTTCATTAGTGAATGCATGAATGGCTTTTGAGAAAGACAAAATTTAATTATTTATTAAAGTGACAATTGTTGAAAATACTTAACATGCTTTCTAATGAAAAGCAAGACAGGTACACTAAGATTTTGCACCCCCACCCCTGAGATGACCTGCATCTTTCTAATTCGCTTTTAAAATTTGTTTACGTCACCCTTCAGTTACGTCATTCCTTAGAGGTGCACCCCCTCCTAACAGAAATTCTGGATCCGCCCCTGAGAGGAGATAGATGGGTGGAAACCCAGTATAAAAGGAATGAGAAGTCTACCCCACGGCTGGGAAAGAGGTTTGGGAAGTGAGATTCCCAAGGTGGTGGGGTGCAGGTGATATAGTGAATCTTTTGACATTACATACTACAGTCTCCTACTAAGCTGTTATTTATATAATTTGCCACACATGGCGACATAAATAATGCCTACATAGGAGACTATGCATAATGCAAAGAGATGGAACTACCGAGGACGGGTGGGAACCTGGAGTAAAGGTACTGAACTTCAGTGGGAAGTTTACATCCCCCTGTCTAACCCACCCCACCTCCGCCCCCCCCCCCCCCCCCTCTTTAAATTAATCCATGATAACACCTCACCTAATAGGCAAGACCTGTAAGTCCTCATAATTTTGGTTTCTGTTTGCTTAGGGTTCAAACCCTGTAATTTATCTCAGACTAACATGTAACAATAAAGGCCTATTTCCCACCGACTTTTGCAATCTAAGGCCCTTTTCATACCAAAACAGCAAACATTTACATTAACTATTTCAGGCCCAATGCAAAATTTTCTATTAAATTAATAGTCCTACCCAGCACATTCCTTATAAACCTTTCACTAAAGTGAATTTGTGAGTCTGTGGGTAAAATCTGCAGTGCGAGTAATCAAATGAAATCAAGCAGTTCAGTGTTGGTGGGCAGATTGTTTTTTGCATTTGCTTGTTTTCACCATTTTACATTATAGAATTTGTTTTTGTTGGTTGTATAGCATAAAAGGTTAAGTCTGTGTCTCGTTTCTTTATGATTTGCCACAAATGTCTGTATATAAAAAAACTTTGGTTGAATATAACGGAGGTTTAGTATATTTAGAGGGTGGCAAAGGGGTTTTACGTGACGCGTGATTACCCCAAAATTAACCGCGTGATGCGTGATTGTGCCCAAATTAACGGCGTGATGCGTAATCAGATAGCGCAGCGTGATGCGTGATTTGCTATTTTAGAAGCGCGTGACGCGTGATTTACCTTTTATTTTTCCGTGATACGTGAATGCTTTCGACATTCTTTGAAAAACTAGAAAGCTTACCTTCAAAGGACTCAACGTAAATTGAATATCAATATCAATGCATTCAATAGGTAGTCCTACGCCGACTTTACGTTGTTTTGTTACCATTTTAATGCCGGATTTACGTGACGCGTGATTGCTTAAAAATTTTCTCCGTGATGCGTGATTTCACTTAAAAATTCGGCGTGATGCGTGATCGGTACCCCCCCTTTGCCACCCTCTATTTAGTTTAAGCAGAACACACTACATCTCATCTTCATACACACACAAAACTTTCAAAACACTAGGCACTTAATATGCAATCGGTGTGCTGACTGCTTACTGTCATAATAGGAGGTATTAGTTATCTAGTGGTTAGTGCATTGGACTTTCATCCTGCAGGTCAGTAGTTTGAGGCCTGGGGCGCTTTCCATTTAACCAAAAATTCTGGAAATTCCAGGTTGGGAAGCAAATGACACTGAAATTTTCCTGAATAAAATTCCAGAATTTTAGGACAACCTCGAGACTGAGGTTGTCCTAACGTTCCGGTGCAACGATGCAACCAACCAGAAAATACTGTTCCATTCGCCACACGGAAAAACCCGGAATTTCAAACCAGAATTTTTGGTCAAATGGAAAGCGCCCCTGGTCTCTGTGAGTGTTGTTTCCTTTGGCAATGCTCCACATTGTCTCTCTTTACTTAGATGTATAAGTGGGGACCAGGGCTGGGTAGAGACACCTTGTGATAGATTAGCATCCCATCCAGGAGGGAGTAGAGTACTTAATACTCTCAGTTGCTTTATTCAACAGAAATCAAGTTAAGCTCTGGCAGTTGTACATATGCTCCTTGGTATGTTCAGCAAGGACTTTTTACCCTGTTAGAATAGGAGTGCTAATTGGAATAGGGGCACTTTTCATAATATTAATGAAAGTAGATACAAAAGGGGTTTTTTATTGGAAAGATAGTGGTTGATTTGAAGCATTACTACACTTTGCAAAAACTGCGAAGACTACTCCCCTCTCTCCCAAAGATGGGATGCTAGTCCATTTGGATATGTTGCAGTTAATTTTTTATTTCAGGTAATTTTTGTTTTTCCTTTGTTTCAAATTCATTAGCATATATTACCATACCCAAAAACAATGGAAAAATAAAAATTACCTGAGATTAAAAATTAACTACAAGGATACATGTAGGTTTCAATAACACCTTTTTGATGCACTTTATACACATGGTGGAGAGAGACATTGCAGAGAAAGGTATTTTGTCCTGGAAACTAGTGAACTAACCACTAAATCATCATTAAATTTTGATTATATTTTCAAATAGCAAACTTCATATTTTTACATTCAGCATTGCAATTGTTAAGCCAGATGCTTTATCTCTTGATTTAGGTAAGGTATTCAGTAAGTAAGTAATCCCATATCTTATGATAATTTATGTTAATTCTTTGTTTTTTCTTAATACAGAAAACAGTTCCAAGTCAGATTGAACAGTAAGCTACTGTGGCAGAACACATACAAGCTATTGTAGCTTCCAACAGTGGGACATTCAATCAACTTTGGCCTGTTGTAGAAGTGTCATAACATCAAATTAAATCATGTACATGTACATGTAAGTGTATTTTTCTAGTGCATATGGTATGTGTATTTGTTTGCTTGCAATATTTACTTATGGTCAGTAGATACATGTATCTCTTTTTAATCTACATGGATTTGATTAAAACAAAAGACATCCCCTGTCTGAGGTATTCCTGGTCCTAGTATAACAGTTGTCTTGTTTGTCACATTAACATCAGCAAGTATTTTTGTCTCTGGTCATATATAACTTGGCATTTCAGTGTGGCCAATGAAACTGCAATGTCAAAGATATTTCTGGAATGTTGATTGCATTTTTGATGACAAACTTTAAGCAAGGTACCATCAAATGCCACTTATAAGCCCTAGGCTTAAACAACTTCATAAGGTTTTTCTGGGCTAACAAGTAAAAAGTTATATTGTGATACAGAACGGTTGTTTCGGTTAATTTGATGAAAATATTTGTAAAAATTTGCCGTTAAGGAGCTGTGGTATGCTTGCAGTAGTTGACAACATTCGTGTCCATGTTGAATCAGATCTCAATTATCCGCCTTCGGCTCATGGTTGTAAATCTGATAAAACAATGCTGTAAACACTTCCATGTTGTAAACACTTCGTAAATAACAGAGGGAAGGCGGAAAAAATAACTGCCTGAAGACTTGAATTTTCTTGATATCTCTGCCTAAAACTGTGTCAGCTTAACTCTTTTTTTTTTTAATGCGACCAAAGTTTTCCACCTGTGATGAAGAAATTTTCCACCTGTTGGAAATCTTAGCTACATCACTGTTACATATGTTACATATACAATATAGAAGGGGGTATAACTGGAGTAGTGTTTTCTTACTGTACTGATGGGCCTGTAGTTAACTGGTTGGGCTTATAAGTGAGGCAGGGAGTGGTGGGGGGGGGGGAGAAAGTGCAGAGTACTTATCAGTGACAAAACTGCAGCAACTCTTGAATCTAATTGAATACATAACAATAAACATTCATTGCTTTTTTGGCACAACCCTCCAAGTTGACGATTGACTCTTTAGCTTAACATGTAGCTGTCCAGTTGGTAAATCTTTTTTTTAATCAGGTTGTCAGTACCAAAACTTTAGTTGCCATGGTGACTAAAATGCTAATGTTACAACTTGGAGGTTTGTATAATTGTTTTTGGCACTGGCTGTATTTATAACCTCATCCTCAAAATTCCCTGATCCATGGCTTCATCAAATAAGAAAATATTCTGCAGTGTAGGATTAAGACTTCACTTGACCCGTTAACTTCAAACATTTATTACTTCACATTCAGATTAACTTTATCTAAAGAAGGCAAAAGTACTTCACATTCGGAGACCGATAAACCAGTCTCCCTCTAAATTAAACATGCAGTTATGTTACTGACAGTGTTAATTTATTTCTAAAAAGAGTTCTTTTAAATTAATTTTAAAAATGTTACCCTATTTAAATTATTTAAATTTATTTTAAACTTGAAATATATGAAAAATAATACCTTGTTACAAAAGATCTAGTAAATACAAAATAAGACATTCACGCTGTGATACGATTGAGTCGCTTTAATATGGTCTGTACTATAACATCTTTTTAACAACCTGTCAAATCAGCTAGAAGCAAAGTTGCTAGACTCCTTGGCTTCAAAGCGTTAACGTAACTCAACTGTTTTCTCTTTTAGGAGACAGCTGTGTGCTTATTGAAGGAACACACTTCAGATCACTTCAGGGAAGACGACTCTAAGCGTGCCTGCATGTGCACGAACACAAGCATGAATACTAACATGAATACTTCTGTCAACTATCAACTTGGATCAACTGTCAGTTATATTGTATGCTTATTTAGTCTTTCATAAATGCATATTCATTTAATGTTGGTGTAAGATTTTTACCCAGAAAAGTAGCTATATATTTGAGAAAGGGGTGGCCATTTTTTTGAAAATTTTGTGAAAAATGCATCGTCCACCTACATTTCACACCAAATATATATTTATTAAACTTGTCCACCTACAGTTTCTTGCAAACATTTTCAAAATTAACTTACTTACACTTCTATCTCTTCATGCCATAAGACACAAGGCTTTTAATTAATGTTCTCCTTCCATTCACTTCAATTTGCTGCTAGATCTCTAACAGTTGCCCATGACTGCCATCCAGCTGCTTGTCACTCATTCTTAACCATTCTCCACCATGTTGTTTTTGGTCGTCCTATGTTTCTCTTTCTCTCATGCTGTAACACAGTGCTCCTATCTGTCCTTCCTCATTCCGACCTTTACACTGACGTTATTTGCTTTTGAATTTGCTTTGGAAATTTACAGTTAAGAAAATATTTTTTGTTAACATGTTCACCCTTCAAGAGTGAGGCTTAAGTTACATATTACATCTGTACATTTTTGAAAGATCTTTTGCTTTTGTGGAAGTATTGGCTTCAAAGTTCAAATATGTTATAAAGTATAAAATAATTTGGAGATTCATTTCCACTAGAGCAAGCTAAGAGATTGAAATGCAATACAAAAAATATAAACATGTGAGGACATATTGAAAAAATACAGAGCTTTATACAAAGAAATAATGTTGAAGAGAAAATATTTGTTATTGTTACACATAATAATTTATTATTTATTTACTTATGATGATGGTAATATTTCTATAATAAAACAAATTTATGAAAACCAATGATGTGTGAACTAAGTTTAACTTTTTAAGGCCCATTTGAGATACTATATCTCATGTGTTGTATAGTAGTGATAATTTATTGACAGATATAGTCTTAAAACGGCACCCTCTATTAAGCGGTCACCCTCTTTTAAGCTGTCACTTATGAAATCCCGAAAATCACTCCCCATATTTACTGTAAACTTGACCTCTTTTAAATGGTCACCTATAAGTGGACACGGTCACCATTGAGATTTCCCAATTGGCAAATTTGATTGTATTTCACCGTTATTAAATGGTCACCTAGTTTAATGGTCATGAAGCACTCTCATTTGCACTAAACAAAGTGAGTGACTTGCTTCACAATTTAAGCTGCGCGGCCCCAAATCAGACGACCATAACTGATTGTTTCATTTCATGGTGAATGTGATAGCAAAAGTTTTGATGATATGGTTTACAACAAATATTTGTGTTACCAACAGCATTATAAAATCCGATAGCCAGGCGTGAACTTCCTTGGACATGCAATAACTTAATTTCTATTTATCACATTTTGTATTACTGTTGTATTACTGTTGCTGTTAGCAATAAACTGAGCAATTTCGCATCGTAGTTCAATTTTTGCCATATTACATGCTAAATGTTAGAACGCCTCTATTAAGCAGTCAGTTGGCTATTTCCCGGCGTGCAAGGCATGGGCGCGAGCGTGCTATTGTTCAGTTTGATGACGTCACAAAAATAAAGAGGTTTTTATGGTAACTAAAACGTTTATTGCACGCATTCCACACGGTAAATTTTTATAAAAATTGACAAATTGGTAGGATTTTCTTGGTTCTTGATCACAAAGAAGAACAACAATTTTTGTACATACACAAACCCAATAAATGTAAAAAAAAAACAAAAACTGAGTAAATTGCTGAAAATTATTTTGTGCCTTGGTTAGATTAGACTTACTGACTGTTTCTCTGTTTCTCCAAAAATTGGAATATTTACCATGTAAAAACCAAGAAAATCCGTTGAGAAGTTTGCTAGCTTTGAACAACAAGCCCAACAACTCAGTGATTGGTTGCCATGGTAATGAGACAAGAGTGCCAAATTAGAGTTCTCTGTAAATGAGGAAGCCAAAGCTATGTGTATGTGTATGTTATGCCTAGTATTGCAAAACAAAACACTCAAAAGACAGCAGTAAGATCGTGTATATTTTATTTGGAAGACTGGCCAATAACTACATGTATATCGAGCCACCTTAATAGAGATTTGACTGCAGATAGATATTGACACCTTGCAGCCTGTCGGCTGAATTACAAGGAGTTGGGCACACTACACTCCAAAGTCTTATTTGCTATGTGTCACTCAAATCTGTTAAATCAAATTGATTCAAAACTGTTATACAACATCAAAGCAGTCCCATGAGAGGTTTGGCATGAGTGAACTAGGCAATGAGACTTCTTTAACAACTTAGTTAAGTGGTTGTGAATTCATTAGCTTGCGGCAAAATAAAAGTTACTAAAGATTGCAGCCATTAGTTCCACTCCAGGTGCCCTTTTATTCACATCAGGCTACCTTCTTATAAGCAAGCCTGAATCTGTGACTGCACAGTAATGACTGTTACTAGTAGCCCAAACATATTAACAATTTACATTTTGTAAAACCTATCATTTAATTAAATTTGTGCATGGAAAGACTAAAAATGCTATCAATGTGATGAATCAAACAAGGTTGTCAGCCTTTGGTGCTACTGTCTTTTACGATGACATTGCCTCTCCCCCGCTCTGTCCTCCACCCCCCCCCCCCCCCCTCCCCCCAGCCCTGCATGATTAGAAAATATACGGTAACAGATACTTGCTGTTTTGCTACATGGACTTAATTATACACCTATTCTTTGCAGGCACTTGCCTAATCCTATTCCATAAGTGTGTAACTTTTTACACTATTAATGCATTTGGAAACACAAAGTGTTCCTACTATTCTCAGCACCCCCACCCCAGAAGCAAAAATGTTTTAACACTTAAAAACCTTAAAACGTTTTGCGTGGTCTGCAAGCAGACATCTTCTATTTTCTTCTATAGAAGTAGAAATAGCATTTGTCTGTGATATCAATGCTCAATCAATTGGAGAGGTCATGAGAATTAAGAATATGATCACCCAACTTTGCTGACTTATCAGTGCAGTTTATTATGATTTAAATAAACAATGAAAAATTTTCTTCATAACAAGAGAGATGAAAAGTTTGGTTTATTTTATTGTTTAAGAATGTTGATGATAGGTTTTGGACCAACTGGCTTCATTTTATATTAAAAAAGCTTCGTAAAAAAAAAACAAATTTATTTGTTTAGCTCCTGGCTGCTTCATTAATCGATACCCCATGCTGTTTGTTTTAAATGACCCAATACAAAACCAGATGAGTTTCCACATACAGTCACCAGGTGCCAGTAATGACAAAGAATCGTCAGTAATTATTGACCACAAAGTAATTTTGAAAAAGCCGTTTTACTAATTCATTTTCATTTTAATTCACTCCCATTGGAATGAAACAATAACTTCACACTTCGTTAATCATGTGTGAAATTTACACTCTTCATCAAAGCTGGCTTCTGATTGGTCGTGTAAATATGAACTTTATTGAAATGTATTTACCCATGTGCTTTGGCAGCCATTGCCTAGAAACCATTCGACGCTAAATCCCACAACATTTGAGAGTCGGGACATTTTAGATTGACTGCCAAATATCGTTCGTTCACGGGATAGCGTGGTCGAAAACCACAGTGAATTTTTCCCTTCATTTCCCGGCTTCATTTACGCGCGAGGATTGTGTTCGATTTCATATAAAAGTTAAATTCCATCACTGACTTTGGCGAGAACGGAACTGTACATTGGCTAACACTCATGGAGACTTCAGCTTGAACTTTTGCACTTTTAGATTGCCACGAATCAACCCGCGACACCAGCCGTGGAATTCGTCGAAGTGTTGGAAATCTACGGGGAATACTTCACTGCGGCTGGAAAAGGTACAACAAACGGAAACATTAAATAAGTTGCCGTTTGTTTAACTTAAAGTTTTCATAGCGACAACGTTTTGGCGCAACCGCGGGGAATCAGTCACATTAAACCGACAGGTTACTTCACAAATTGCTGAATAACCTTTGGTTATTTGCAGAATAAACACGCGAAATCATCTTGTGTGGAATTTGTCAATTATATCCAAACTTCGGTCAGACTTTGTTTCGCGTGGTGGTCGCAAACAGAATACAAAAACTCTAGATCCAAAGCTCGCAGTCAGTGTTATTTTATACCGGGATTCCGCTGTTGTTAGCAATCGTCTTTAATTATTAAATTTGTTTAGTGGTTTATTTAACCGCTCGACGAGTACTTTAACCATTTAGTTGCCAAGACATCAAAGACCTAACTAAAGATGACTTCAAGAAGTTCCCCAATACTCATGCCTCGCTATGTGGAGAAGGACTACCTTCAAAGTCTCAATGATAGGTTCTCCTCGTACGTTTCTCGTGTGCGGCAAATGCGCGAACAGAGCGATCGAATGGAGACATCCACTCTTATAAACAATACCAAGATTCTAGAAGATGAGATCGTGGCTTTGAAAGCCATGTACGAGCGCATCGCCAGAAATCAGGGACATTGGAGCAGCGAATTTTCGTGCGTCTTACACTGCGATGTCGCTTCATTGGTATACACCGCTGTTTTACCCTACGGGCTCAAATTCGTTTGGTGCGGCTTCGATGCGACAAAAATGGTTGTGTTAAATAAAGCGTATTCGGGCCCATATAGAAACCACTGACCGAAATAATTCGCTCTCAGTTGAAAACAACAAGACTTTAGCTTTTGAATGAGGGATTTGCAGCAAAATTTGGAGCATTCTGTGCCCAAATATCGCAGTTCGAAGACAGCGAACTTCAAGACTTTAGCGTGGACTGTTGGTGGAAATGATTTTTACAGCTCTGAACGATTTTTGAAAGCAAAAAGCAGGGCGAAGGAACCATCGTAGAAAGTGAGAATGCGATGATCGTCAGTTCAGTCGGTGCTTCGTCTCAGACGATTGCGGCAAGTTGGCTACCCCCATCACTTTACGAACTATGGTGCCTCGAAATCCCGTTTTGAGTGAAAATCGGCATTAATGGCTTCTAAAATAGAGAGCATTGTATGAGCGAAGCTTCGGAAATATGTTTTGTTGAAAAGCAGGGCCAGTAACAATTATGGGGAAAATCAAGCTTACAAAAACACTTGAAAAGATGTTCATAAATTTACCCGGAATGCGGCAAATATTCCAGGTAAGCTAAAAGCCAGCCAGTTTGATTTTGTTTTATTTCTGCCATACAAAGCCTTCTAGTGTTTGGCGGCCATATTGCCACTGAAACTCGCGCACGCGCGGTGAACATGTCCGCTATTTCTGGCGATGGACAGCTTGAAGAGGTGAGGAACAAACTCGAGGAAATGGCACGCGAAAGAACACAACATCAACTGGCTGCAGCGAAGAATGCTGCAACTGTAGCTGAGCTTCAGGACAAGTGAGTTGATAACAGATTTCTCGTTTGAATAATTTCTATAGAGCTTTAAACCTTTTGCTATAATGGCAAATTATTAACGTTTTAAAAGTAAAGAGAGCGGTGAACGTCATAGTACTGTACAAATTATGTGATGTGTAACTAATTTCTCATTAACCCTGTTCAGACCAGGAGGGGGCGGGGAAACTGCTCGTGCTGACTTTGAACGCACATAACTTTGGACTTATGTAACCAATTCACACCAAACTTCATTGACTTTTTCTCAGATATACATGTATTACTCATGCGCGAAGCGGCATGAGGGAAGGTTTCGGCTCTGTTTTTCTTGTTATTTTTTTTTTGTGTGTCACGATTTTGCATGCAAATTTATGCACGCATATTTTAACTTAACACTTCCGGTTTAGTGACTTCCGGCTACTCTCACTTCCAGCAAAACAGCGTCACTGAAGTGTCACGACAGCGTCTCCTACAACTCCACTTGCATTATTAATGTTCACATCTGGTATATATAAGACTTAGACGAATCAGTGGCTTCATTGTGGTACAGCCTTCATTTACAAAACAATCAATAGTAAACAACATGGTTTGCAGGAATGATGACTGAATGAAAGGAGTAACTCTTCTCCATGTCGGACATCTTCTTATCTTGTTTAAAATATATCATAAAACTTTCTTAGGCATGCGTATGAGTATAGGCTGCTGGGAGCCTCTTGTTCCTTTTTTTTAATTTGTCATGGTGATCCTTTCAATTATAAACTGAAATTATTTCAATTTGATTAGACTGGCTGAGGAGACAAGTGTCCGCAGGAAGACTGAGAATGCTCTGGCAGATGCCCAACGAGTCATTGCAGACAAGGAGGCTCTCTTGCAAGATGCACGAGTCACAACCACCCAACACCAGAATGCTCACATGGACACCAAGCGAGACAGAGATGGTCTTCAGGCTGCTCTGACACAAACTCAGCAAGCTTTAGATGTGGAAGTGGCAGCAAGAGCTGATCTGCAGACTCTGGCCAATCAGCTTAAAGAAAAGCTCAGCTTTCAGCAGCAGCTTCATGAAAAGGTACCAGCTGATACTAGAAATTATTCCTTAATTGCAATAATCAAAATTTTGCATTTATAAATACTGGTAATTGTTTCTTCGCATAAGTGATCACATATTTAGCATTCTGCAATTTGGTCTGATAAAACACTTTGCATAGGCAGATTCAGGTATGGGGGGAGGGCAGAGGGATGCAGCTCCCCTTTTGTCTCGGATTTTGCCCTGCACTCCCAAAATTGTTGGGGCTATAGATCGAGAGGTTCTGCAATTTTCATATTCCAAGTCAACTGTTTAATTTTTGTTACTGCATGTTCATTAGGAGCTGTATGAGATGCGTTGTCGCCTGGATGAAGCTGACAGGATCATCCTACTGGCTGAGGAGAGGCTGCACGAACATAACATCATTGATGAAAATTTATCAGCCATGCTGGCCAAAGTAAAGATGCACAGTGAGGCAGAGCTGAGAAGGTTTAAGCAAGAGTCAGAAATTTCCTATCAAAATGGGGTTAGTATTTTAGTAATTTTCATTGTCTTTTCATTGTAATAAATGGGTTTGGTCAAAATGAATTTTACTTTAAATAGCTTGAACACAGATACTTGTTCACTGGTGTATTCAATGAGCGATATTGTACAGTTAACTTGAACTCTTTAATACATACACCATATTCCTTCTAAGGGAACTTTCTGTCCAACCACTAGTATTTATTGAGCATCCACAATGAATTTCCTTTTTCACAGATGAATCAAATCAGGATTCAGCTGGATAATGAATCTCGGAACCTTGCAGCTGCTACAGATGACAACATTCATTTGAAAGCTCAAGTGGAAGCATTACACTCTAAAAACATCAACCTTGAAGCCAAGGTGTGATATATGGACTATGTGTAATAATAATAATAATAATAATTAAAATGATATATAATTTATAAGTAATGATTACTACACGAGCGGGAGTGTTGTATTGCCCTATACAATCACGAGGTGCAGCCGAGTGAATTTATAGTGCCGATACAATTCACATTCCAGATACAACTCACTAGTGGTTGTATCTAATTTACATTCCAGATACAACTCACTAGTGGTTGTATCTAATTTACATAATATTTTCTGATACAACTCACTAGTGAGTTGTATCTGATTTACAGGGTAACCAGTGCATGTGATAGGAATGGCTCATTTCTATTTGTTAGTACCCTTATGAATTATTAATGAATGTTACAATTATAATTAATACATAATTATTTCTTTAAGAGCCTTTTCTCAGCGATTCAAAGGCGCTAATTTGACATACAATATATACTAAAAAGATACTCTTAAATTTGGTGAAAGCTTAAAAATAAAAACAATAAACTTATTACAAGTGAGATATTCTAAAAAGCTAAAACATTACAAATACAAATTCTACAATATATGTAAAGCAGATTAATTTTTGCTCTCTGCTTCTTTTCTTGAAGATTAGACAAGCTAGCTAATTGCCATCTCCAAACCAACATGTCAAACATTTCCACTTTGGGACATCATGGGTGGGAGATACACATGTAGTAATATTGTACATGCATAACAGCAGTCACATTGTAACCAAGAAAAAGCCAAACAATCCAAGAAAAGTCATGCAAAGTCACATAAAATTAATGTTGCCTGGTTCCTTGTCACTCATGATATTATTTTGAACTCCCTGGCCTTTTATGGAAGGTCACAATAGTTATGTAAAGAATAATAATAATTTATAACAATAATATATAATGCGTCAAGATCAATTAAACCTGACAGTTTTTTAAAATCCTTTTAACTTTATAGTGCTCCAGTTTAGAATCTCAGAATGCTGGCCTGATTCAGAATCTGGAGATGGAGCGCCAGCAAGCTGCAAACACCATAAAGAACCTTGAGGCTAAATTGCGTGAACTTCAAGAAGCACTGATGGCCAAAGTGCGAGAGCTGGGTCTTGCTTACAATGCTCACCTTCCCCTGGACCTAGAGCTGGATGCCTTTGCTACTTTGTTGGAGGCAGAGGAAAGAAGGTACCATATTTATTTGATTACATTTAAATGCCTGGAGCATTTATATTAGACCCTAATAAACTCAGAATATTTATTGTAGGCTTTCAATGCTTATTGAATGTGAAATTTTGCACTTCCAAGGAAACCACAGAATCCTGGAAAACTTTGAAAGTCAGGAGTTAATTCAAGCTCAACACGCTTTTTTGAACAAAGGAAAAAGACCGGAAAGCACAAACTGTCTTTGTTTTCCACCCTTTATTTCCACACTTCCCAGGCTTTCCAGGAAATCACAAACTCCAAAAAGTATAAAGTGTGCATTTGGAAAGTAAGGATAGCCCATACTTTCCTGAAATTTCCCTATGTGCAAAATACCTGGAAAACATTGAATGTTTCCACAGTATTTCATTTATTGTCTCTAATTTTTTCCACCATTCTGATTTGTTTATGTTTTTTCTTCATTGCTCCACAACTGCCAAGTTTAAGTGTGTCATCATTAATTATCTGTATGATTCTGTTATTACAGGTTAAACCTGGCTATGGAAAGCAAACTACCAGTAGGACCTGTCCGTTCTCGCACTTGGCATCCTATAGGTACAGAAAAACTAATTACCCCAACACTGAAACGGCCAGCCACTACCCTGGGTATCACGCATCCACCTGCAGTTACCAGCACCGTGATACGGCGACCTTTGGTCACACGACCAAAGACTACCACAGGTAGGGTGGAATTTACCTTGTACACTGTATTTCCTCCTGTAAAAGCTTATTCCTCCTTGCATTAGCACAGCTGGTGATTCAATATAGCTTGTGCAATCTTGCAAAGCTCTTTTGATTAAACAGTTGTTGGAGCATCCTAGCTAAAAATCTGGCCCAGGGTATTGACAAAAAGCTCAATTTTTTTTAAACATGTCCTTAATAATAGCTGTTGGCATTTAAGCCAATTTGTATTACATGTCTGAGCCCTCCAAAATTGCAAGGAAAGTTCCTGGCCTTGATAAGATATCGTGAGTTCTCATGGTGCTTGAAAAGTAATATTGTTTCGTTGAAAAGTCTTGTTTGCCTATGAGACAGAGCTGTTGGGTTGTTGTTGGCTGAACTTACAGCCTATTTATTAAAAGAAATAGCTAGCTAGGAAACAATTCAACAGTACTACAATACCGGTAACATCTTTCTTCAACCAGGTACCTTGACTGCTAGTAAAATAAAACCTGTAGTCGAGCCAATAACTACTGCTAGTCCATACCGACACACCTGGTCATATGTTCCAAACTTTGTGGACTACCACAGCCCTACATCAAGGTAATTAACAAGATGTAGCAAAATTAATTAGAAATATATTACTTTCAAACATGATCTATGGACAGAGCCCCCTAATACTGATCCACAGTTCGGGTCATTGTCCAAGTAGATGCAAATACAGGAAGATCATGATTCTTTGGTTGCAAACAACTTACATTCCTGGTGAAGATAAATTTCCAGACAGTGTTAATTGACACTTAATTCCCACTAAAGTTGTTGTGCTCCCCTAAAAACAAATGAATTTCAAATAGAAATTGAAGGGGTGAGTGGAATAAAGCCCCAAGTGAATTCTGGTCAACTGCTAGATTCTCCTTACAGTCTGTCTTGTATATGCTCATGTAACAAAGGGAGAATTTAGCTATAGATCAGGAGTCACTTAGGGCCTTACTCCAAACTGAAATAAGGCCCTAAGTGACCCCTGATCTGAAACCAAATTCCCCCTTTGTTACATGAGCATATACAAGACAAACTGGAAGGAGAATCTAACAGTTGATCACAAGTCACTTAGGACTTTATTCCACTCACCCCTTCAATTATTATTCAAGAGCAGAACCTTTGTATCCACTATTTGTCACTTTAATCACTCTGCAGGTATGCTTGCTTACAGTACTAATAACATTTTATACATACAAAATCTTACTGAACTTAAGCGAATTTAAAATGTTTTTTTTTTGTACCTGAAAATTAATTTTTATTTAATGATTCAAACTTTGAACTGTTAGTATCAACCATGCAGAATTACAACCTTGTTACCCCAATCCCTTGACCTTGATTGAATACATTAGTATTAAATACCACCATTAAATTAAATGTTTTTAGTGCTAGTGCCAAGTTTAAAGCCCCCTTCAGTTGATGTTTATTTTTTCCATTGTTAACTCAAGTCTGACTGTAACAATAATGTCAAGTGATGACATTTTGGACTTCAAAAAAACTCAGTTAACCATTTAAAACAGTTAAAATATTATACATTTCTTATTTAGTACCCTAAATCTTTTTTGTTCATTCTGGGCCAGTTAGAAAAAGGTGTATATAATAAAATTATAGAATTCAACAACTTTGTATTCTAAAATTTCATATTGAAACTATTAAACTTTGTCAACCTTTTGTCTCCTGAAATTAAACAATATAAGTGCTGACTTGCAGGGCAAAATCTTGTGTGTTTGGCCCTAAAAGCACTTTGAAAAACATTGTTATTGAAAGATTTCAGCAAGGTCAAAAAATCATGCATTTTCCATTTTCAAAGGCCAAAAATTGTTTTGTTTAACATTTGGATTTCTTGGGCCTCATTGGATATGTTTCAAGTACTTTAACGAGAATAGGGCGAAGAGAATTAAAAACATTCAGTACCACTCTGACACTGGTTTTTCTGTTTCTTTTGGAGGTCTCGCTTTCTTCGAAGCCTTCCACGCACACTGGCCCAGTATGAGTACTTCAAGATTTACCCCTGAGAAACTTAACTGCAAAGACATTTTTTTTTATTTTGTAATTAACCGTAAAGTAAAATTTGTTTGTTTTTCTTTATTATTTTATGGAACACATAATATAGAAAACATCAAGACCTTTTTGTTTAGTATTGTTTGATAAATTGAAATATTTCAAATTTGATAGTATATAAAGATATGATTTTATTGGTAATTACAGATGTAATACAAAATAAATATTTATATGTAGTCATTTTTGACACACCAAATTGATTTGAGCATTTATTTATGATAAATAGTGTTTTTGACAAATCTATTTGCCTTTGATTCAAATTATTATAAGTGGAGTTTTTTTTTCTGATTTTATGAAACAGATAATACAGCAGAAAACAGATTTTTTTTTGTTTGTTATTGTTTCATGAATTCAATTCTATTTAAAAATTGATTTTATAAAGATATGATTTTATTGATAATTGCAGATTTATGCAAAACAAAGTTTATTTATTATATGTAAATGTTTTTGACACATAAATTTGTTTAAATTTGTACATTTAATTATGACAAATATGTTTGCCTTTGATTCAAATTTATTACAAGTTGAGCATATTATATACATGTATGTTATTCTTAAAGTTTTATTTATTATTGAATTGCTGTGAGAAATTATTCTGTTGATTGCAAAATAACTTGTTGCTAAATAGAAACACATTATTGCATTGCATTTGTATCAAAGCAAATTTCCAGAATGAACTAAATAAATATCAAATGAAAGCAAGATATGATTAAGATATGATAAAGTCAAAGTATCCAAAAAGTTGGTTTAACAATAGTGATGATCATTTAGTTTTATTTATTTCATATTTTATTTTTCACACAAGCATTTCATACCATGTGAAAAATATTCCTTCTGCACATGATATAATTTATCTAATTACTATCAATTAATAATAATTTGAGATAATGGGGGAAAAGGGGCTAGGTGATGATTTCAATCAAAACTAAAAATTGCAGACTGTTTGCATTTGGGCTAAAAGTAATTTCAAGGAAAAATCTCAAAATCATTTCCGTCAATTTACTGATGTAAAAAATTAACTATGGCAAATAAATTAAATTAGATCGTTTTTGACCAAAATCGTCACTTGTGCCCTTTTCCTATTCAGTCCTTCAATAGCAAAGCGCACAAAAGACGTCAGTACTCATGTTTGTCTGAGTTTATAATTTATTCTTGTTTATTCTTGCATTTCTGACAATAGAAATTCGTTATTAGGAATCCCCTGAGAGTCATGTTTGGTTTGTTTGTCTGAGTTTTAGTTCTATAAATAGTAATTGTGCGCTTCGCTATTGTTATGCAGTGTAATTTGCATCAGATTTCTTATCACTTTTAATGTGTTGATTGACAAAAGAGAAAAATTTGCAATCTTTTTTGTAAAGTCGCTCATAATATATAAAGGCCATTTTTTTCACTTTTGCACCAATTCTCTTTTTGAAACCTAGTTATTTTCACCTTTTCTACTGTCAACATCTTTGCTCCAGTGTTCAGGACACTTTTTGTACTGTGCAGTTTCATAATATATTTTATTATATGATTTTCAATAAAATCACTTTTTCACTTTGTATTATTCATTACTTACTACTTAATCTACTTAATCTACTTCTATTCCAAATGCAAGACGTGTGGGTGCAACTTTGTCATTTTCTGGCAAGCCGACATGGAACAACTCTGCCTGTAGTCGTTTTTGCATTTTGACTGCCTAGTTGAAACTGAAACTATCAGAAAATTTTCAAAAACATCTCAGAAAATTGGCAAAAACTTACACAAGACATTGTTAAGTGGCTGGGTCAGTTTGGTGGACAGCACTTTCAAAACAAGCTTTAACAGTCCGAAAAGAATATCTACATGTTCCACCTATGCAATACTGTTAAGTCTTTACAATTTTCCTTTTACTTAATGGATCACAAAGAGATTACTTTGACTGTTTTTCTCCTGACCAATGTTACTTATTTACTGGTAAATGTCAGGCAGTGTGACGTTATTCTTATGAAGTTGTAGCAGGTTTTTATAATGTTTCAAAGAACTCCAAATCTAACATGGATGGTCTACAGTGCAACATGCCTTGCCATGGGCAACCAACAAACTATTTTACAAGTTAGCCAAACAAAGAATGCAAATTCAATTGACAGGCATGCCCCTTCTCAAAGTTGAGCGCAATCCAATGTAATCTTGCCACTTCATGTTTATCACAGGAGTGTAAAGTAAGTTACAAAACATGTAAACAAAATGTTCAAAAAAGTTTGTTGGGTGCTCACAGTAAGATGTGTCGCACTGCAACTATGTTTCAATATCGGTTACTTTTCACAGATGGAAGTAAAACTCTCAGGCTCATACTTTGAACTGCATAATTATCCATTCCTAGCTGTATTGCCTTGATTGCAACGTATATTATTCTTTAACCTTTGCCATTGATTGTTAATCCAGTCATACAGGAAATGTTCGGATCTTGGAGGTCAATCCTGATGGTAACTATGTGAGAGTCTTCAACACTTCAGGCTTCAAAGTGAGTTTACAAAATTTTGGGGTTTGACTTTTAAACTATAAAGAAACAATCTCCATGTATGATGATTTGGTTTATGAACGGAGTTGTCAAGGTAAATTGGCCACCGTAAAAAGATTTCAAATACTGAGACATTTCGAGTGCAAGCCCTTGTCAGAGCCAATCCCTGAAAGCTTTTGAGTGAAAAATACTAAGGCAAAAGGTTGACGGTCTCAGCGATTAAACAACAAATAAATTAAGGGTTAGACAAAGGGCTAGCTCAAAATGTCAACTTTTTTCAATCTTTTTACGGTGACCAATTTGCCTAATCAACTCAGTTCCCCCCCCCCCCCCCCCCCCCCCCCCCCACATATGCAGCACCACAGTTTCTCTAGAAACTAACCCCTCTATTCATTCTATGTTATGTGTATTGTATGTATCAACTACTTGTTAATATAGTAGTACTTTGAAAGGGCAAAAGTCACGTTTGTATCAGTAGAAACCTAAAAGTAAGGATCCACATCTATTAAGGGTCATTGTACCGGTGCACTGAATCTCTAGCAATATTATTATTTTGGCATTTAATTTAGAAAGCTATTTTCCTCTTTGTGTGTAAGTGAGATAAGGCAAATTTTAGCAACATTTTGACGAAACATTAGCAAAATCCCTGTGATGTTGTTCTTTTAATCCACCAATCATTAACAAAGGTAGGTGTTCATTGTAATAGAGTAAATAAGGACTTAGGGGAGAAGCGAGATCAGGTTCACTGTTTCTTCAGATCAGTTTAACCAACCAAAACAGACATGTAGACAATACATTTATATCTCACGAGAAGATCAAATCAACATCATCAAATGCAAAAAGTATCTAAAAATTAAGTTAATTTTGACAACAGCAAACAAAATAAAGGTCACTTAAGACCTTTCTTGTCACACATTTCCAATTATATGTACATATACTCAAGAACATCTTCACAATTCATAAGGCATAATTATGCATGGATGGTGATGGCTTATCTAGTCAAGGGCTATTGACAAGTGTTCTATCTGCTCACCATTTCACTCATCTTGAATTATATTCCTAGGATGAAGAGATTGGTGGGTTTATGGTTCAACAAAATGTTGCTGGCAGGCCTGTAACAGTGTTCCGTTTTCCTCCAAGAACCCGGCTTAAGGCACTGACACATGCAACTGTAAGCATACAATGCCAAGATACATGTATGACCAACATAAGGTTCTGAGACCAATGAACCTCTGAGGGATGCAATCTCCGAAGGAATGGATACAGCTTTATGATTGCTAATGCATTAAATCATGAGCTGGCAATTCCCTGAGAGTATACAACCTGGAACGTACCTTGACTTTCTGTGAAAATAATACTGCATGAATGTAAATTTTTCGAGCAAGTCCCATTTAACCTTCCACTGACTTTCTAACTTGTTTATTGTGTTTTCAAAAAATGGCATGACTGAATCTTAAATTGGGTTGGGGCACTAATAACCATAAAGTTGTGAAAGTCATGACCCCCTGAGCATCCATGAGGTACCATATTTTCTCAATATTTAAATGTCCCCGGTGTTTGTTTCAAACTTGGCCAAGTGGATCCAGCGTTTCTTTGAATCAGAAGTTTTTTCACTCCTGCCAATTTTTAAGAAAGGGTTATTGTTCCTTTTTCTTGGCAGCCGTGTACCTTGCCCTTAAATCTTAAGTTTATTATACCACAAATAAACGTTTGAGGGGCTTACTTACAACTTCCTCTATTATACCCGGCATTTATTCGGGGCCCAGCGTTTAATTGAGAAAATACGGTAACCATAAAAGGCAGCAACTATTTAACATTAAAAGGAATGATCCTTGATATTATTCATAGGTATGGTCTGCGCAAAGCTTAGCCAGACACAACCCTCCTTCAGACTTCCTGTGGAAAGATCAACACAAGTGGGGGACTGGACCAGAGTGCACCACAATCCTTTGCAAGCCCAATGGACAGGTGGGTGCTGATAATAGTGCAACCTTGTTCCCAGGGCGTTTCCTTTTTTATCCCATGAATACACGAAGCATTGAACAAGATATAGTATGCGGGACAGATAAGCAAATTTTCACTCCTTCAATCACCTGTAACATTTATTAATTCCCCAGTGTATTATGTGTTTAAAGATGATTTGTGTAATTGAATAAGTAAACTTATTTTAATTCCCAATGTAATAACATCATTCAGTTGTCTAGACAGCCTCGTTTCACACAATACATATTTATGTCACCCTTTATAAGATGTTTTGGTCGTTTAAATATGTTTTACTCTTCAATTCTTTGATTTCAAACTCAGTATAAAAAATTAAAACTGATCTGTGTACTTAAACTTGCTCAAATTTAAAGAAAGGGGAAAACCCTGATAATGAGGTTGATACTGTAATAGTGGATCCTCTTGATTGGTCCATGTTTTTAAGGTGGCTCCTAATAGTTTAAACATTCCTATCATGATACATCTATGATATTCAATCACAGCTACACCAGTAAAGTTAAGAGAAAACGTTTAGTACAGGTTTGTAGACACTTAACCAATGAACAATGTACATAGGATTCAGAGATATGTCATTTTTACATAAATTTAAGGTAGCTCTGAACTCTATGTACAGAATTTTTTTAAAATTTGTTGAAATGTTTCTCTTGCTAATTAAACAAAAATATATCGATAACAAAAACTTTCACCGTGTAATTTATAAGTCATAAGCCTCAAATGGTCCAAAATAGCATATGTTTTATCTCTTTTCGCATTGCCATGGCCACGAATGATGACGACGTTTGGATACCACTTTGTTGACTGATAAAAGATTTACTGGTTTCAAGTAAAATATTTTTAGCCACACCATCGGGCTAGCTGTAATAGAATGCAAAAGACGAGAGGGATGAACAATATGGAGCCACCTTAACATGAAGAGGTGCTGTGTTGAGTGAATTGAGTCATGTCACCATGCAGTTGATATCTTTATCCAGGTCTTTCTTTTTCCAAAAACTGAGCTAATATTCCAAAAGAAATTCACAGGAAATGTTTCAGTAAAAAAATGTAACTTTAAAAGTGATAAAAAATAAAAACGGTTTTATTACTGGGGATATAAGCCATATCCCTTGTCTTACAAACTGACTACTGGGTATATTTATCCTACAAATTAGTATTTAGGTAAAGATCTTTAATAGGCACATCATCTCAGTGAAAATATGAAGTAAATATTAAAGTGCCTATGAAATAAAATTTGAAGTCTGTGTTTCACTGATTCATAATTTTCCAATTTAAGTTATGGTCAAGCACGCAATCTATATTTTTTCTTTCCTCAAAGTTAGCCTATTTGAGCCAAAAATATGTGACAACCAGCGCGCAGCCAAAATATGCAAATTAGGACTTGTGACGTCAACAGTTGTACAGACCTTCGTAGTCAACATGGTAGTTAAAAACCAAAACTGCAAAAATATAGCTAAAAAAGTGGTTTGTTTATGAGTAATACTGAAACGTCTGAAAGCGACACCACATTTTTAGCATTTGTGCACAACTGATGACATCACCATATTTTTTTGCTTGTGCTTCTGTTTTTCTGCCCTAAGGATCAGTTTGCCGGGGTTTTTTTGTTTCCCTTCAAGTATTAATACTGATCTAGGCCTGGAAACCCAGATCCAGCCATTCTCAATGGTTTATTGCAGTGATCGTGCATTCTAAGTTTCTTTTTTACCAGTTCCGGGCCCCTGTACACGAAAAGTTCATTTTTGACCAACTTTGGACGTCCAAAAAATTACTTTTCGTTGCTTGACCATAACTTAAATTGGAAAATTATGAATCAGTGGAACATGGACTTCAATTTTTTATTATAAAAAAACGGGTCGAAAATTTAATTTCATAGGCACTTTAAGTTAAAAACTTGAAGTAGATTTACAATTTGCATATTTTTTGAGGGACTGGGTTACTTTCTATTGCACAAGTTAAAACTTGAAAAGGGTGATGTTTTTCAAAATATATATTTTTCATGATTTTAGGCTGTGGCATGGACCACTGCTGCTTATCCGTTTGGTATTCCAAACCAAATTCCCACACGGGACACAGGACCAGTTGTCCTGCCAGACGACGGAATGGACAAAGGACCTGTCAGGGAGAGGACTTCACCCCGCTCTCCAAGGTGGGTAACAGACCATTGTACAGTTGTGTGCTTAGTACCCTAACCTTTGACCGAAAGTGAGGCTGAGGTTGACTTTGTTTTGATGCAACCTATCTGCTTTTCATATGTAAATAATGCTGAACAAAAACTAGTTAGTATAAGAACAACATGATTTACATCTGAAAGCAGGAAGGTTTCAATCAGAGCACGGTTCCCAGATCCTAGAGAAACAGCAGGGTAATGGAACACGATTTACAATGACACTACGCAGACGTCCTCTATCGCGTGATGCAAAGGAAATAATAGACGTCTGCACCCACACTATATTCGCATACATGTGACGCTATTGGAAAGAAATTTATCCTAATAAACTGAACAATACCTGAACAGGTCTTTCCCACAATACCGCGTAAGAACGACTTATTTCTCAGTTCCAAGTAATCTTATAAATCGTGATTTTGATCTACAGAAGCGCGTATGCTATAACACAATCCCGAAAATGGTCTAAAGTCGATTATGCTCGCAAACGCAATCTTAGGATGTTGAAATGTTAGCGGTTGCAATTATGCATATGCACTCATGTCTCTGAAAGAACTTTCTCGTCTGCAACCCAGTATAATCTGTATGTCCCTGCAACGTCTGTTGACCAACCACACCAATAGTCCTCATTCATGAGGGGTAGGTTGTAATGGTAAAAAATTAATAATTACCGTATTTCCTCGAATAATAGCCTTATTAATTTATCACCACCTCAAATAATTGTCCCTTTTGGTGTAAATATTTGAAATAATCGCCCCCCTCAATTAATAGCACCCCCCCCCCCCCCCCAACCCCTTGCCCTTTCTTTCGCATCTTCCCAGTCAAGTTACAAATTCACTTGTATAGAAAACAATCATTATAATCACAGGAAATTTGCAAAAGCACAGGTTCCATATAGTTTTGCTATAGAGACATTCGTGTATTTGACTCTTTCCTTTATTTCTCGGTGCTTTCTAACTAGCACTTTAGCACGTTAGCACTTCCAGCGAACAATATTTAAAATAATCGCCCCCTTTCGGAGTGAAAATATTAATAATCGCCCCCGGCTATTATTTGGGGAAATATGGTAACATAACTCTGAAAGAACACAATATACATCCCGTGGATGAATTACAGAGAATTACTTTTTTAATTCTTGCTACGCTGATTCTCTCAGGTCTAAAATCCCTGACCCTGTACCAAGGGAGATAGAAGGCAAACCTTTCTCTTATCCCCCAACTGACCCTCTTCATCCGCACACTGTTCAACCCAGGACCAAAATTGGCGGACATGATGCCATGAGCATGCACCCTCAAGCGAGGACACAGAGTGAAAGGCCGGACCCTGCTGGTGCCAGTCGAACTGGAGGGGCTCCTCTGAGAAAGTTCACAGGGACGTCTCTACCAAATAGCAAGGTTAGTGGTAGCAACCAGTATATTTTGCTGTGTTAATCGATATCTTTGCTATCCTTAAAACATAGTAAGTAAGTATAGTCAAGTGAGGCCTTTAAGCTGCTGTGCCCAAGCCCAAAAAAGCCTGAAAAAAAATCAGGGCTTTTCAACGGGAATCAAAACCCGCGACCTTCGCGTTACCGGTGCGATGCTCACGGGTTCGATTCCCGTTGAAAAGCCCTGATTTTTTTTTCGGGCTTGGACACAGTAGCTTAAAGGCCTCGCTTGACTATACTTACTTACTTTATTTACGATGCTACTAAAGGACGATAACAAACGTTTAAAAAATAGTGGTAATTGCGAATTTTTTTCTAAGATCCTCTGTTATTAAATATGAGTATGCCTTTACGAGAGGGTCCAAAGTAGGTTTGGTGGTATACGGCATAGACTTGGAATCGAGGTGGGATGAGGGATATTAAGTGTGTGATGGGGACGCTCATATAAGATACATGTATTCATGGCGGGAAGCATAATGTGATTTCGTTTGTATGCGAGATGCGTCAAAGCATGGATCTAATGTCCTTCAAACTTTGCCAGAAAAATATTACGATGCCAATTAACTTGCATTCTCTCTAAGGATATGGATAAGAATTCAAGCTTGCGCGTAATAATGAAATGGGTCAAACTCAAAGGAGGAAAATGGGATTGAAAAAATCTTGTTTGGGCCGTCTTATGAGAAGTTTTCCGAGAGGGAAATTGTTCCCTTTTTTATCCATTTACGTAGGGCGATCAAATTTTCGACCACAGGATCCGGATTTAGATTGTCTTAACTCGTTTATACTCACTTTGTAGTTTCTGCAATAAGCAGAAAGTTTTGATGTTCTATTATTTTGACCGCAGAACTCGAGTCCAAAGAATGGACATGGCGGATCCATCCGTGTTCTCCCAGCAACAGACTTCAGTTCACCGTCACAGAAACATCAAGACAGATTGAGCCAAATCAACAGTCAACAGAAGGTCGAGTTCCAGCCTCCAATGCCTCGACCCTATGCTGTGACAGCGCACACATGGTAAGAGCTTTGGAACGAGCCTATCCTGTGGTCTGATGTCTTTTACATACCAGAGAAATATTAATCGAGTAAAGAACATTAAGGCCCCGTCCACACGTATCCGGATATTTTTGAATCCGCAACTTTTTTGTTGCGGATTGGCCTTCCGTCCACACGTATCCGGCGAATTCGGGCAAATACGATTCGAATACGGTACGTGTGGACGCGAATATTTTCTAATCCGTGACAAAAAAGTTGCGGATTAAAAAATATCCGGATACGTGTGGACGGGGCCTAAGTTTCGAATACAGCGCTGGCCTGTTTTGTACAATTTTTCGTGATTCTTTAAATGTTTTTAGTTGCTACTTGATGACGAAACTACCTAATACAATACAGAATACATAGAATACAGAAAATTGGGAATAAACCGTCCTCGTAAACCAAGATAACAGTCATTTCATGATTATTATATTGATTTATGTTCTTTTTTTTTTACAGATTAAAAGTTTACAAGTTGCGAAGAAACAACCAGGATAATTTTCAAGGACCTGTACAAAATGATTTGATAATTAAGTAGATTATTTTACGAATGGAATTACAAATGTTTTCCGTTTGTTTATTAGCAAAGCTGTAGGAAGTTTTGCTCGATGGCTGTTGTTAGAATTTCGTTTGCTGTTTTAGCTCTACAATTGGTTAGTGAGTTCACTGGCAAGTGATAAAGTTTTCATCTTATTGATCAACCAATTACAGCAACAAACCCACGAGCAACATACGCGCAGGCGTATCCTGTTTCCTTCCTTAGTAGGAAAACTGAAGGAAATACGAGACGTCTGCACAGGGTTAAGCCTAAAGAATACCGTTCAGAAGGACGTCGGACACCTTATTGAAACTTATATAACGGAGTAACTGGTTAGCTTTCAGTTGATGTTATGGGTAGCAGTTTATATAGTTAAATTTAGGCCTGAACAACTCGAGAAGCTAGGTGGTACAGTGGTACTGTGGTACGGTAGGCTATCTAAGCCTAAGCCTAGCTGAGATCACAGGTTCAATCCTGAGTGGGGGATTTTAGATTTTCTTTTTTACACTTAAAAATTTATTGAAAATAAAATTCTAAGTGTCGACATTACGTTATAGAAGTCGTAATAAGGTGTCCGACGTCCCTCTAAACGGTATTCTTTAGGCACAACCTCTGCACAGAGGCTACAAAATCAATGATAAAGATTTTTTTTAGGTTTGATAAAATTCGAGTTTCTTACCATCCCACTCTCTGCACTTTTATCCGTTTTCAACTTCTTGGTGAAACCATATTCTCCAACGCAGCCAGTGTTATTTGGCTCGTCATGCAGTGCTTCTCCCGATCGAATAGAAGACTAGCGAAATCTCTGCCTAGAAAGTTCGACCGTTCGAGTCATTATCTATTTTGTAAAATGCTTTCCTAAGGTACTGGAAAAAATGTAATGGTCTATCTTTTAAAGTTTTCAACAGCATGGCCAAAATTGAATTTTTTTATCGTAGGAGAAATTGCAAAGAACGTCTAGGTTAGATTTTTTTTAAAAAAACAAACAATGTTTAGGACTAAACGTTGTTGAGCATAACGTTTAAGATGGAGTGGTCGTTTTGAATTATGGTGTCCTCGGGTGTGAGATAGTCGGAGTTCACTTGTAAGACTTGTAATATTGTACAGTGCAATTCTCAATTCCTTTGTTACCAATTAAAATTACACAAACACTTAAAATAGTGTCAGCTTGTTTACTAGGCTCAGTCTCCAGCCGTGGGTGTCTCGATGCGCCCGCGATTCTCTCCAGCTCACGGCATAATTGTAATGACGTCATGGACAAGCAACCAAACCCGTGCGCTCAGCCGTGAGGTGGAGAGAATCGCGGGCGCATCGAGACACCCACGGCTGGAGACTGAGCCTACTGGTTTACCTGATGAGGGGAGGTGCTCAAGAGAGTAAATCTCTCTTAACGATTCAGAATTAACCTTTCCCCCTATTGTTCTATCTTTTGAAACGTGTATAAAGTCCCAAAGTGTGATCATTCACATTAGTGCCATTGAGTACCACTTTCCTGTGGTCTGTTTATTTTGCTGTACAAGGTGGTTCTCACTTCGAGAAAGTGGATTTAATCCCAGTGTGTGACCGTTCAAATAAAAACTATTGAGCAGTACATTCTGTGGTGCTAGCAATATTGAAGGCGTTAATGGTTTTACTAACCGCACTGTAACAGATTTTGAGCCTGGATAAAATTGTTAAGTGCGACCATTCAATTGAAAACTGTCGAGCAGATCTTTCCTGCGACTATTAAGAAAATTCCTTAAATTTTTACATTGACCCACTTAGGAACGGGTTTGGGTTATACAACGAGCGTTGAGAGGCAGCTGTACTTGGAGGGTGAAACTGGACTTGTATACAGCCAAAAGGCGGATACAACCTGAAAGGCGGATACAACTCGTAGGCGGACTCCCCTTTAAAGGTGGATCCGTCTCCAAGGCGGTCACCCCTTTAAGGTAGTCCTTTACCCAAAAATATGATGTTTAGCTTGCAACGTTTGTTTTTTTGAAAATGGCAAAATTGCAATCTTAAACCACTTGAGAATTCCATTTTGAAAGAATTTCACTAAATTTGCAGCACTATGATTGATCTAGAATCGATTGTCCTAATTTCAAGACCGTCATTTCTCAAATAACACAAGTTCACGGATTGCGAAACTTGTAAGCAAGGTATTATCTCTTGCATTTTAACCAAATTTTCTGATATTTTCAGGGGCATGAAAGAATATAATTTCCCCAGGAGGTAAACCAGTTGTTGTGTTTTTGTACGGCATCGCTCTTCATATAACCAGTATATGGAACAAAAACTACAGCAGTATCTAAGGAGAACAGGTTAATTTGGGAGAAAGCACTCACAAGCTTCAAAATTAGAATTTGAGAAAGCAGGAGTTAGCTGTATTCCTGATAAACCAACTCTCGTCTAATCACAATAAGCAGAACACCACTACATATTGTACTGGACCCAGGTCCACAACAGTATACATCCACTTTTAGACCAATTTTCCTTCTGATAATAATTAACTAAGAGAGGTTGGGGGGGGGGGGGGGGTGGCCTGAGGGTCTTTTGGTACCCAGTCCCATAGCAGTTACAGCGACCCACAGCTCAAAAACCCAGTACCAGTTCCCATTTTTTATTTCAGGAAGACAGGATACTGAGTACAAGTTAAATGGAAGAAACCGAGAAAGAGAATGTCTCAAATTTCGTGGCTGTGGCCATGCAACCCAACCTCTCCAGTCAAATCAGAAATTGTATAAAGCGAAACATAGAATGCACGATCACTGCGACAAACCGTTGAGAGTGGCCGGATCTGGGTTCCCAGACCTAGATCAGTATTAATACTTGAAGTGAAACAAAAGAAACGGCAAACTGATCCTGACGGCAAAAAAAAAAAACAGAAGCAGAAGCAGAAGCAGAAGAAAATAAAATAAAATAAAAGTGGAATATAATAGTGCCCACTATTTCGCTTTGCAAAACAAAGCTTCTTCAGGGGCTAGCACTATAAATGATAACAACTGTAAGACCGTTATACAAGTGGTTTTGAAAAAGCTAAAGAATAACAAAAACAATGAATATGATTGGTGATGGGTTTGACGGGTGATAAACTAAACTGACTAGTGATGAGAAAGAATGAAGTTCGTCGCGTCTGTTGATTCCAAGTGGTTCTAACGTCTTTGCTTTGTCCATGAGAAATGCTTCACGCGCTTTTCGTACAGAGTCTCTGCTGTTACGTATTAATTCCAGTGGTATAAGTTGCATATCCTTAGTAGAGTGTCCCGGTAGATTAAAGTGTTCTGATATAGGAGTAGGGAAAGGGAAGCTTAGGTGATGTGGATTCTCTACAGAGCGGCGATGTTCACCAAAGCGTTCATTTAGTTTGCGTTTTGTTTCTCCGATGTATTGACACGGTATATTACGTTTAAAACAATTTTTACATTGGATCATATAGATCAGGTTTTTAGAATTACATGTTATGTGATTATAAATACAACGTTTCTCTTTAGTAGTAAAAAAGTGTATTTCTTTTGGCCTTGTTGAATAAACTGACAGGTCAAACGGCGTGGGTGGTTGCATCTGTAAGCTCCTGCTGGAGGCACTATCTGATCTATCTCGCTTGTTGGTTTCTTTAATTTAGTATGAACCAGGAGGTCACGAAGGCTTGCACTTCTCCTATAAGCCACGACAGGTAGTGAAGGAAAACTTTGTTTGCAGCGCGTGGAGGATTGAAGAATGTTAAGGTGTTTTCTAACATGGACAATTGTACTCCTTTAAAAGCTAATAACTTTTAATTAACCATTTAAGCCCCAAGAGTGCCAAATGGCACTACACGACCCACTGCTTTTTAAAAAATTGCAATTTCCTCAATCGTGCGAACATTGCCTTAACTATCAGTTGTGAGCATTGACTAGAAAGTTCTTTCAATTGAGATACCCAATAAACACAAAAAAGTCAGCGATTTTTGCAAAATATTAGCGTTTGAATTTCGACAAGAACAAAAACGATCGTTTTTAACGTCATAGAAAAGCAACAAAAATCATGTTTTTGCCTTCAGTTTTTTCTATTGAAATCATCATTGCAAACCAAAAAGTCAACATTCACAGCAAAATTCAGTCCTAGTCCTACCTTAGAAGTCATTTTGTTTGCTCTTATTCGTTGCCCGGGCCGAGCTACAGCCTCTCGTTCTAATGCATCCTGGCCTTGCCTCGATTTTCAACATCACCACCGCACTGCATGCTGGGAAATGGCGAGAATTTTTGACAGGGTTCATTCCTTCCCCCACACATTTCATATTTATACTAAGTCCACAGCCACTCCGACCTACCACCGAAATTTCGCGCTTGTTGTGTTCTTCAGTGGTCGCAACTTCCAAAATATGCCGTGGTAGGTCGAGAAATTCATCCAGAGTCGAGTCCCAAGGCTACTTCGTTTCGTGGCGGCCATTTTTCCAGTTCAACGAGCAGCGAGCCAAATTCGTTAACGAAGTACAACACCTAACTCGTTTCATTGAGAAAGTGGACTCTGAACTACCTTCAAGCTTAATGATGCTCATCAGGCAGCTACTAAAGATGAAAAATGGCTGTGAACTTACCAAAAATCGCAGAAACATGATAATGAAGCCTTTATTGAGAACGAACGAAGCAATGACCACGTCACAATGACGTTTCCAGTAGACTCGAGACTTCAGTGTTTTAGAACAGCAGGACTTTCAACGGTAACTTCACATATGGAGTTACGAAAGCCTATGGCGCATGTAGGAAATCGCTCAAAAACCCTTGGGGCTTAAAGGGTTTAAGTTGAAATAAAAAAATCGGTGTCAGATATGACACAATAGACGTTTTGACGGATCAGTAAGTGGGTAAATCAACTTGCTTTGTGTTCTTCTCGAGCAGCAAACTTAGACACAAAACCACGTTTTTTAAAAAAAATAACTTTAGTGGCTTACAGCATTGCCGCAAAGCGCGATTAGTTATCAAATGCATTCAGGGGTGTGTCCCTGATATATTTACTAATTATTTTAACACGAAACGCTGTGACATCCATTCGCACAACACTAAGCACAGTAATGATCTTTTTATAGAAAAAATTAAGTTAGAGATTACAAAACGTGCGCTATTTTATAAGGGTGCGGCACTTTTTAATTCTTAAATTCTGATGCGTAGCAAGTGTTTTTATACACAAAGATTTATAAATTTTTATCCGTAATTGTATATGTAAATTTTCTGTACATTTCTTATTTTAGTTTTATTTTACAGGGCCCACACATATTTGTTGTTAAAAGATCCCTTCAATAAAAAACAATCCTTACGTACTTCCATTATTCGCGAAATCGGCTTTCAAACGTGACACCCCTGCCAAAATTTTGCCTTATGAATTTATTCATGATCAGGTATCCCCCGCGACCTTAAATGATTGATTGTATCTGTTGTTGTTTTGTTCTGTTTTTTTTTTTAAATATTTAAATCCCCGGTTTTAGATAAAGTCAAGACGATGCAGGGTAAAATACTAATTTTCATATCAAATGTTTTGCCACTCTTTTCCAAGAAAAAAATGGATGTTTGTTTTGTAATGAATCGGTTTCTTAGAAATCTTTACACAGAAGATCATCCAATTAGATTTTGCCACATGCAGAATTCCGTTCTATATAATTTGCATTTTGAGTTATAGGAGTTTTACGAGTGAGCCGAGCTAAAAGTGAGAATCGTTTTCCAAAAGAATCAATTCCACTATGTCTTTAACCGATGTTTTTGCTGAACCGATGCTCGATAGTGACGAGTATTTGCAAACATACAAGGATCAGCTTATTGACCTTGACAAGAAAGGACTGCTGCCGAGGCTGGACAAAACCCTGACCTACAAAGTTTACTCATTTCGTGGAAGCCAATTCGGAGCGCACAAATCGATTGTCCTCACCACAGATGATGAACATTTCTTAACAGTAGAGCTTGGCTTCATTAAAGTCGACGGAGAGAATCGTATCTACCCTGTAACGAGAAAACTTGACAAATCATACAAGTCCAAATTGGAGTATCTTGGTACAATTAAAGCCAAGGGAGAGGAATTATTTGGTAAAGCCGTGGCGGTGATGAAACGATTTGGCAGTTACTTCAAGTTTTGCAAGAACTGTCAAGATTTCTGCAACATGTACGTGGAGGCTATTGGCTTGAAGCAAGCTCAAAGCCTGACGGATGGAGACAAAGTGGCAATAGCAGGGATACTCGCCGGAATTATTGCGTTTTTGTTTGCAATGTTGCGCCAGTGAGGTAGCTCCTCCGTTCCCGCCTCAAGACACTCTCAACAAACTCCTGTAACTTGTTTTAGCTTAGCTTAACTTGTTTAAGGATATTTTCCTTGTTTCCTTGTTGTTTTAACCATGTCGGCATTAACGCATGTAGTAACTGAATAATGTTTCGAACTTTAGCAAATGGATGCTTCGATGGACTAATTTATTCAATTCAGTTCCGTCTTCTGTATAAGTAAAAGTGAAACCGGAAAAAGGTGATTCAGCGCGCTCAATTTACCTTCACTGTAAGAATTCTTAGCAAAGATATGCAAGGAGAATTTCGTAACATAGAAGAATTTAGTAATACAGGAAATAGTGAAAGATAATGAAAAATTAAAAATATGTATTAGAATTTTTGCGTAGTACGGTTAAATTATTATGATAGTGGGAGGGTGGTGCTTGACCAATGCTGGGCCGTGCCTAACCCTGTTTATGACAAAAAAAACAACAACAAAATACTCTGTGGACAACACCCTTTATTGTAGGACCCTGTTTAAAACAAAAGTGAAAAGAAGACACTTTCTTGTTTTACACAATTTTGAAATGTTTTATTAGCAATTGCAATTACATTAAGGCTGACACTTCTCTGAGTCAGATACCCCTGCAAGGCGGACACCTCTCTAAGGAGGACACCCCTGTAAGGCGGACATCTCTCTAAGACAGACACCCCTGTTGGTCGAACCGCTCTCTATGGCGGACACCCCTATAAGGTGCCCCCCTCTCTAAAGCAGATACCCCTGTAATGCGGATCCCTCTCTTAGGCGGACGCCCCTGTAAGGCGGATCCTTTTCTTAGGCGGGCACCCCTGTAAGGCCGATCCCTCTCTGACATCCCTGTAAGGCGGATCCCTCTCTGACACCCCTGTAAGAAACGTTTAAATGCAGAGGACCACTCAACACTACGATAAATAGTGGTAACTTACTTTCCGGATCTCCTTTATAAAGGGATGCGAGTACTAGACGTCACCCAAGGTGTAGATAAACGTTTGAAATGCAAGGCTAGTACAACGGAAATTAATGGCAGGTTTAATGGCCAATATTTCGACTAGTAGAACTAGTCTTCTACAGGGCCAGCATGTACTTGTTATCTAAATTCAAATTTAAGAGCCGTTGTATATTATTTTTACTCCTACGCTGGCCCTGTAGAAGACTAGTTCTACTAGTCGAAATATTGGCCATTAAACCTACCATTAATTTCCGTTGTACTAGCCTTGCATTTCAAACGTTTATCTACCCCTGTAAGGCGGACCCCTCTCTAAGGCAGATACTCCTGTAAGACGGATCCTTCTCTAAGGCGGACACCCCTTTAAGGTGGACCCCTCTCTTAGGCGGATACCTTTGTAAGGCTGACCCCTCTCTAAGGTGGATACCCCTTTTAATGCGGATCCCGCTCTAAGGCGGACACCCCTGTAAGGCGGACCCCTCTCTAAGGTGGATACCCCTGTAAGGCGGATCCTTCTCTAAGGCAGATACCCCTGTAAGGCGGATCCCTCTCTAAGACGGGCACCCCTGTAAGGCGGATCCCTCTCCAAGGCAGATTCACCTGTTCACTTTCTAAGGCGAATACTCCTGTTAGGCGGACCCCTCTCTAAGGTGGATACCCCTGTAAGGCGGACCCCTCTCTACGGCGGACCCCTCTTTAAGGCGGACCCCTCTCTACGGCGGACCCCTCTTTAAGGCGGATACCCCTGTAGGACGGACACTTCTCAAAGGCGGATATCAGTGGTGGGCTGGTCCCTGACGAATTTCACTCCTTTGCCTGTTGCTAAACTCTCTTTTAAATGAACACCTCTCTAACAGACAGTGAACAATAGCTGCAAATTTGTACAAATTTGATCAACAGCAACAATAATCACAAACTGATTTTATCATTCAAGAACATGCACTATTCAAACTCTTTGCTTGGCTCTGTAATCAACTACACGTTCGCCTGTTCTAGGCTCTATTGGACAATGAGAACGATCCTGTTTCGGTTCTGAGGTCACATATTTCTAGTTTCAGGTTTCATCAATTCTCCAGAAGGCAGACAGCTGGTGCCGGTCCCAAGTGTCTGGATATTTCCGGATAAGGGGATTGGGTTGTAATAATGCAGGAGCCGGGCATGCAAGCGCGTGAAGAGGAGCGGTAAAATTGTTGTCTATACTTTTCTTCTTATCATACCACTCGCGCCTCGCATGCTCAGTTTTATTTCTAATCTCCTGCACCCTAAATAAATCAAAGGCTCCTATAAACCAACTCGTGATTACGAAACGATTGGACCCCTTCCGACCCCCCCCCCTCCCAACCCTTTCGTCCAACTACGCACCCACCTCAGGTGACCATTACATATCGCGGGGTCACCGACCCTCCCCTCTCCTAGGCGTTTTGCTCCATCGACACCTCGCTCCACCCCTTGCGTCCAACTGCCCACCCTCCAACGCTGTCCTCATGGGCAAGGCAGGTGACCATTGCATATCGCGGGCTCAATGAAAATTAACATATAGCCAAACTTCCGCGTGCCATGGAGTTTTTATGGATTTTGCGTATTGCGTTCGATTGGCCAAAAAAAAAACTCTTACAGGATAATACTCCGCAAAAATTTACTCTCTTCAGTCAAATGAAGAACTGTGCTTTTGAATGTAAACTTGCGTTACTGGGATGATATCGGACTTAAATAAGAACTATTAACATTGATTTTTAATAGAAAAACAACAGTTTTTTTCAATAGTAATAACAGTTTTTTTCTTGAGCATGGCAGAGGGCAAGAGTAGGCTTTTTTTATTTTGTTGTTGCATTAGTCGACTTAGTCCTTTAGGTCCAGTACTGTATCACCTTCGAACATTTAATAGAATTCAGTGAAATGTCTCTAAATAGAGCGTACCTAACTGAACAAGTGAAAAAAGTTGAAAATATGAAGTTTCCATCCTTGTTAATGTTCCGAGAGCTGTTTGAACAGTAAATCGCCAAAAATAGTTCCCAGCAGAATTTTAGTCATCTCAAACCGCAAACAATTGTTCCCCAAAAACACAAAAAACGAAAGTCCTCAAAAAAAAACTCCCGCAAAAATTTCATGCTACAAGATATATTTTAAAAAGCGGACACCCTCGGGAAATGCTCTTGTGTCCGCTTACTGTCAGGATGTACGCTTAAAACAGGGCTATAAAAAACGTCATAATTGATACCAAATACCACTCTAATTAACGTTGCAAATTTTCGTTAACTTAAACAGAGCGTTTCTGCTCATTCTTCTTATTGAAAGCGAAAAACTGATCAAGATTATTTTTCGCACAACAAAACAAAAAAAGTCATTTTTGACACTCAAAACACATCAAGACAGTCTCCTATTTCACTGCAGTCCAAGAACGTGAAAGGGCGGGGCCTACGTTAATTTGAACAGATTCGTGGGTTATGATCAATTGATCGCAGGTTATGTGCCAAGGCTTTTGAATTAAGTTATGATCGGCATAAGAAGGAAATTGCTGAACGGCAATGCACGATGGAATGTCAACTTTTTTCATTGTTACAACTAGTGATCTCATTGGCCAAGACTCAAAAACCGCTAAAAAGGTAAGGTTCGAGGTGCATTTTTAAGGTTTCAAGTAATTCAAAAGATATAGTATTTGGGGAACTTCATCGAAGAAGCAAAATTATTAGCTATTGTCTTCCGCTATTCTGATTGCTTAAGCACGAACAATTCCTAAAATGTATTTGACGGAAAAGGATTTTCTTTATTTTCCAGTATATAATTATGAACCATCAGCCCCTTTTCATTCTTGAAACCAGAGATATTATATGTGGGAAAGAGCCAATGTCACAGAACAATGAAGCTTACCGTAATTCTTATGTGGAGCATTACTTAAAGTTCCTGTAATTTTAATCAGTTTTATTTTATAAACTAAATGAATGGCAGCGCGCCTCTTTTATAGCTTGATGTAATATATCAAGCACGAGGAACAGTGTTTCATCAGATTTCCAAACACCGAGAAGTGGATTGGAAAAACGAGGCGCAGCCGAGTTTTTTTAAACCACTTCAAGGTGTTTGGAAATCTGATGAAACACTGTTTCGAGTGTTTGATATAGCTTCTCAAACTGATCGTTAAATGCGGAGAAAACGAAGGAATAAAATCGCCAAAATCTATGCAAATTAAGAAACGATTTCAAAACCTCCTTCACAGTAGTGATTTCCTTTGTGTTCTCGTCATGAATTATTAATGAGTTTGAGAAAGTACAATCTCTCCTTACAGACACCACTATGAATCCGGACATTTCTTCATTACGGACAGTTTTCTTGGTTCCGAAGTTACCAAAATTCATACAACCCCTACCTCTACACCTCTACAATGTGGACCGACAGTACTATATTTTGACAATTCGGTCCGTCCCTTTGATTCCGTATAAAGGAGGTTCAACTGTACTTTTATTTCTGCCGAGAACAGCATATACTTGCCTTTCTCTCTAACAGATTACTTTGAAATGGGGTGGTCAATTTTCTCTTATTTTACTTATTCCTAAGTCTTCAGGCTAAATAATTTTGACACTGTAAATAAGTAAGGGTTACTTTTAGGCAACGAGGGAAAACGTGATTTACGCAATTTATTCACCGAGGGCTTAATAAATCACCTATCCACGAGGTACCTAAAAATAACCGGCTTATATTCTCTCCTCTCTCGCTCCAGGGAGCGGGAAGATGAGATACCCTGGGAACGAAGTTGAGTATGGTATAGCAAAGTACCAATTGGTAAAAATACCCTTCACAATGTTGTCGCAAATTTATGTAAAGAAGCTGATATCAAAGGGTACAAAACCAACCATTCCCTCAGGGCAACAACTTGTTCATTAGGGTACGTTATCAATGCGCATCCCAGACAAGCTGATTATGGGTCGAACAGGCCATAAAAGTGTTAGTTCCCTTCACACTTACCAGAGGGTGATTGCTAATAAGAGAAAGAGTTGGTTTCCGACATTTTGCAAGGGAATAAAAACTCATTTTTAAATGAGCCAGACGCGGAGAAAGCTAAAGTAGAATCCAGTTGTTCAATTTAACAAATTGTTCGGTTGTATTCAAAATGTAAGAATCCTTAAAGTTATTTTTGTTTGCAACTTTGGGTGTTTAGAAATATGGGGAATATGTCGGGGGAATATGTTGAGGTGAATATATTCCATTGTTTTGCTAATGTTTCAGCTCTGCACTCCCCTGTAACAATCAAAAGCCGCCACTAGCTTTTCAGACAGTTGATAATAAGCGGGGATTTCTCAATATAATCCCCTGCGAGAACAAAGGAAACCAAGCCATGTGGAATATAAGGTTTATTACTCACATCAAATCAAATCATTTCAAATCAATAGTATGTTCAATAGTTATCTATTTATCATATAACTACAGAAATCATTGTTCAATATAAAACATCTCTCAAAACTTTCTAATCTCGATGCCAGGGTGCTCTCTCTTAGGACCCTGGAAACGGCGAAAAACTTTTTACATGTCGTAAATATATACATAAATAAACATCATCTAGCTAGATAACACTACTGATTTCAGTTTAGATACCAAACGCGCACAGTTACGTACCCTGGGTGCCAGAGGTTTTTATTTTCTAGTGAAAACGGCGAGTTTGAGCGGCGAAGCCGCGACAACGAGTCTCGCGAGCTTCTTCTCACCGTTTATGCGGTTAATTTCACTCATGATATTCAGAGAACGGACCTCTGGTTCCAGGGTGACAGTTACGTTGCTAAATAAAAAAATCCGAGCTTAAGATATACGTTCCATTTTTTTGTATGATACTTCTTGTCTGAGACCTTCAACCGTATCAGGAGCCCGTGTACAACTCTCATATTTATTTATTTATTTATTTATTTATTTATTTATTACAATCTATGGATTATAATATATTACGTATTCACGCGGCGTTTTTACAGACCAATCTATTTCTAGTTTAAACAGACATTAATAAATTATCCAAAAAGGAATCTAAAAATAATCCAGTCTGTAAAAACGCTGTGTCAAGAATTAATCACATTTGTACGCTCCAGGTTATGGGCTCCTGACCATGTTCTTTTCACATGTCTACAGCTAAGTATGGTTATCAAGATCGCGCTAGGTTTTTGAGTTAAGTTAAGACACGTCCTGACAATTCGCCACTTTAGAAACGAGAAGAAAACTGGGCCGAGTGAACTTTCGCAACGACTTCTGGGATTGTCCTGGGGACACAGACAAAAGAAGTGTTCCCTGTAACGATCCCAGAAGCCGTTGCGAAAGTTCACTCAGGCCAGTTTCCTTCTCGTTTCTAAAGTGGCGAATATTTGTGCATTCAGCTGAAATGTTTTTGGCACCTCATAGGAATAAAGATAAATTTGAGGCGCATGCTAGTTATTGCTTCTAAATGTACTGTCGATATTAAACTGATTATTTGAGGGAGGACGTGTCGTATTCAATGGTAACTACTCACGTACAAGACTGAGGAGGAATTGCTGATTGTCATTTTTCCAATATTATGACCGCAAGATGACTCCTTAAGTCTAGGTCAAGTAAAGATTAAACAATAACAACTTCATCCTCACCCCTCATGCGCCTTCATCGGTTTTTATTACTTTTGAGTCATTTTGGACGGTTGCCTGAGGTTTTGGAGAAATCCAGAAGGCCAAGATGGCAGATCCATGATGGCAGCTGTTAAAACCAATAACGTAATTCCCACGTCATAGGCCACTTCGAAAAATACCATAATACTCTTTAAAGTGCAGGTTTGGGTGGAACTTGATGTAAGCCCGATTTTTCCAATTTCTTTTGTTTTCAGCACGAACTGCACGTGCTATGCTTCAACTACTTGGCAATTTGCATATGGTGCACATTTATATACGAACACACTATGCTTCGTCCGGGCGTTTCTACATGTACTCTGAATGCCATTGTGCCATTCTAACAAAGGAGACTTAAATAATTATACCCCGTCCGAGCCTGCAAATAAAAGATTATGGTATATTTCGAAGTGGCCTCATGACGTGATCGGCCCATTTTGTGGAACGCAATGAAAACAGGGGTAAATAAGGTTAATATAAAAGGAGTCAGATTAAAAGAGTTTGCCTCGTGTGATCGTCCGAGAGAGGGTAATTTCGAAGTGTTTCAGTTGTTGTTGTTGCCCTCATTCTACCCGGGGTGCCAGAGGTTTTTCTAGCGGTGCTCTTTTCTGGGCACAAGACAACATTAAGTACGCGTGCGCGAGAGAGCTTCTGACATCCAGTCTCCCCTCACCCTAACAATCACACCTGTTAAGACCCCGGGCCTATACTCGTTTAGCAGTCTTTTTGTGGGAGTTTTCAGAGAGGCTTGCGTTCCTCAATGTGCGATAAGAACCATGGTCTTATATTCGAGAGGACTTATGTATCTGTTGTGGTGCAATTTTGTCCTTGATACAAATTTTATTTTCCTTTGTTTTTGGGTATGGAAATGTATGATAATGTATGTTAATGAGTTTAAACAAAGGAAAATAAAATTTGCACCAAGGACAAAATTGCACCACAACGTATCTAATGTTTTGGGCCTATTTTCGTGGATTTGAGCATTAAATTTGAAATTTTGCGGTACTTTGGAAGCATGTATGATCAGCCTGTTTCAGCAACGTTAGTCCTTTTCTCTAGTGCTATTTTCCTCGAGTTTACAATATTGCATGCATGCGTTTCTCAGGCCCTCACTATTACGCTAGCAAAATGTAATGCGTGATGACCTGAAAGAAGGAATACGTTTACTTTTCCGTGTGACAGAAAGTTCAAATTAAAGTTTTGCTGTTTTTGTTTCTGGAGATGTCTTAGATTTTCCAAGATGCATTGTAACCTTACGAGTCGGCGATTTTTCGTCAGTGGGCGCGCCATCTCCATGTGCACCTGCTGCGTCACCTCCCTGTGCACCTGGCTTGTCACCCTCCTGTACACCCGCTGAGTCACCTTCCTGTGTACTTGCCGGCTCAACTTCCTTGCCATATTCAGATGAGTGCCTTGTATAGCTAACACGTACACGAGCCTTTTCCTGTTCTACGAAACTCATTTCACAAAAGTAACATGAACCAAATACGATGCACCAGATTATCTGCAAAGCAATTGCATTGTTGTTTTAGTACTCTCACCGTCAAAGTTTGGGTTAAGAACTGTACAGTCAAACCTCTATTAATCGGTCACCCTGGGGAAATAGCCAACTGTCCGCTTAATAGAGGTGTTCTAACACAGTTTAGCATGTAACATGGCAAAAAATGAACTAAAATGCGAAATTGATCACATAATGTACATTGTGTAACGCAAAATAGTATATATAAAAATTAAGTAATTACATGTTCAAGGAAGTTCATCTATGGTTATCAGAATTTATAATGTTGTCTTTAATCTTTAATTTAAGCATACGCTAATCTGGCAATGGACGATCAGCTGACAAAGTTTGTGAAAATGATACATTAATGAAAGTAGTAATTGGGTTAAAATTAAAACAAATTAATAACAAGCAAAAATAAACAGAGACTGATTGGTTGTACATGATCAAGTAGTTAACTGTGCAAGAGAGGCCAGAGCGAAGCAACGCAGTAGATTAAGCAGTTACAACGTGGTTGGGTAAAGCATTCCAGTGCGGGACAGTTTTAACAAATAAGCAGTACTTATGAGCGTTTACAAAAGAGAAATTTGCATAAATACTGGTGAAACTTGTAAGGGTGTCGGAGACTGGTTCGAGTGTGGAGAGTTTGACTGATGCTGTCTTCAAGGTCACTTAGGAAATTGATGTTAACATGGCGGGATAGGACCTTACAGAACATTGTCAGGTCGTTAGCCCATCTCCGTGACTCTAGATCTTGGCATCCCAATGATATTAACAATCTCTGGTTGCTTTTTCAACTGCTTAAGTTGATAGCACACTGCGAGGATCACAATTTGTAGCGGCTGGGTCGTTGTGAACGAAACGCGCGGCGCTGAACAGCTTCTATAGACTGAATATCTTTCTGCGTATATGGTGACCAGGCTGTTGTCGCATACTCAGTGGTCGGTTCTACCAAGCCCATTTTTCACGGCTGGGCTGCACAATGCCAGGTTCCTCTGCAATATGCTGAGTATTCTGTTGGCTTTCTCTTTTACTTCCAATGCCTGTTTGGACTCAGATACCACGCAGCTCTTAACAACTTCTAATTTCACTGGACCTGAGTATCACGCAGCTATATTGTTTTCAGGGCTAGGGTGCATTGTTGTGTTGTTTGTTCTATTCTTTTCTCAGCAAATCAGAGAAGACCTTTAAGAGCTGCGTATTGCCCCTTTGGACTAGCTTAACGTGCACGTAATGTGTACCCCAAGGTACTTCTGAGATGCGACGCCCTCTAAGCGTGTGCCACTGAGTACATACGTGAATGGGTACGCCGTTGGCGTTTCAGAGTGATAGACATCTTGTTGCATTTGGATGGGACAAAGTTCATCTGCCAGGTGGAAGCCTATTCTTTTAAAAGTAGGACAGACCATGGTGTAGGATATGTTTATCAGCCGGCGTCTGTATGAGGCAGAAGAGAACGCTGTCATTTGCGAACAGCTTTAAAGATGTGCCTGAAGGAAGGTCGTTAAAAAATAAGAGGAAGAGGATCGGTTCGAGAACTGTACCCTGGGGCACGCCCGAAAGGACAGGCGACCATTCGGATGAGAATCCGTTTACTACAACGCGTTGCCTTCTGCCGGTAAGGAAATCACGAAGCCAGTAATGGAGCTTGCCCGTGATCCCGTAAAACCTGCCTTTCAGGAGTAACCGTTCATGGTGGACAGAATCGAATGCATTCGCAAAGTCGAGAAAAAAACACATAAACCTGACCATGAATGTGCAGGATGCTTGCCCACTCGTGGATGACTGTCTTTGTTGTAAATAGCATCATCAACACGTTTGTCATCACAATCAAATGAAACGAACAAATCAGTTATGTTTGTCTGTGATTTAGGGTCGCGTAGCTTAAATTCGTTAGGCAAGTCACTCACTGTGCTTGAGAGTAGGCCATTTAACTAGGTGACAGTTTAATAGAGGTGAAAAACAATAAAATTAGCCAATTGGTAAGTCTCAACGTCGATCGCATTCGCTGAATAGAGGTGAGCGCTTAATAGTCTGAACATTTATCCCTTTTATAACATCAAAGCACCACCACCAAACGTCGTGATCTTTCTTAACCCTATTTTGCCGGGGGGGGGGGGGGGGGGGGGGCAAAGTGCCCGGGCTAACTTTAACATTCATAACTTCTTTAATATGTATTCAAACGCCATCAAACTTTGTGACTTTTCCTAAAATTTATCTGGCAACAATTTCATGCCATTTTATTGATCACGTGACTTGATGTTTCCATGCCAACAAGATTTTGACAGCCTTGTTTTTTTGAAATTAGCATATTGTTACCTTTGAATGAAGAAACGCAATGTTTATTGGTATAATTTTTACTTTTTTACGTCATTTAGCGTTTATTATTGGTTTTGATTAATTTTGAGTCAATCTGGACGGTTTTGAAAAATTTCAGAAATCCAAGATGGCGGCCGTATAACTATTAAATTACCTAATAACTACGTCATATGACGTCATCGTTCCATTGTACGGACCGCAAAAGAGATAGTTTTGATCGTTCTATTCTCACTGGGGCCATCTCGTACAAACGCCCCAAATCTCTTCGGAATTCAAGGATAAAAATTCCCGCGCGCTCGTAGTCCCCCGGGTGTTCTGTTTCACACAGGTTTGGTATAAATAGGCCTGTTTTGGCCTGTTTAATTCCCTTTTCGTTAAACGTTCGCCAGTCGTTAGCTTGGCGTCCCTCCCTCCTCCCCGCAGCGATGACCATTGTTCCCATCCTAGCTAGCTCCCGCTCCTTTACGCCTCCGGGCTCGCTTCTTCCCATATCTTATCCTTGCCTGGGGCGTTTGGGAGTGAGGGCTCCCAGTGTGAATATATTACTAAGTACCCTCCAGGTTTCATTGTCATTTTCCCCCCGCCAACAAGTTGGCATGGGAATTCAATGTTCACGTGACTTGATGTTTCCACGGCAACAAGATTTGACAGCCATATTTTTCTAAATTTGGATTTTTGTTTCCTTTTAATATTTCTAGCCATTGCTATAACCCGCTGATTACGCTTCGCAATGCATTACACGGTAATTACATTGCTATAACTCGCTCATTACGCTTCGCAATGCATTTCACGGTTGGAACCAAGGCAAAGTTAGAAGGGTTTGTATGGAGTCATCATGCAGAGCATGACGGTGCCAATATCTTACCCCCAAATTGCAATAAGATGCTGATTTTTGACAAGTGGGCCTTTTTTGCCATGCCCTTTCCGAATATCTTATCAAATCCCATAATTTCACAAATTAGTTTTTGTGACGTCATCACTTTAGTACTATCACCAAAAAACAAACCGCCCGTGCGTACTGCAGGCTAATATTTCATTTACTACTGTTTATTGCGGAGATTAAAGTGTGACCATTTGAGTGAAAGGTATTGAGTAGTATTGAGTAGGGTGATAAGGGCCATTTGATGATTGACGGTATTTCAACAGTCACGGTAAAGATTCCATCCATCGGATGTTGATGGCAGGTCCAGTTTTGTCGTTTGACATGTTAAAACCAAACGGCCTTTGTCGAAACTGTTTTACTAATTTTCGCCCATTTCAAGAAGATGATTTATCACCCTGCTTTGACGTTTACAACGAAATCATTGATTGAAATTCACCAGCTTAATGACCAAATGGTATGCGGTCTTCCTATTTTCTCTTATTTTGTATGAACTTCAACAGACTGAAGTCTGTTTGTAGAGATAATACAGTATGTTTTAGTCATATTTTGTTGACAATCTACCAGCTCATTTACGTAGACTACGAGTAGTTCCTCGTTTCTCTAAGGGATAGCTGAACAGGCGATAACGCGAGCGCGCGAAAATCATAACCCCTCGAGGGGACGCGTCGTGCCCGCGCGTCAAGGGGTGGTGATTTTCGAGACGCGTATTTGGCAACAACGAAAATTATATAACAATTTCGAAAAAAAAGTATTTATTTCCATTATTTACTTTGACAACGTAATGGCAGAATATGAATGTGGCCTGATAGCCAGCAGACATAACAAACATTAAAAACGTGACTAAAATATTCAATTGGAAATATAGAAAGGCAAATTTAACAGGAAATACAGTATTTCTATACTTGCCACTACGCGCCCTGTTTAAGCGCGAAAATGTGGCTAGCTATTTGGATGGATAGCTACCGGTATTTGGATGCTCCAAAGTCACGAATTCTATCTGTTATTATTATTTTTTTGGTTTTTCTTTTCTATATGTATAATCTAGTTTTCTTTTTAAATTATTTTCTTTTTCCTTTTTTGTAAAGATCTTGTGTGAGTTGAAATAAAAAAAATATATTGTAATATTGTATCTACAGTATTGGCCTTGGGCTAACTTACCTCAATTATTCCGAAGACAATACCTCCAATACCAACAAGCATAAAGTCTGTATTCATCTTTTTCGTGGCAACCGCGGAACATCCCTAACAATAACAATTCAAAGAAAGGAAGAGAAAATATGAATCATCATTAAAAGAAAACATAATTCTGTGACAGCTTTTTTTGTTCAAAGTAGAGTTGTTTACAGCCCCCAATCTCCTTCTTCGATGATAACGTAACTGAAGAGTTAGGACCCTGGGAACGAGGTTTCATAAAGTTTTGTTTCCAGCGGGCACACGCCAAAAAGGCGGGAAAAGTGGTGTGGACAAGTGGACAGGCGGCCACAGCGCGAAGAAATGTTGAAAGTCGTCAGTCTTTATTTCGCTCGAAAATAAGACTTCAATATGTAAAGAAATAGTTGGCCACAGAGATATTATCATAATATACCACATGGAGACTTCACAAGAGACATTTGGACCGAAAGGAAGAGTTTCTTTGTTGTTGTTTCAAGTCGCTGGAAAGCTCAAATTTCCTGACACAGAAGGATGATAACAACTTCGTACACAAGTAAGCTTAAGCTTTTATATTTCACGATAAGCTTAATTTTTTTTTCACTTCTTCTTTTGTTGATTTTTAGCCTGCGAATACAGCCGCTTCTCATCGCTTCCGCTCTCCGGGAGCAACGAGAGGCGGCTGTTAAGTTAACCTTTGCAAAACTCTGGTCGGCCTTTTGTTGTTTCACAGAGCAGCCAAAGAATTGAGAAGTAAGCTTACATGTAAACAATTTAAAACATTGCATTATCCAGCTTCTCTTATTTCAAACAATACGTAAGCTTATCTGTGTCAAGACATGTTTTTTTTTTTATTTGAAACAAAAAGAAATATAACAAAAAACAATTGTAGCATTAGAAACAAAAACAAATGAAGTGTGAGAAACGCTTCAAATGCATCATGCAAAAGAAACCTTAAAAGCCCGAGGTTAACTTTTGCAAAATTTGTTGTTTCACAGAACAGTCAAAGAATTGATGAGTAAATAAATTTAGAACATTGCATCACCCAGCTTCTCTTATTTCAAATAATGAATGCGTATTTGTGTTGTGCTAAGACATGTTTATTACTTCAAAACAAAAATTGGTTTATGTGAACTTTTACACATGGCAGTAAAACTTCACACTGACATTTAAAACCAACATTTACATTGCTGTAGCATTTTCCTACACATGTAAGTAAGATCCCTTTGAAGTTGGGCCGCAAATCCATTTTAATTTTCCAGGGCTTGAAGCCCTGGGCACTGGTCAGCGAAAATACCAACAAAAGTTTACAGCTTATATGAATGGAAGGAAGGAGTGAAAATGTGCATATTTGCCACTCTCTGTGATAACCTGCTCATTAGGCTTCGCATATTCACAAGTTAAAAAATAACTTTATGGTTAAACTTTATGTTTAAACACAAATGCTTAGATGTCTTGCATGGGGATGTGCATGTACTTCCTTTGTGGGCTGAGCCACACCTTTGAATGTGGTATAAAAAAGGGGATTTAAGTCAGCCTGTACAGATACGTGATAAGTTCCTAGGCACTGACCTATCCTGTCATTTTGGGTGGTCACTTACAAGAGGTTTGAATATGTAGTTAAGCATTGTCACAACAGCCACTTTTGAAAATACCATTAGGGAGAAAAACATACCCTGGGTTTAATATTGTCAATTTTAAACCCAAACCCACAGGCATGCTTTTCTTCTATACAGCAGCTGTCTGGAACTTTGTCATATCTGTGGCCTCCGTATGTAGTATTTCGCCAGTCAACATAGTTGATTACTCCACAACACTTGTCCTAAATCATGCCAAAACAATGCAAAAAAGAAAATAAGGTTAAATATAATAGAAAAAAGTTGTTCTTGAGGTTAAATTTCAGTCTGCAAAGCAGGCTTGTTGGTTAGAGAGGAAGAAAGAAAATGCCCCCTTCTCTATGACTATCCCTCTGAGTCCTGTCACAAAAGGCTTTTTTTTTATTATAAAGTTAAAACAATGATTCTAGATGAGATGGCCAAGTTGAAATTGATAAAAAAAAACTAATTAACTCTATTTAATAAAACTTGTTGTTGTTGTTGTTAATAAGGTAAACAAAGAAGTCAGACAGGAGACTAAATAATGTCCACTTAAATTCTTTATCCATTAAATGCTTCATAAATCCAACTTTGCGTCTCTTACAGATGATAATAAAAACATAATGTACCAACCTCTTTTTGCAATTTGTCAATATTTACAAGTGCTTGATACAGTCCAGTCTTCCCATACATTCCTAACTTCTTTTTCAAGTCCATTTCAAATCCACTCTTCAGCTACATAGAGTGATAGAAAGTGACAAAATTAGGCATCAAACATTTAAATTGTGTTCCCTCTTCAGCCTACACTAAAAAAGTATCTGTAAGAGGAAATAACAAGGCTGTACTCTATGAGTTATCACATGGAGCCCAAAGGGAGTCTAACTATAAAATTTACAGTGCACAGCAGTTAAGTCATGCGCAAAAACTCAGTTTTTCTTGTCGCCCAAAGACAACAGATACCACACAGCTCTTTACAACCTCTAATTTCATTGGATCTGTATATCACGCAGCTCTATTGTTTTCAGGGCTAGGGCCCATTGTTGTGTTGTTTGTTCTTTTGTTTTCTCAGCAAATCAGAGAAGACCTTGTAAGAGCTGCATACTGCTCCAAAGACAAAAGTTTGTTGCCTTTGGCACCCAGGCACTGCTAGAGCACAGCCCTAAAATAAGGATAATTACTGGTAGAAAGTAATGCAATCATTTGTTTATTTACATAAAATAAAGAGAAATAGTTTGCTTGAAAACTCAAGGTAAATAGATATTTTAAATTTCAAGTGAAAATATTTTTGTTGAAAATAAACCAGTCCTGGTTACAAGTATAATCATATCAATAACAAAATTCTCAATTGTGATTGGTCATCCACGTGCCTATTTCTTACTTACAGTAATTGGCGCACGGTCACGTGGGTGTCCAATTACAGCTATCCAATTACAACTTTTTGTAATTGGATAGCTATAATTGGACACCTATGTTGCGTGTGCGTCAATCAGGTGCACTTAAATGGGTTCTTTTCTTGCTGTTTCCTCCTGCGTTCAAACTGATAGAAAATAACCTTGATGTTTTGAGTACAAAAACTCCACAGACTTTTTAATCTTGAATTTTATTATTGATTTGATTAATTAGTAATTGAATGTCGTGTCGTACAATTCAGGGGTAATCGTGCTTGTAATTTCAAATCGTCCTTGCTCTACGTGCTCGGCTGATTTGAAATTACTGAATTGTACTCCACTCAGTCCAATTATCATTACGAATAATTTAACCATTACTGTAATTCTACATGCCAAAGTGAGTGAGTGATGTACAAAATTATTTGAACTACGTTCAAAAGTATTAGTTTTATAGCGAGTGATCACCTTCTCTGGGCACTGACCAGTTCTTTGTAAAATTGAATTGAGTTTCAATATTGCTTTAGCTTAATTGTGATGCTTTCTAAACAAACAGGAAAACCACTCCTGAAATGTTTAGCCATAAATCTAAAAGTTTAAACATACCTTGTTGGAGTAATCTACTCCAAGGCCTCCAGCAACCAATGCAAGAATAGCTGCCAGAGCAAGAAGGACTATAAACTTAAAAATATAGATTAAAGTAGATCATTAGTAAGAATTAAAGCAATTATTGGTGCTAAGTTTCTCTCCTGGAGGTAGGGAGGGGAATGGGTTTGACCTTTGCTGGTCTAAACTTGGGTACAGATTTTGAATTGAATGTTGGCAATAAATTATGTTTAGTGTTCAATTATTAATTTTTGAATAAGGGTAAAATTATAGATTTGTGCTGCCATGGTTTGAAAAAGCTACTATCACGTTCTGTGATTGAGTACCTATAGGGAAATAATATCAAGAAGCAGGCCACCCCCTTAAAAAAAACCTTCCTTCAAGCTACAGTGTGTACCATTGGTTTGTTTATGAAACCTGCAATAAGTTAATGAATGGATAAATCCTGCAATCAAACTGGTCCATTCTTTTTTGATTTGTTTTTCATTTGGCACTTGAATCATCATATTGAATAATCACATAAACAGGGTATATATATGATAAAGAATATTATAATAGTTGGGGAGGTTGTTCATTGCATTAATGCACTTATGCCAACTCTCCCGGATTATCCAGGAGTCTCCCAGATACGGAACGAATCTCCTGGTCTCCCGTACGCGGCCCGTCACCAAATATCCTGGATCAGAAAAGCGACTTTGGATCTTTTCTCTACAATAGGCTAAGAATTTAACCCAAATTTCCCCCAAATCCAAAAAAATGCAGTCTTTCATCATATCTTAACTCACTTTTCGGGTCTCAGGAATGCAGAAAATGGCACCTTTAGAGGGTAAAGGCAAAACAATTTTCCGGATCCCCCTTGATGCTCACGACTACATTGCTTGATTCACCCTTTCAGCGCAAAAAAATTTCACCCCAGAAAAAAACTCCCTATTTTTAATCTTCAGAGGTTGGCATCTCTGTTAAATGGGGTAGTCAGATTATCAGAAACAAAATTTAGAAATACTATATATGATTATTTTCTTTACAAAAATACGCTACCTGTCAATTAAGATTATTTTGCTTACCACTATTAATGCTTTCTTCATTTCATTTAAGTGGGATTTTTTGCAACAACAGTAGCCTCCAAAAATTCCCACAGATAAGCTTAAAATTCCAGCAATGAGAAGAACAATTGGAGCTGTTTGAATTGATAAGCTAGAAATTGCAGCATGGGTTTGTTCCTTAGTTAACACTGCACTACCAGCCGAAATCATAAAAATACCAGCCACCTTCAAAACAAAAAGAAAACGTTAGGCATTTATTTCAGTCTGGTATAGCACATACAAATGTATTATGATCTCAATAATTTTTCCATCAAAAGTTGCATTTCTGTATAATTTACAAACATCATATCATGGTGCATGGCTAATGGGCCTTAAAAAACTTTGTACTGGAACATTATGTATTGCACAGCCAGTATAAACACTTTCTAGTTAGTATAAACCTTTCACAGATGTAACAGGTTATGGGATCAATTTAGAACACTGCAAATGCAAATATGAAAAAAATTTGGCCGTTGACAAAACCTGGATCGGATTACCCCTGTAACCCTATCCCTAACCTTTCGTCTTTTAGTGAGTTACAGGGGTAATGATCCGGTCCGATCCAGGTTTTGTTGACACCTAAAAAATTTTGAGTATAAAAGTTGCTAAACAAACCTACTCTTGATGGCTTTGTGGCAGTGCACACACACAGGAAAGTAAGACAATCAAAGCCTAGGGGAGGCCTTTTTGGGCCAACCAATGAATACCAAACTTTTAGAACCTCCCCTCCCCTAGACATTTTGCTTCACCAACTCCCCACTCCACCCTCCCTCCAGTGCCCATATGGGTATGGCAGGTGACTGTTACATATTGCAGGCTCAATGTTAACAGCCAATCAAGCACTTATGAAATGACCATAATAAAAATTATGTCAACTCTTATGGTGATTGTAGCAATTTAAGGTAATTAATTCTCTAGTATTGCATCATGCATCACTACTGCGCATAATATCTTATGTCTCATTTGCACCTGCACGAGCACCCACATTCTGAAGCAAGAGGGTTTCTTTGAGGATTCAGTTCCCTTAGTAAATAAGTGGCTGTTTTCTCCGAAATGAGCATGGTGACCTATCTTAATTTATTATGCCATGTATTTGAAGAAAATACTACTCTCCATTATATATCTAAATTTCAAGAATTTCTCATTAGTAGATTTTGAAATATTCTCATGGAATCACTTTTACAATCTAGATTTTAGCATTTTACTGGGAAATTGCCCTATTATTTCATTAGCTTCTCTATTTTAAAGCTTTTAATGGCCATTTATTAAACTGAGGGCTGCAATGTTATTGTCTATAAAGGGTTGAACAAAGCAGGAATCACATGGTGTTATATATAGAAATAAAAAAGAGAATATCTAAAGACATTTTTAGAAATTGATAGTTTTGATAAACCACTTTTCATACTAAACTGTGGAAGATTCATTCTTAGATTTGCCTTGTTAAATGTTGTAGTTCAGGTTAAAAAATATATTTTAACAGAACAAAATTGTTTTTTCACTAAATCTTCCAGGGGCAAAAAATGCAACTAAAAATATATAGAAATCATAAGCATAAGGTAGATCCATATATTCACAGGAGAACACAAGTTCTGAATTTGTGAGATTGCATAAATAGTTTACACCTACACTACATCACGTACCAGTACAAAACCTGTCATGCATGGCAGGCACTTTCTTGTAAGACATCTTTCACGACTACCATCTGCTTCCATTGCAATCATATGAATGAGCTATGATGAGAAGGAAATATAAAATAATTGAAATGGATGTGTCAGTTTATACCTGCACTTCCATCAGGAAAAAATATACTGCATACTTTATCCCTCTCCCCTCCCCTCCCCAACCACAACCCTCCATATCCTGTGTCCAATTCCCATTGTGTAAGGCAGAATGTTCCCTTACAAAAAGCATATAGCAACCAACTTTATGACTAAAATTAGGTCCTCTTTCTAAAACAAGGTTTATTTTAGATTACAGCATTGTTTTGATGCAGATGCCACGCAGCTCTTTAGAACCTTTGGATGACCCCAGTATTCGGGGATTATGCAGAGTTTAAAGTTAATTGCTATATCCATTTTTGTAGTTTCAGTATTCATATTTTTATGATCCATAATTGTACATTAAATTCAGATGTAAAAGCTCAATTAGTATCATTACAATTTTAGATAAAGCAGGCCCTGCATTGCAAACGTTATTTTAAAACTGTTGTTTACACCGTGATACATCATAGCAACGTAAAGCATCATGTGATGATGACAGTCAACGCAGACACAAGGAAGTAAATATTTAAAACCGCTGAGAAACAGACAATTTCCCTCCGAACCGTACAAAAATAAGCCATACTGTTAAAACATCGACAAGGAAAGAGTATTAATATTAAAGACAAGCACCGAAAAACCAAAGTCACACATACTAACGTTAAAAAGGATCTGCCTTCACAAAGCAGACCCCGCAAAGATTGTAAGATGCCTTCCTTGGTATGTAAATGTTCAGTGTTTATCCTCGGAAAACTATGACATTTTTTCGCGCACTATATAACATGTACGTAGCTTGTAGGCATTAAAATGGCTTCCATTGTGTTTGAACCACCAACGTTAAGGAAAATACCACGAATAAGCTGACTCCGCGCCAAATACAGCAATGTGCTACGAGACACAGACAAGGCGATTATAAATTCTTGTGTTGCTATCAACTTTGACATGCTGTCAACTTACATATCAAATTTCCGCATAATCTACTTGAGTATATATTATGTGTTTTTATAAATTACCGCATTCAGAATAATAACGCTTCATAAACAGTACAGTTCACGAAAGTAACGCCGAATCTATTTGTCGATGCAACACTATATTGTCTGTATTTACATCTCAAAGTATTGCGTAATGTGTCGGTAGTAGTATTAAAAATGCCTTGAAATATAACAAATATGTCTCAGTCGGCTACATAGAATGTACCGATGGTTTGGTTTTCACGATACGTAGACAAAATTATTTAAATAATAATTCAAAGTTTCCTTGTACGACATAATAAACATAGCATAACCCGACCTTACGTTTGCGTCCCTCGAAGCGAGTGATTTCAAGTCGCGTGACTAAATAAATACGTTAATATATTAAACCTGCGGGCGTTGTCTACTCTATTCCATTTTCGATTTCGACGTACACAAAAAATATAAATATTACTAACATTTAGTTCACTCATTTTTGTTCGTGAGTACGTATCAATTTATTCAAACTGAAATCGAAACCGGTGTTTTAAACCTTTGTAAAACAGGCTCTCCATCTGCACTAATATGCACTGGAAGGTAAAATCATGTTCAAAATACAGCTAACCCTTTGATCCATCTTAATTAATACAAAGTATATATTAGCTCGCGCATGTATTCACGTCTCGGTAGATCGAAAGCCATCGACGCAAACTGAATCACAAATCAGTCTACAAATGTTACAACATGTGTATTCCTTTGTCGATTTCAGATGCGATACAGTAGTTTATTATAACTAATTATATCTCCGGACGGAGCACAATAGACATGTTAATCCGTTCACGGATCCCAGTAAAGCATACTACATTACATTTACTGCTAAAATATAAATGAATAAAAAGGCGTTTTCATACCTGTCAACTTTCACTTGTTCCTGATCAAACAACCATCGTAGCTTTACCCTTGGTAGATCCGCTTCCGCCTATCTTCACGACTAATTTCTCCCCAAGCCCTCGCGGACACAAGGAAGAGACTTCGCTCCGTACCTTTGCTTTAAGCAAATCACTACGGAAGGCGCTGTCACAGTGATATGTGTATCCCCGTGATATGTGGTGATATGTGTACCCCCGTACACTTATCACTAGTGATATGTGTATCCCCTTTCAATATGGCTGCCGTGTTTTGTGTATCCCCCGGTACCCTCCCAGGATACCCAAATCCCTAGTGATATGTGTATCCCTTTCGCATGCGAAATTTCGCGGGAAGTTTTTAAAATATGGATAGCACAAAATATAGAAACCTATTCGAATATCTTAAAAATCATGAGTATCCACCGGGATTTATTAAACAAGAAAAATTAATTTTACGACGATGTGCCAAAAAATTTGAGTTGGATCCAAAATTAGAGTTGCTTTTCTATTTGGGCAAGCGAAAGGATGGAACAACGGTCAAGCGACTTGAAATCCAAAGAAGACGAGAAAGCGAGGGTGTTTGAGGAATGCCACTCGGCTGATTTCTCCGGCCATGCAGGCAGGGACAAAACCATAGAAAAAAAAACAGCGGTTCTACTGGCCAGATTATTACAAAGACACAGTTGAAATGGTAAGATATTGTTAACTACGGTAGTGTACTCCCACCTGCTTTGTAACTTTCGACAGCATGGCTAATTTTAATTTTTCTTTGTCTCGCTTTTATTAAAGGATTGCGTACTAAGATCGCTACAGGCAATCGACAGAGTTGTAATAAGTTTTGATATGAGACCTTATATCCACGACAAATGTCCGTTTACAAGAGCAGATTATTTTTTACGCCACGTGTAGAATGGACGTGAGTTTAGATAAATTCGGATATTCCCATACAATGTTACGAGATAACAACGCTGTTGACCCTTGTGCGACCTTGTCCCAAGGGAACGAGGTTGACACTTGTGAAAACAAACAGAAAATAATTTTTTATACCAAACAAGAGGATCCAAGTAGCCTTTACTCATGCGCATGCGTAAGAAAATTTTATGATATATTTAAACATGATAAGAAGATCTGGAAGATGTCCGATATGGAGATAAGTTGCTCCTTTCATTCAGTCATCGTTCCTGCAAACCACGTTGTTTACTATTGAATGTTTTGGAAATGAAGGCTGCACCACAATGAAGCCAGTGATTCTTCTAAATCTTATATATACCAAACGTGAACATAGTGTATTATTCTGCCTCGGTTATTGTCATTAATGAGGAATGGAAAGGCAACTCCTCCCTTCAAAGCTCCCCCCCAAAGAATATAATGACGATTCCTAACAAAGCGCGCCTCCAATATTTTTACACCCTTCCCAATCCTTATATCCTTATCTTATACACACACAATGTCTTGAAAGATTATCCACGAACAATAATATCTATTCTGGAAAAGCTGTAACAAACCTTTGAGCCCATTGACAGCTTTTTAATCCTTGCCCAGGTCTATATCCAGATTCGCAAGATTTTCCGCAGAACCAGCCGGATTAAGGGCCTGTTTTAGCTTTATGTAGAGGAGGGGTGTCCTACTAGACTTCCAGCCTGCATCAACGATTATATCGTCAAGACTAACATCTGCAAGCGCCATTGAAATGGCCGCACCGCTGCTAAATTCGTGAATCGCGAAGTGCTCCCAAACAAACGTAAGTGAAACTGCTCTATATACGTGTCTAACCTACAACAGCTTGCATCGCCAGGGGCTGTAATGGGCATGCGCTTATCGTAGCAATCTCCGGAAACGAAAGAGGCAAAATCTTGCATGACGCATGATCGCGAACATTATGTTACTCTCAGTATCCAGTAAACAATAGTTTCACAGTTGGGGTGATCAAGAAAAATTTCTTGCCAGGATGATACGCTACGATGCATGTATGCCACCCGCTGTGGGGTGGTCGGGACCTCGTTATCGTAACATCGCCCACAATGCAGCGACACATCCGGGACTTTGCATGAGCTGCCGGCGCTAAACTTGAGAGCTAATTAGCTAAGCGTGCTTCCGACAATAGAGAAAATGGCCCGAAAATGTCTAGTGGGTATAGGTTGCGCTTGTTTTGTTCAAACTTCTTTTGATAAACTACAAGTATCATATGGCTTTTATAGAAGAAAGATCGGTTAAACCGTGTGGGCTGTTGTCTGTTGTTATGCACTTCTACGACATCTGTCAAATTTGACATAAAAGTTCGCCACTTCGGCATCTTGTTTGTATGAGAAAAGGGGGTTTGGCGCACTTTGAGGTGTAATATCTCTTTAAATAATTGCTGGAATCTTGTATTATAGGATTATGTTAACTCCACTGTTCAGAAAGCCTCGTGCAAATTTTCCAGGGGTTACAATAAGTGCAAGTACTGTCAAAACGCGAATTTCTAAAGTGCCTGCTGGGCATCTAGCTTTCTCTCCAAATTTATGCTTGATCGATCAAAATGGATCCAAATTTGAATAATTATTTTCGCAAACAAAAGAATGTTATTTCCCACAGGAGTAGTTCTTGTCGCGGGCCGGCTAGGGGCGGGCGCGTTGTAAAGGTCTTTCAAAACAACCTGAGACAATTTCACAGCACTTTTCAAACATTTTAAACTTCGAGCAACACTGAAGGGGAATGCCTATGTCTGTCATGACAACCCAATGCGCTGTCCGGGTCAGCGCGCGTCATTGACAGACCGCGCTTCTTTTTCAGCGCGTCAAATGTCTTTCTTCATGAAACTGCTTTCACAAAACAGCTAGATTAAAATACTGGCACATGAAGACAAAGACAAAAAGTGGCCTTCCTTAAATTAAGAGTCAATTGCTCGATTCACAGAGACAAAAACGCAATAGACAGGCCGGTTATTTTTGCGAATTTCCATAACGTTTTGCGCTCCTCTAGTCGCGTGTGACTTGCGCTTCACACTTCTTTGATTCGCGCATGAAGCTCGCTGTCTTCACTCGCCGTTTTTATTATTTGGGGGGAAAATTTATGTGATTTCGCGCGTTCCTCTGGCGCGTAACTGACCTTTCGCGCTCATCTCAACCCGCGCCTCGCGCTACTTTCAAGACCATTTAGTCTGCATGAAACTATTCAGATAATGTTTTTGATACACTGGACGTCTATGTCTTTATTTTCTCATAAGCTCTTCGATAAATCGCTCTGAATAGATTTGAAAAGGGAATAGTTGAAAGGTGGAGCAAGAACAAAAAATGCACAACGATAAGTATGAGCAAGTGATCCGCGCAGCATCGCACTCGCTATTTGGTAACGGTTTGATTGACATCCGTTAAGTCTGCGAAGGGACTAGAGTATTCCCAAAGCTTAATTGGTTGACCAATCACAGCCGACTAATTGTGTATATGCAAATTATTATACCGCGCATCGAGAAACGGGGCACTGTAAGCACATGTCGCGGAAGACGATGGCATTGTTGGCGATGAACCTGGATAAGCAGGGCGCGTCCAGGATAGACAACACATCATCAATGTCTTGGCAACCGCCTTTAACTTTCTCCTGATCAGGAACCCCATCCACATTAACCCAATGTCCGCTAAAACTGGAGGGAAGGGATCCAGATCACTCGCTATCAAAGTCTTTATCCGAATACCCCGAGACGGAATATCAAAACTCTGACCGCTTGACACACGTCTCCGCTTTACTGTTTGAGTTTGCAGAAACGGCAAAACGAAAGAGAAAAACCAACATCCTTAGGAAAAAAAAATAGTTCTAAAAGGAGGCAACCAAAAGATTCCCCCTCCCCCTCCAAAAAACAAAGCACTGGGTGAATGGGGTCCCCGATCAGGAGAGAGTAACTGCCCACGCCCGATAACGGCACGTCCACAGGCAGCCCAGAAAAAGGGCTAGCCCATGAGAGTTACTCACCCTAATCTGGAACAATAAAGTAAAAGAAGCCTAGGACACAGAAATCAGTTGATGACAGTAGTTTATCAGACGTCCTGAAATCATACAAAAAACAGTCGCCCAAGGTTCCACAAGGCTATCCGCTAACTCGGACAGAAAAGTCGTGAAATTTGAGATCATAAATTATGAGGTCCCCACTGGAAGCGACCACGTTTAAAGCGGGCTGTTGCCAAATCCGCAAACGAGCACGGCAACTCCACTGGAAGTGGCCAAATTCATGACAATAGAAACACTGAATACTAGCCGAGCTATTGGCTCTACGACTACGGAACAGAAACGGAGTTGCGCGCGGAACCGCCCGATTGAAAGATCTTTTCCACCTCGGCGACCCTACCCAATACTTTTCTTGGTCCTTATCTCCAAAGAGAAAGAAGGTCCCCATCACGGGCCACTGCCAATAACCGTAATATCTATAACGTCAGCGACCACGCTCACGGGTCCATGTCACTCAAAAATTAAAACGGTCTCGATCAGAGATGAACAACGGTCATTTTAAAACATCTGCGACCACGCTCACGGGTCTATATCACTGTCGTATAGAAAAATGGTCTTGATCACGGACAAACAACAATCATATTTATAACACCTGCGACCACGCTCACGGGTCCATATTACTCTCATATTCAAAATGGTCTCGATCACGGACTATCAACGAACATATTTTTTCATCTGCGACCACGCTCACGGATCCATATCATTCTCATATTCAAAATGGTCTCGATCACGGACCAACAACAATCATATTCATAACAGCTGCGACCACGCTCACGGGTCCATATTACTGTCATACTCAAAATGGTCTCGATCACGGACCATCAACGAACATATTTTTTCATCTGCGACCACGCTCACGGGTCCATATCATTCTCATATTCAAAATGGTCTCGATCACGGACCAACAACAATCATATTCATAACAGCTGCGACCACGCTCACGGGTCCATATAACTGTCATACTCAAAATGGTCTCGATCACGGACCATCAACGAACATTCTTTTTTTCTACGACCACGCTCACGGGTCCATATCACTCTCATATTCAAATGGTCTCGATCACGGACCAACAACAATCATATTCATAACAGCTGCGACCACGCTCACGGGTCCATATCACTCTAATATTCAAAATGGTCTCGATCACGGACCAACAACAATCATATTCATAATACCTGCGACCACGCTCACGGGTCCATATTTATACTGTCCTACTCGAAAAGAAAGCGACCACGCTCACGGGTCCATATCATTCTTATATTCAAAGATGGTCTCGATCACGGACCAATAACAATTATATTCATCACATCTGTGACCACACTCATTGGTCGACGAAGGGCCAACAATATTCATATTTCTAACGTCAAGAACCACGCTAGGGGTTCACGGTCACTCCAATATTCAAAAAGGTCTCTGGCCGCAAAATAAAACTTCAATGACCCCGCGACCCTAGCGTAAAGTCCATTCGGGACTGGGATCCAATTTACAGACATTATTATGAGGAAAAGAAAACGAACTTAATAGCCAAAACGACGTCATTTCGCTATAGAACAACAATATCCGACCGCTAATTTAGGAGGCTAGCGAGCAAAATAACTTACTTCAACAGCGGGCTGCGCGGCCGCAGGAATAATAGCATCATCTTGGCGTTCGACATCCGCCACGGCACGTTGAACGGCGTCTCCCTCAAGTTGGAGTGGAAGTCCTTGTCCCGCCATAGAAAAGTCTTGAAGGAAGGATGTTTCAGCCGGGGTTGATAACAGCAATAAGCCACGAGTAAGCATTTCGGATTTCTTGCTCAAGGACCTCAGTGAGATTATGAAAGCGTCCTTTTCCTTTTATATGACCCAGTAACCAATAAGACGAGCCGTTGAGCCCCGCAAACAACAACTGCGCGGGAGGAATGTCATTAATGACACCACCTCGGCAGAACATACATATTCAATGACTTTGCATAGTAACGTATGTAGGGTTGTAGGAGATGCTGTCGTGACACCTAAGTAACGCTCTTTTACCGGAAGTGACAGTAGCCGGAAGTCACTAAACAGGAGTGCAGAATTTAAAATATGCGTGCATAAATTTGCATGCAAAATCGTGACACAAAACATAAAAATAATAATAACAAGAGGCTCCTAGCAGCCTATACTCATGCGCATGCGTAAGTTAGTTTCATGATATATTTTAAACATGATAAGAAGATGTCCGACATGGCGGAGAGTACTCCTTTCATCCAGTCGTCGTTCCTCCAAACCACGTTGTTTACTATTGATTGTTTTGGAAATGAAGGCTGTACCACAAAAAGTCTTATATACAGTTATTTCAATTAACGTTGTCGGATGAAAAAAGCTCAAAGCCAAGACTGCAAGGTAGTATGGGATTTATATGCATAAATTCACCACAACTGCTATTAACAACTATCCACACTACCTTGCGGTCTTGGCTTGTAGGCTTTGAGCTTTCATCCGACAACGTTAATTGAAATAGCTGTATACCAAACATGAACATTGCTAATGTAAGTAGGTTTGTAGAAGACGCTGTCGTGACACTTGAGTAACGCTCTTTTACCGGAAGTGAGAGTAGCCGGAAGTCACTAAACAGGAAGTATAGTGGCAAAGCTATGAACCGGAAGTGTACAATTTAAAATATGCGTGCATAAATTTGCATGCAAAATCGTGACACAAAAAATAAAAATAACAAGAGGCTCCAAGCAGCCTATACTCATGCGCATGCGTATAAGAAAGTTTTTGTGATATATTTTAAACATGATTACAAGATGTCCGACATGGAGAAGAGTTACTCCTTTCATTCAGTCATCGTTCCTGCAAACCACGTTGTTTACTATTGAATGTTTTGGAAATGAAGGCTGTACCACAATGAAGCCAGTGATTCTTCTCAGTCTTATATATACCAAACGTATGTAGGGTTGTAGGAGACCCTGTCGTGACACTTAAGTAACGCTGTTTTACCGGAAGTAAGAATAGTCGGAAGTCGCTAAACAGGAAGTGTAAATGGCAAAGCTATGAACCGGAAGTGCACAATTTAAAATATGCGTGCATAAATTTGCATGCAAAATCGTGGCACAAAAAATAAAAATAACAAGAAAAACGGAGCCGAAACCTTACCTCATGCCGCTTCGCGCATGAGTAATAAAAATAATAATAAGAGGCTGCAAGCAGCCTATACTCATGCGCATGCGTAAGAAAGTTTTATGATACAGTGTAAATATATATATAATGTAAACATGATAAGATGTCCGACATGGAGAAGAGTTTATCCTTTCATTCAGTCATCGTTCCTGCAAACCACGTTCAATGTTTTGTAAATGAAGGCTGTACCACAATGAAGCCAGTGATTCTTCTCATGCCGCTACGCGTACGAGTAATAACAAGAAAAACAGAGCCGAAACCTTACCTCATGCCGCTACGCGCATGAGTAATAAAGGAGGATACTACCATCTTCCCGGCATGCACTTCAAACAAACTATATTATCAAACGGCGGCGACCCGCAAGCAGCTCATTTTACACAGACGCCGTTGAGATTGGAAGTCAGTTGGTCGTTAAGCGGAAACCTTTCAAAAGAAATCTTCTATTACCTATTTAGTATTCTATTCGCTTTTACAGGAAATCTTTCATTTCAGGTTATATATTCTACAGTTTCTTCTCAAAGCCGCTGAGAAACTTAGACGGGCCGAAACCCTCGCATTTTCGATTGACTTCGATTGACTTCGATTGGCATCGCGTGGCCGAGACTCATCTCTTCATACATTCGTGGAATCAATAAACCTTTTCGCCATTTGAAAACAGTGCCGGCTTAAATTATTAGACATATCCGTATTTGCTTGCCTTGAGCTATTGAATCTAACACGCGCGAACAGAGCCTTTCAATTTTGTAGAATTGTAATACACATTTAAGTACGGATTAAACCGGATTTTATTCTGCAAACATAACAACTGCATGTGACTCGTCTCCGACGTTTTGGTTCCCCCGCATCCAGTCCATAATAATCTTTTGGGGTATCCCGGAATACACTACAACCCCTCTTTCTCTAAGAATAAGACCTTAAAGCATAATTTCAACGTGCTAACATAAACTGTTCGACGTGAGTTTCAATAAACTGTTCACTCCGCACAAATATACTGTTCAATCGTTCAACATAGTAATCTAATCTCTCTCCCTGGTTGGTCTATCTCGTGGCTCTGCTGTCCTCCCAGTGATATCTCCCTCGGTAACGCCATCTTCAGTGACTTGTTCACCCGTGGCATCAGCCTCTCTCAGGTACTTTTTTACTTCAGTTACATTTCTTCGCAGGTTGGCTCCTTCAAGAGACGTCACTACGACTTCATTTCCATATTTTCTGCTAACCTTGTAAGGCACGTCTTCAAACGTGGTCGATAACTTGTTTTCTTTTTTTTTTTGTTTCAACAGGACATGATCACCCAACTCTATGCCACTTTCCTGAGCTCTTCTTTTCTCGTCTGCGTAGTCAGCTCTACTTTGTTTCTTCTCTGCGTCCTTGTCCCTTGCTTCGCTGTCAGTGTACTTAGACCTTCCCAGCTCAGGAATCTTTGATCTGATTTCTTCGTTAAACAACAGCTTCGCTAGTGTAACTCCCGTGCTGCTATGCGGTGTCGTCCTGTAGGCTGTCAAGAATTTTCGCAGCTCGGTCCAGAGATTCTTCTTTTCTGCTTTGGCAATTCTAAGGACTTTGAACAGACTTCTATTCTGTCTCTCCACCTCCCCGTTAGCCTGGGGCCATAATGGGGTCGAGGTCTTGTGTTCAATGTCATTCTCTGTTAAGTAACTTTCAAATTCTTCAGATACAAATTGTGCACCATTGTCTATTTTCAGCGATTGCGGCAGTCCATGGGTGCAGAAAAACTTCTCCAAGCTCCCGATAACTTTGGCAGATGTCACTGTTGTCAGAATGTCTACATCGAAGTACCGACTGTAATAATCAACTAGAACAAGTATATACTCTCCTGAAGGTAAAGGCACCATTAAATCTGTTGCTAGATCAGTCCAAGGTTGGCTTAGAAATTCTGTTTGTTTCAAGGGTTTCGGTGGGGTGGGTAGTCCAACTAGCTGGCAGCCATGACAGATCTTACACCGATCCTCCACTTGTTTGTCGACTCCAGCCCACCAGACTTTAGTACGGAGTCTTTGTTTGGTCTTTACCAGCCCTTGATGACCCTCGTGTGCTAAATTTAGTACCTTTTCACGTAGTTTTGATGGGATAAGTAACCTTGTTCCTCTTAGTACCAATTTGCCCAAAGTGCAAAGTTCGTTTCTTACAGCTTTATACACTGGTGGAACATTGTCCCGGTCTCCCATCGAAATACATTCTCTTAGCTGTGATATCTCTGGATCAAGTGCAGATTCTTTTTCAATCTCTCTTATGGGTATTGCTACTGCCGCTGATACCTCTGCTACAAAACGAACAAACTCTTCTGCATCATTACAGCCACTCATTCCTTCCCCCTCAACAAGCCGTGAGAGTGAGTCAGCAATGTTCTGTCTGCTCGGTATATACTGTACGCGGAATTTGTATGGCTGAAGTCGGAGTACCCACCGCTCTATTCTTGCCGAATTGCGGGAATTGCTTGAGTAAATAACCTCTAAGGGCTTGTGGTCAGTTAACAGCGTGAAGTCCACCCCATACAGATACATGTGGAATCTTTCACACCCCCATACAAGGCCCAGTGCCTCTCTCTCTGTCTGTGAGTACCTGCGTTCCACTTCTGTTAAACTACGACTAGCGTATGCAATCACACGCTCTTGACCTTGTGTGACCTGGATTAGGACTGCACCGAGGCCTACGGGGCTCGCATCTGTGATAAGCTTTGTTTCCTCTGCATTGCTGTCAAAATAAGCCAGTGTCTCTGCACGCCCAAGGCTACTCTTCAGGGCATCAAAAGCAGTTTGTTGTACTGCACCCTACACAAAAGGCACATCTTTCCTTGTTAACTCTCGAAGTGGCTCTGTGATACTCGCTAGATTAGGGATGAACCGGGCACTAAAGTTCACTAATCCTAAGAAACTGCGCACCTCGCCAGCATTTTCAGGCTCCTTAGCTCGGACAACTGCTTCAACACGTGACTCCGTTGGGCCGATTCCTTTGCTTGACAACAGGTATCCCATAAATGTAAGTTGTGACATCCTGAATACACACTTTTCCTTGTTCAGGGTTAGTCCCTTCTCATGAATACACTCCATGGTCTTCCGCAACCGACTGTCGTGCTCTTCAACTGTACGACCATGGATAATGATATCATCATGTATGTTGTAGGCACCCTCACACCCTGCAAGCGCTTGTTGGATAGTATGCTGATATAACTCTGAGGCGGAGCTGATGCCGAACATAAGGCGTTTGTATCTATACAACCCTTTGTGAGTGATGAACGTAGTGATAGTTCTGGACTCCTGTTCTAGCTCAATCTGGTGAAAACCCCATTTAAGGTCCAATTTACTGAACATTGTGCTGCCATTCAGGTGGTACAAAACATCATCTACACTGGGTATCGGGTGGCGCTCCCTCACTATAGCCTCATTAGCTTTCCTCATATCTACGCAAAGCCTGATTTCTCCTGTGGGCTTGGGAACCACGACTACAGGACTTACCCAAGGGGTTGGGCCTTCAACGGGTTCAATGATATCAAAGTCAACAAGTTCATTGAGTTTCTGTTCAATTTTGTCTCTTAGCCCAAAGGGTGGCGTTCTCAGTTTCTGAGCAACTGGTTTAACTGATTCATCAACATGAAGCTTTGCTTGGAAATCTTTAAGCTTTCCAACACCATCAAAACACTCAGCAAAATCTCTAAATAAGGTCTCTTCACTTACAGTGTTTATCTCAATCTTTAATATGCCCAACTCTTCAAACGTTTGACGGCTGAGTATTGCCCTAGCGTTCTCTTCCACAACAACAAAACACACAGTACAACGTTTATCTTTATAAGACAGTTCAGTTTCAAACTCACCAGCTGTAGTAAGTGGTTCGGCAGAACCATAGGAGTACAATTTCCTGCTTGATCTCCTCGAGTTACATTTAATGTGGTTAGACTTAAGCATCTCCCATGTTCCTCTGTCTATAACATTGCACGTCGATCCAGAATCAACAAGGACTTCTTTTAACTTTACTCCCCAAGCTCAATGTCTACGGTTGGCACTGTTCTTTCACGACCACATGTCTGAACAGTGAAGGCAAATTCGCCATCTTCGCTAACTTGGCGAATGTCTCCTTTCTTGGATCTGTCTTCCCGTTTTGTCTTGTAAACTTTGGCGAGATGCCCCACTTTTTTGCATTTCATGCAGGTTGCTAGCCTTGCCTTGCATTCTGGGTCATTTGAGAAATGTCCCTCAAGTCCACATCGATAACAATTCCCTCTTCTAGCTGGTCGTGCCTTACACTCTGGGTCGTTTGCGAAATGTCCCCCAAGTCCACATCGATAACAATGTCCTTTTTTCCGTCTCCACGACTCGGAGTGTAGATCTTCCAAAACGCTCACATTTTCACCCTTCGAATCACTTTCAATCAACCTTGCCTGGCTTTCAGCTGCTTCCATGGATCTAGCAATGTCCCGGGCTTTCTGGAGAGTGAGTTTTCCGCTTGTAACCGCAAGGAGTTTCTTACGAAGATCGTGTGACCGACACTTACCGATTAACTGATCGCGAATCTGTTCTTCTTTAGTTGTTCCAAGTTCCAAGTTCCAATTTTCTGCAAGCTGAAATAATCGGGTCACAAATTGGTCGGCTGTTTCCGAATCCTCTTGTCTAGCTTGGCGGAACTGGTGTCTCTCGAATGGAACGTTTACTTGTGGTAAGAAGTGTGCATCTAGCGACCTCATGGCTTTCGCGTATTCTGTATCGTGTTCAGGAACCGGTCCGGGATCGGCTAGGGTATCGAAGATATCTTGTACATCTTGTCCGGCACAGTGTAACAACATGGCCTTTCTCTGTGAATCCTTTGTAATTCCATTGGCCTCCAGAAAAAACTCAAAAGATTGTTTCCAACGCCTCCAGCGGGGTCCAACGGTCGCCGGGTTGCCCGTACAATCGAACGCATTTAAGCTACCAAATTCGATGTTTACGGCCATCGCTTCGTTCTTGGCAATCAATAAAGTTCCTTGTTCATCCTCGTCGCCAGTTGTAGAATTCTAACACACATTTAAGTACGGATTAAACCGGATTTTATTCTGCAAACACAACAACTGCATGTGACTCGTCCCCGACGTTTTGGTTCCCCCGCATCCAGTCCATAATAATCTTTTGGGGTATCCCGGCATGCACTACAAATTCTCCGCTCACAAAAACAAAACCACAGATACTCAATTTCAACTCAACTAGGACTACTCAGCACGCGACTGTCCTGCTGTGTCTGTTTACGGCTTTGTTTATATTTTCAGTTCTAAGTCAACCGTGAGTCGCTTTTCTCGCTATTTTCTGACCTTTTTAGGTACGAATACTAATCATTTATCTTTATTTGATTTTCACCTTAATTTTTTTACTGTGATCGATCGAATCGGACCGCAAATGCAAATAAATCTTCTCACAAACGACACGCCGAATAAGTTTACCTTCAACCACGATTAAAACAGACAGCCACCGAAATAGATCATATTCACCTTCAAAATTTGAGATGAAATCGTGGAGTCAGTTGGAGTCAATTAGGTTTTCGATAAAGTTTAAGCCTTGAATGACTGGATTTGGTTATTATTTGGCTATTGACTCCATTTTTTTGTATCGATCCAACCAAAGACTCCACTAGTGATATGTGTACCCCAACTTGGGATACGCATATTACTAGTCAACACCTTGCTTATACTACACAAATAAAAATCGGCTCCTGCTAATATTCGAGGCATCTCTTTCAACCCTAGTTTTTTCTTGTCATTACGGGCTCTGAAACAGCGAGCGTCCCTCAAGCGTCTTTGGAAACTAACAACGCTGAAGACTCTGCTCAACCGAGTGCTCTTTCCTCGGATACGTCCTTATCAAACGCTGAAACTTTGCAGTTATTTTCCCAACTTTTGGACGTCAAATTTGATCAAAAGTTCGCCGCATTTAAGCGGGATCTCGAGGACAAAGAAGCTGCCACACAATCGCAGCTTAAGAAGCTGAAAACCGAATCGAAAGCGTCAAATTCCTTTACTTTCAAGTGAAACAAAGTACAGTACGAACTTAACATCTCTTTGCACGACTTAGTGGACGGTGCCATTAAGAACATATCAAAAGGAAACCTTTCAGCAGCGATTTCCGGACTTGAATCGGTAAAGGCACTTATTACAAAACGAAACAAGCTTATTCGCTTTGCGGACAAGAGTCCCGCGGGGTGGACAGCCGTTGAAGAGTACGAATCAGATGAGTTGGCGGAGGATTCTGAGGATGAAAAGAGGCTTCGTTCTGCAGAAAGATCCGCGAGAAGAAGCGTAGGAATTCGTCTGTCCGACTTAGCTATACAAGTAACCGTCAGCCATCGAGTGATGTTTCTTCTGCTGGGCCTTCCAATACTCTTCCTGTTAATCAGCAGCTTTTTCGTGGGCAGTCCTTTCGTGAGCGTCGACCTCAACCTTCGGACAAGTGCTTTAGTTGCGGACTGAGAGCCAGCCACCTTAAAGGAACCGTTGCAGTCCCTTCAACCAGCAAGGCCAGTCTAAGGCCGCACACTGACGACAAACACAAAGTTGCATTACGGAGATTAGGGAGAGATGAGTATAATTTACTGAATTTGGTTACATGTTTAAATGAATCTGATCCAGTGGAACTTGCCGAGAACTCTGTTGATGCGTCTGATTTATCTAGTGATTTAATAAGTCCCGAATATCAGGAGGGAGTTTCTATCGTTAAAGTTAAAGGTAGTCTTAAGCGCAATGTAGCTTTTTGGGAGCATATAGGTGCTTCTCGTTTCATTCGCGATACTATTGTATATGGGTATAAGATCCTCTTTATTTACACTCCACCCGCAGCGAGCTTTGGCAATAATCGATCAGAGCATAGTGAATTTGTGGAACAAGCTATTTCTGATCTCCTTATAGCAGGCTCAGTGGTTGAATGTGGGTGTGCCCCTACTGTGGTTAACCCCCTATCCGTTTCCATTCAGGCTAATGGTAAGAAAAGGCTTATATTAGACTTAGATATCCTAATCAATTTGTTAAGAAATCCAAGATTAAATTCGGGGACGCGAAAACCATGCTTTATTCCTTTATCGATTGTTCTCATAATTGGCTATTTTCCTTTGATATCAAATCTGGTTATCATCATATTGACATTTTCCCCCAGACCAAGAGTTTTTAGGCTTTTCCTGGTCTAAGGATGGGGTTATTCGATTTTATAAATTTACTGTTTTGCCATTCGGCATTTCCACCGGACCTTATATTTTTACAAAAGTTCTGAGGCCCTTAATACGTTATTGGCGTCTCCAGGCTATTAGAATTGTTGTATATTTGGATGATGGCCTAGGCGTATGTTCAACATTTCCTGACTGTTATTCCCAGTCTATGGCTGTAAAATCAGATTTGTTCCAAGCGGGCTTTGTAGCTAATAGTGTTAAAAGCATATGGGTCCCAGTTCAGTCTCTCAGATGGTTAGGCTATCAATGGGATTTAAAGCATAATTTGTTATCTATTCCTGTAGACAAAATCGACAGGCTACTAGCTGGTATTGACGTTGTGCTCCTTCAAAGTAGATTACCAGCCAGGTAACTGGCCTCTGTCACCGGAAGTATTATTTCTAATATGCTTGTTTTTGGCAATGTGTGTATTGCTGATGACTAAAAGCCTACACAGGGCTCTCGATCGCAGGCAAGGGTGGGATTCCTGTGTTGAATTAGACCCATGCGCTCGCAATAAGTTAGAGTTTTGGAAGAATAACGTTTGTAATCTGAATTGTAGGTCGTTTCTCAATGCTGTTCGTAAGCCATCTCGCATTGTCTATTCAGATGCTAGTAACACTGGCTGTGCTGCCTTTATTGCCGCGGATTAAAAAATATCCGGATACGTGATGACGGGGCCTTATTCCAAGTCTTATTACGTGTTTACAGTTGAACTTGGCGAAAGAAATCGACCTTGCCGCCAAACTCGCACAACGAGGCTCACAAAATGTTGTCCTTTTCGCATGCTCTGTTGACAACATTTAAAGAGGAGCCCTGGGTACTAGAGCGAATCCGGATACGTGTGGACGGGCAAATACGATTCGAATACGCTACGTGTGGATGCGAATATTTTCTAATCCGCAACAAAAACGTTGCGGATTCAAAAATATCCGGATACGTGTGGACGGGGCCTAAGCATAACAAAAAAGTCTTCTTCACCTTCGACGCCATTTTGATTGTTGCATAGCGTGCCCGCTAAACGCAGCAGTTACGTGGATGAGTGCATGCGCGAGAGGCTAAACAAGTTGCAAACTTGTTTTACTGGTTCAAAGTTAATTTAGTCGTCCATGGCGCTGGACGGCGGCTCGATTAAAAGAACTGACGGTTACTCGCAGTGGTTTCTCTCTCGTTCTGCGTTGCTCGGAGTAAATGGTAAATGTAGCCTGCTGTAGAAGCGTATTTTAAGGGCGAACGAGAGTTGAGTTCAACCGTGGATTGGAGAGAGTCAAACGACGCGGCCAATTTGAAAATTCAGTAATCCACCAAAAAACGCTTGCACTGCAGTCTGATATGCTTTTAAATGTTGATTTTTTTTAATAAAGAAAGAACAGAGTTCCAAACATGTCAACCATGAATCGAACGACCAACAGTAGAATTTGCCCTACATGTATACACAGTATTGCTACAATCCTCAGTCTCACGAGAGCATTCAGGCTATTTAACTTACCTGTTGTCGTAGTTGGAGACGGCGATGCCGCTAAAAATAGAAGAAAGAAACATTTTAGATCAATAACAACTACAAGCAGCGCTATTGACGAATCAAGTTTGGAAAACATCACATCCTTCCATAAGAGAATCATCAAAATTTTGCCTTCACTACACGGCCAGATAAACACAAGGCTGGGAGGCATGGGTAGTTGGTCAGCCAGACCCACGATACATTTTATTGATTGACAAAGCACTGTAATATTGCAATAAATCGAAACGCACTAGAGCCAAGTAATTTAAAAGATATTGTATTTGGAGAACTTTATCAAAGAACAATGAAATTTACCGTAGTTCTTATATGGAGTATTACTTAAAGTTCCTGTAATTTTAATTTTCTTTTATAAACCAAATGAATGGCAGCGCGCCTCTTTTATAGATTGATAGTACAATCTCTCCTTACGGACACCTCTACAAATCCGGACATTTCTTCATTACCGACAGTTTTCTTGGTTCCGAAGTTATCAAACTTCATAGAACCCCTACCTCTACAATGTGGACACTACTATACTGCGGCAATTCAGTCTGTCCCTTTGATTCTGTATAAAGGAGGTTCGACTGTACTTTTATTTCTTCCGAGAACGGGATATACTTGCCTTTCTCTCTAACAGATTACTTTGAAACGGGGTGGTCCCTTTTCTCTTATTTTATTTATTCCTAAGTCTTCAGGCTAAATAACTTTGACACTGTAAATAAGGTTTATTACTCACATCAAATCAAATAATATCAAATCGATAGTATGTTCAATAGTTATCTATTTATCATATAACTACAAAAATCATTGTTCAATATAAAACATCTCACATCTCTCAATACGTTCTAATCTCGTTGCCAGGGTGCTCTCTCTTAGAACCCTGGAAACGGCGTGAAAACTTTTTATATGTGAAAATATGTACATTAATAAACATCATCTAGCTAGATAACACTATTTCAGTTTAGATACCAAACTCACACAGTTGCGTTGCCAAATGAAAAAGTGCGAGCTTAAGATATACGTTCCTTTTTTGTATGACACTTCAATGGCAACTATACTCACGTACAAGACTGAGGAATGTCCGATTGTCATTTTTCCAATATTATGACCGCACGATGACTCCTTAAGTCTAGGTTAAGTAAAGACTAAACAACAACTTCACCCCTCATGCGCCTTAATCGGTTTTTATTACTTTTGAGCCATTTTGGACGGTTACCTAAGGTTTTGGAGAAATCCAGAAAGCCAAGACGGCAGATCCAAGAGGGCGGCTGTCAGAACTAATAACGTAATTTCCACGTCATATGATGTGATCGGCCCATTTTGCGGACAGCAAAGAAAACAGGGCTAAATAGGATTAATATAAAAAGGGTCAGATTAAAATAGTTTACCTCATGTGATCGACCGAGCGAGTGTTATTTCGGAGTGTTTTAGTTGTTGTTGTCCCCATTCTTCTAACCGGGGAGTCAGAGGTTTTTCTAGCGGTGCTCTTTTCTGGAGCACAAGACAACATTAGGTACGCTTGCGCGAGAGAGCCTCTGACACCCAGTCTCCCCTCACCCTAACAATCACACCTATTACTACGTGATTAAGACTCCGGGCTTACACTTGTTTAGCGGTCTTTTTGTGGGACTTATTTTCAGACAGGCTTGCGCTCCTCGATGTGCGATAAGAACCATATTTATATTCGGGAGGACTTATGTATCTAATGTTTTGGGCCTATTTTTGCGGTACTTTGGAAGCATTTATGATCAGCCTGTTTCAGCAACGTCAGTCCTTTTCGCTAGTTCTATTTTCCTCGAGTTTACAATATTGCATGCATGCATGCATGTTGCGTTTCTTAGGCCTTCACTACTACGCTAGCAAAATGTGTTGCGTGACGACCTGAAAGAAGGAATACATTTACTTTTCCGTGTGACAGAAAGTTCAAATTAAACTTTTGCTGTTTTTGTTTCTGAAGATGTCTTAGATTTTCCAAGATACATCGTAACCTAAGGAGTCGGTGATTTTTCGTCAGTGGGCGCTTCACCGCCCTGTGCACCTGCCGCGTCATCTCCCTGTGTACTTGCTGCCTCAACCTCCTTGCCATATTCAGATGTTTGCCATGTATAGGTAAAAAGCGTGTGAGCCCTTTGCTTTTCTGCGGAGCCAGTCATTTCATAAAAGTAACATAAACCAAATACGATGCACCAGATTATCTGCAAAGCAATTGCATTGTTGTTTTAGTACTCTCAAAGTGCAGGAGCGTAAACTATATTATTACGCACCGTTTATCAAGCAAAAATGCTATATGGATCGTGTATCTGGAGCTCGACAACGCGGACTAAAAACATCGAACGGGTATACAAGCTACAAAAACGAGCAGCTCGTGTCATTCTAGATGAGGACACGAGACAAAGGAGTGCGATACTTTTTTCAGAACTGTAGACTAATTTTTAGGCGTATTATAGACGAGTGTAACTGTCCAAGCTACATAACGCAGTTGTTACTCGTTACAACAGGTCAAGGGAAGGGGGAAGAACTTTCCAAGTTAGCGGAATAAAGCTGTGGAACAGTATTCCTATGGATATAAGGGAAAAAGACACGACTGGTTCTTCTAAGTCTGCTTTAAAAAAATATTTCTTAGCTTAGTCTTTTCCAATTTTTAACTTATTTTTGATTCAATTTTAAGTTTTAATCTAGTTTTTATTTTATTTTTAAATCATGTACATAATTTTTTTATCTTTTAGTAACATCGGACTTACCCTGGGTGCCAGAGGTTTTTATTTTTTAGTGAAAACGGCGAGTTTGAGCGGCGAAGCCGCGACTACGAGGCGCAACGCGCCGAGAAAAAATAAAAACCTCTGGGCACTCGAGTACACAGCCTCATTTCCATGCGATTTGTGGATCGGATATCCTACCAAATCGGTTTTAAACCGTGGGGACCAACGCGTGTCTGTTTGTTTATATTAAATCTGGTGACAATATTCCGCGGTCGAGACAGAAATATTAAATCAAATCCACTCCAGTGGAAAAGATACATCGATGACATTTTTTCACTGTAGAGTGTTGAGAAAAAGGAGATAGAAGATTTTATTGTCCTTGCAAACAAAAATTAATCTCAGACAAAGAAGTAAACTTTCTGGATACAACCGTTTTTAATGGCGATAGATTTAACAAACAAAGAATCCTTGATATCCGAACGCAATTAATCCAGTACACCTATTTCTCTTCCTGTCACCTACCAGTGGTCAGCGAAATCGTTCAGCGAGAATACCTGCAGCTCCAAAGCACGCCACCGTGCTAGAGATAAAAATTAAATAGAGATAAAAATTTTCCCCGTTCAAACAAAACTCGAAAGGTCACACTCCACGATAACACGAATTAATAAGTCGTGTCTGGCCTGTCAACACTTCTTTTCAAGACATCCTTGCGCTGAATAAATTTCAATAGCGCTTCTTTCTGAACTGGCTTTAGTTCTCTGATATTTTGAAAATTTGGATACTAAAGAGTAATCCACAGCGTTTCTTAAAGATCGCAAAAAGCCGCAATCTCTATCTACGTTCGCCATTGTTGTTTGCGTGGCTTCACTTTGGGAAACCGGTTTTTCACGCGCCCGTGGCGAATTGTTTTGGTCCAGCCAATCGAAGTTGCTGTTGCATCATTAACTCCCGGTGGAGTCTGGAAACAAGTAGGAGTAACCAATCAGCGACCTAGTTCAGATTCTGAACTAGATCCTCGCATGGAAATGAGGTTGTATATTCGAGTGACCAGAGGTCTGTCTCGCGAGCTTCTTCTAACCGTTTATGCGGTTAATTTCACTCATGATATTCAGAGAACGGACCTCTGGATCCAGGGTGCATCGGACTGCATTTTTATTTGTAAAATATTGTAAATTTTAAGATGGAGGGCCACAGGTTTGTCAGTGAAAACTGTTATGTGTTACCCTCTTTAAATAAAGTTGACTTACTTACTTAAACCCTGGGTTAAAACAAATCAATAACAAGCAAAAATAAACCGAGATTGATTGGTTGTACATGATCAAGTAGTTAACTGTGCAAGAGAGGCCAGAGCGAAGCAATGCAGTAGATTAAGCAGTTACAACGTGAGTGGGTAAAGCATTCCAGTGCGGGACAGTTCTAACAAATAAGGAGTACTTATGAGCGTTTACAAAAAAGAAATACGTGAAATACTGGCGAAACTGGTAAGGGTGTCAGAGACTGGCTCGAGTGTGGAGCGTTTGGCTGATACTGTCTTCAAGGTCACTTAGGAATTTGATGTTAACTTCGGGGGACGAGACCTTATAGAACATTGTTAGGTCTTTAGCCCATCTCCGTGACCTTAGGTCTTGGCATTTCAATGATATTAACATGCTGGTTACGCTGTTGTAGCGGCTGAGTTGTTTTGAACGAAACGAGCGGCGCTGAACAGCTTCTATAGACTGAATATCTTTCTGCGTATATGGTCACCAGGCTGTTGTCGCATACTCAGTGGTCGGTTTTACCAAGCCCATCTTTCACGGCCCGGGGTGCACAATGCCAGGTTCCTCTGCAATATGCCGAGTATTCTATTGGCTTTCTTTTTCACTATCAATGCCTGTTTGGACCAGCTTAACGTGCACGTAATGTGTACCCCAAGGTACTTCTGGGATGTGACGCCCTCTAAGGGTGGGCCACTGAGTACATACATGAATGGATATGCCGTTGGCGCTTCAGAGTGATACATTGTAGACATCTTGTAGCATTTGGATGGGGCAAAGTTCATTTGCCAAGTGGAAGCCCATTTTTCTATGTGGGACAGACCATGGTATAGGATATGTACATCGGCAGGCGTCTGTATGTGGCGGAAGAGAACGCTGTTATTTGCATGTCTATTCGCAGTTCAAATATATGATTTTCATATACAGCTGTTTCGAGAAAGGTTGTCGGAAACAGTGTAAACGTGCACGCGACAATCTCGAAAAATAATATGGGATATGATCAATGAATTTTAATAAGTCAAATAAATACATGAAACCCGTGATGCCTCGTCCGTACGGGGACGATCTAAGATGGCGGGCCATTGGAATAAATGAGTTTTTAGGATATAGCGTGGATGACTACCCACAATACCTTTCTAGATTGTCGCGTGCACTTTTACGCTTTTTTCCGACAACCTTTCTCGAAACAGCTGTATTCACATTCATAAATATTCACTATTATCGGGTATATTACGAACTCACAAGTGACCATCTATCCATGTAGTTTGATAGCTCAGTGGATAGAGCATTGCACCGGTATCGCAAGGTCATGGGTTCGAATCCCGTTCAAGCCTGAATTTTTTTCAGGTTGCTTTTTCAACTGCTAAAGTTGAGAGCATACTGCGAGGATCACAAATTTCACTCATGAACATTTCATCGTTTCATAAACTTCCAGGGAACTGCGTTATCGTTGTGTTGTTATACTTAACGGGTAAATCAAGTCCTTATGGGCAGCACTTTTGCAGACAGCCAGACCGGTCCGCTTTTCAAAAGGGACAGACGGAGTTGAATCAATCATTATTAATTTTTGTTAGCTTTTGTCATTAAACTGTTCAAAATATAAATTGTCGGATTTTTTTTACGACTATAGATTTTGTAACTTCAGGAGAAACAGAAAAGAAATAAAAAACAACTCGCACACAGTTTCTTTAACAAGGGATATCAGGGGATATCAGGTGACCTGATATCCCTAAGGTATGAGGGGTATGATTTTGGACAAATGTCAATATTTCAAGGTTGCTCTCCCTTATAATTGGGTTTAAAGCACTGAGGTTATCAGGATAATAAACTAAATTTTATCACGAAATGCTCTAGTCCAGTTAGGTCATTTTATACCAACTATTGGTCAGGCACATTTAGATTCTCGGTAGTAAATACCTAGGTATTATAACTTATTCAGCTTATTTGACAAATGCGGTTGCCTTTTGGTTACAAAGTGGAGCCTTTATTTCAAGACATTAAGTAACCACTTAAAATAGTTTCAAACACTATTTGATAGTAATAGCCAGTTTATTACATTTATGGTCAAAATATATTACATTTACGATGAGTCTGATTATTACATTTATGGTTAAAAATGTATTACATTTATGGTTAGTCATTTATTGCATTTATGGTTGATTCTTATTACATTTATGGCGGGTGAGTATTACATTTATGGGTGATACAAGTGTAAGGGCAAGCGCGAAAGGACAGGCGACCATTTGGCTGAGAATCGTTTACTACAACGCGATCGTTGCCTTCTGTCGTTACGGAAATCACGAAACCAACAATGAAGCTTGCCCGTGATACTGTAAAACCTGCCTTTCAGGAGTAAGTCTCTCTACTATACCCTCAGGTAAACGTCCGATGCAAAACCCTTCAAATCGCTAAAATTCGCCGTTTTCAGCACAAGAATGACACCACACAACATTTCAGGTAAAAATACGTTTATTTTGATCTTGTATGTAAATATTCATCGCAGTATATTACGATAAGTGAACCTTTTCGATATTCCCATACATTTCCTCTAAATTTAAAAATACGAACAACGGTCACACAGTTCAAGGTGTGGCCCCCCTGTGGATAATCCAACAATGCGTGCGATTTGTTCTTGTTTTACGGCCAGACGACCATTATTCTCTCTCTTTTCTTAACCGAGGTGGTATTATTGCGATGTACGTGAGCCATAATTGAAGAAGGACGTGTTTTCACAAAATTCGCAATTTGCAACTGACAACAAGTTTGAAATAGGAACTCGCTCGCGTAACTTCCAACTTGCTCGAAGCAAACTGTCAATCAAAATACCAATGTTGCGGCGGAAGTTTGCAAAGTTGCCCTCAAAAGAACATCCGGTTTGACTGTAAGTGAAAGGTATTGAGCAGTGTGGGAGAGGGGGGACCTTTGATGATTGACGGTATTTCAACAATCACGGTAAAAATTCCATCCATCGGACGAGTAGTCCCTCATTTCTCTAAGGGATAGCCGAACAAGCGATAACGCGAGCGCGCGCGAAAATTATATTTACCCTTGAGGAGACGGGTCGCGCCTGCGCGTCAAGGGGTGGCGATTTTCGAGATCGCTTATCCGCTAACAACGAAAACTATAAAACAATTTCGAGGAAAAGAGTATTTGCTTCCGTTATTTACTTGGACAACGTAATGGCAGAATGTGAATATGGCCTGATAGCCAGCAGAAATAACAAACAATGAAAACTCAGTGACTAAAATATTTCGCTTGATTGGAAATATAGAAATGCAAATTTAACAGAAAATACAGTATTTCCATACTTGCCACTATGCCCTCTGTTTAAGCACAAAAAAAAAGTGTCTACAGTACTGGCCTTTGGCTAACTTACCTCGATTATTCCAAAGACAATGCCTCCAAAACCAACAAGCAAAAAGTCTCTATTCATCGTTTTAATGGCAACCGCGGAACATCCCTAACAATATAACACATGTAACAAGTCAAAGAAAGGAAGAGGAAATTTGAATCATTATTAAAAGAAACTTGTTTTTGAATGTAAAGTTGTTTACGGCCCCCATCTCCTTCTTCGATGATGACGTAACTGAAGAGAGAGGACCCTGGGAACGAGGTTGCGAAAAGTTTTGTTAACAGCGGGCACACTCCAAAAAGGCGGGAAAAGTGGCGTTGACAGGTGGACAGGCGGGCGAAGGAATGTTGACCTAATGTTGAAAGTCGTCAGTCTTTATTTTGCTCGAAAATAAGACTTCAATATGTAAAAAACAGTTGGCCACAGAGATATTATCATAATATACCACATGGAGACTTCACAAGAGACATTTTGGACAGAAAGGAGGAGTTTTTTGTTGTTGTTTCAAGTCGCTGGAAAGCTCAAATTCCCTGACACAGAAGGATGACAACAACTTCACACACAAGTAAGCTTTAATAATTTACGATAATTTTTTTAACTTGTTCCTTTGTTGTTTTTTAGCCTGCGAATACAAGTTATTTGTAGGCCACACATAAGAATTAAATCTCAAACATTTGAGTTGAATCCAAGACTCCTGAAACTACAAGAACTCGTGAATATAAAACGCTATACTTTAAATAGAAGATTCTTTACCCAAAAATTCATAGCGGCAAGACGTTTTACATAAAGCTTGTTATTTACGCAAAACTAAAATGTACGGGAATTTCTCCTCAATCAAAGATCGGTTTATTTGACTTTATTATATGTCGCAGCTTTGTTATCTGTGTTTTAGCAGTCCATTACGAAAGCCGAGAGGGACTTCAGACTTCAGACTTCGGACTTCAGACTTCGGACTTCAGACTTCAGACTTCAGACTTCAGACTACAGACTTCAGACTTCAGACTTCAGACTTCGCCCTCGGGCGTTCATTTTTGTTTCCTTTTGAAGACTGAAAAGTTCCTTTTCGTTGTGATTTTAGATGTAAAACGCATGTCAATTGCTTATCCAATTGCATAACCAACAGTTCGCATACATAAAGCTCACAACCGACGCTGTTAGTTGTAATCTATGGCTTAAAAGAAATCGATTACCTTGTCCACTTTTGATCTAAAAATAGTAGATTTGCATTGTACTGTCCTGTATACAGTTGTGGTGGCTTGCGACTGCTCTACAAATGTTTGCAACTTTAATGTACCATATTTTAGATTAAAAGTGGACAAGGTATTCGATTTCAACTGACAGCGTTGTCGGGGCTTTGATAGCAAGTCCGAAGTCCGAAGTCCAAAAGGTCCGAAGGTCTGAAAGTTGGAAGGTCGGAAGGCTTCGTAAAAAATATGGTACATTTAAAGTTGTAAACATTTGTAGAGCAGTCTCAAGCCACTACACCTGTAAACAGGAGTACATGCAGATCTACTATTTTTAGATTAAAATTGGATAAGGTATTCGATTTCAACTAACAGCGTTGTGGGCTTTGTGTATGTAACTGTAATTAGCCTAATTTTAATCGCATTCTTAACTTTTTTTACTGTAATATATATATATATATATATATATATATATATATATATATATATATTAATATTCATAATTTTCATATAGATATTTTTTTTTCATTAATTTTCGTTTGGTTTATTTAGAACCTTTACAAATAATAGTCTGAGAAAAATAAACGCTTCAAATGTGTCATGCGAGAGAAGCCGTAAAAGCCCGAGGATAAGTTAACGTTTGCAAAACTCTGGTCGGCTTTTTGTTGTTTCACAGAGCAGTCAAAGAATTGAGAAGTACATGTAAACAATTTAAAACATTGCATCATCCAGCTTCGAAACAAAAACAAATGTAACAAAAAACAAATGTAGTGCGAGAAACGCTTCAAATGCATCATGCAAAAGAAACCATAAAAGCCTGAGGTTAACTTTTGCAAAATTTGTTGCTTCAAAGAGCAGTCAAAGAATTGATGAGTAAACAAATTTAGAACATTGCATCACCCAGCTTCTCTTATTTCAAATAATGAATGCGTATTTGTGTCGTGCTAAGACATGTTTATTACTTCGAAACAAAACTTAGTTTATGTGAACGTTTACACATAAAATGCATGTCATGCATGGCCGCGAAACGTCACACATTTAAAACCAACATTTACATTGCTGTAGCATTTTCCTGAGTCTTAAAAGATCCCTTTGAAGTTGGGCCGCCAATCAATTTGAATTTCCAGGGCTTGAAGCCCTAGGCACTGGTCAGCGAAAATACCAACGAAAGTTTACAGCTTATGAATGGAAGGAAGGAGTGCAAATGTGCATATTTGCCACTTTTCTGCGATAACCCGTTCATTAGGCTTTGCATATTCACAAGTTAAAAAAGAACTTTATGGTTAAACACAAATGCTTGGATGCCTTGCATGGGGATGTGCATGAACCGGCATCCTTTGTGGGTTGAGCCACACCTTTGAATGTGGTATAAAAAAGGGAGATTTAAGTCAGTGTGTACAGATACGTGATAAGCTCCTAGGCACTGACCTTCCTGGCATTTTGGGTGGTCATTTACACGAAGTTTGAACATGTAGTTTAGCATTGTTACAACAGCTTCTTTGAAAATACCATTAGGAAGAAAAACATACCCTTTGTTTAATCTTGTCAATTTTAAACCCAAACCCACATGCATGCTTTTCTTCTATACAGCAGCTGTCTGGAACTTTGTCATATCTGTGGCCTCCGTATGTAGTATTTCGCCAGTCAACATAGTTGATTACTCCACAACATTTGTCCTAAATCATAATTACAAACAATGTAAAACCGAAAATAAGGTTAAATATAAAAGAAAAAAGTTGTTATTGAGGTTAAATTTCAGTCTGCAAAACAGGCTTGCTGGTTAGAGAAAGAAAGAAAATGCCCCCTTCTCTATGACTACCCTCTGAATCCTGTCACAAAGGCTTTTTTAAAAAAAAAATTAAAGTTAGAACAACGATTCTAGATGAGATGGCCAAGTTGAAATTGATAAAAAAATAACTATTTAATAAGGGAAACAGACAAGTCAGACAGGAGACTAAAAAATGTCCACTTCATTTCTTTATCCATTAAATGCTTCATAAATCGAACTTTGCCTCTCTTACAGATGATAATAAAAACATAATGTACCAACCTCTTTTTGCAATTTGTCAATATTTACAAGTGCTTGATACAGTCCAGTCTTCCCATATGTTCCTAACTTCTTTTTCAAGTCCATTTCAAATCCACTCTTCAGCTGCATAGAGTAATTAGAAAGCGACAAAATTATGCATCAAACATTTAAACTGTGTTCCCTCTTCAGCCCACAATAAAAGACAAACGTTTGTTGCCTATGGCACCCAGGCACTGCTAGAGCACAGCCCTAAAATAAGGATAATTACTGTTAGAAAGTAACGCAATCATTTGTTTATTTACATAAGGAGAAATAGTTTGCCTGAAAACTCAAGATTAATTAGAAATCATTTTAAAATTTCAAGCAAAAATATTTTTGTTGAAAATAAACCACTTATGGTAGTAGTTATGGGTGTCTAGGAGGGAAGTGGTCAAATTTCCCTAACCACACCCAATAGGGGATTTTGACTAGAAATTTTTTTAAATAGAGGGGATTTTGACTAGAATTATTTTCACAAATTTTTTGAATATTTTTTGGGAATTTTTTTTTGAATCTTTTTTTCAAATTTTTTTTCAATTTTTTTAAAATATTTTTTGGGAATTTTTTTCAATTTTTTTTCAATTTTTGATTAGTATATAGACGATTTTCAGTATCATATTTTTTCAATTTTTTTTTTCAAATTTTTTGGGAAGTCGTCGACATAAACTCCTCCTGGGGAATGAATTGGAGAAGGAGTCAAAAGTCCCCTGTCCTCCCCAGCACGGAAAGAAAAGAAGCCCACACAAGGATTCAAACTTCACAACAAGTTTTAATTGAAATCATCAACAAGAAAAACTTACAAGGATTAACGTTTTCTTCTTCTTTTCTTGAGTAACTTTCCGGTTCGGCCAAAACTTGTATTATTTTTGACAAGAGTTTCAAGATGTTCTTGCAAATCAGCGTAACGAGCAACGTGAAACGCAGTCAACTCCTTGCCATTCTCTGGAAAGGCATTTTCATGGATCTGGATGTAATGGTGATCAAAGCGTTAGAGCGAAACTCAGCTTGACTCACCTCTCAGGACATTTCGTGAATGAAAAAAATAGTTTGACTTCAATGCTCGCAAAAAACTCGTTTGAAAGGAGAGAAAGTATTTTTAACAAAGCAAATTGTCGTCGCATGACGAATCGAGCAAAGACAAATAAACAAACTACCTGAAACTACGAACCTGCGAAGAAATCCCTTTCCTCCGCCGAAAACATTCCACGAAGAGTGTTGTCTGAGTTTTTAGCGATGAACCATCTTTGTTTCACTCGAGTGCTGAATAATTCTTTTTGCCAAAAAATAATACAAGCAATCACTTGGTGATTAGACCGCACAAAAACATTTTCCTCGAAGACGAGCCGTAAATCAGGTTCTCTTTTGATTCCATCGCATGTTAGAGCGAAAATCAGCTTGGCTCGCCACTCAGGACAATCCGTGAATGAAAAAAGAAAATAGTTTGACTTCAATGCTCGTAGAAAACTCGTTTGAAAGAAGAGAAAGTATTTTTAACAAAACAAATTTTCGTCGCACGACGAATCGAGCAAAGACAAACAAACAAACTACGAACCTGCGGAAGGATTTTGCAGTGAAAAAAAAAATTCCCTTTCCTTCGCCGAAACGGATGTACTTTTTCCAAAGCCAGCTCTCTTAAACCTTCCACGAAGAGAGTTGTCCGACTTTTTAGCGATGAACCATCTTTGTTTTCACGCCATGAAAAAAATTTTCTTGTTCTTCTCAGAACAGTGTTTTTCCTAGAAAAACCCGGCTTACGCCATCACTCGGTTCCAGACCACGCCGATAAAAGAGTTTGAATTAAATTTTCTCGTCCCAAGTACGTTTTTGCAATAATCTAGCATCTCATTTCTCCTTTCTTCTTCCGAGCAACTCGTCTGGCTTTGCGTTGTAAGTGAATGAGAGAAGAATGAAAAATAACAAAGCGCGGGATGTGACTTCTAGCGTGATGAAGGAAACTGTTTTGGAATGATGAGAGTATAAAAGGAAGTGTCGCTATAACATTTTTACGCATTGGTTTTTCAAAAACAAAAGTCAACATGACAATAAAAAACATCCCTGAAAGTGAAGTTAGTGAAGTGAAAGTCGACAAAGTGCAGAAGAAAGCAACCTGTAAGAGACGCGCAAACAAACGTGCGAATGGAATCAAACCACTTAAAACCAAGGAAGAAAACAAACTTAAAAGAAAATTCCCATTGATGAGGCCTCTCTGTCCTCTCGACGGCAACGTTTGGTTTTTGCGAATGGATGACGAGGTGAAACCGCTCAAAATCAAGAAAGCCAAGAAGCTGAATCATATACCATTGGGTCTTTTTACATCGTCAACAAGAAGAAGAAAACTGAAGCCCAAGGCTGATCAGATGTCTCCCTCGAAATGGGTACCTCACTCTTACCCCTTGGTGATATCAGTATCATTTTCATCGAGTGGGGACGTATGAGGAGGTCGGAGGATCAGTTGGATTTTTGTTATTCATACAAAACAAAAATGTACTTTTTTTCAATATTATTTGAGGAAAAAATCTGTTAATAAACCACTTTAAAAGACCTCATAGTTTACACTCATTTCAAGTCTACATTTTACTTCCCTTTCCAACAACCCATCGCCTAGAGTAGTAATGTCACATCACATTAGTCACTGATTGAGTTACTCTTATTATGAGCATGAGACACTCGCTCAAACTGAGTTACTCGTACATATAAATAGATGTCAAACCGGGCGTGCTCATTTTGAGTAAGACGAACGTCAAATTCACATTACTCGGCGTACGGTACATCTTTGCCAGTATTGTCAAAAATCGTTTAGAGAAAGAACAAGAGAAGGGCACTGATAACAATGGCTACTGCCTTTCCCGAACTCGTTTCTGATGCAGAGGAAGAATATGAAAAAGGAGACGAGGAAGAAAGCATGGACACTGATTCAGAAGACGAAGAAAGTGATTCGGAGTCTGACAACAATGATCCATGGGAAAAATTGCGTGAAGAAGTAACAGATGCTTTAAGTTCAAGGTATGACAGACAAGTGGAACGGTTCCTGGAAAAGGGTGCATCTGAAGAGGTTGCTGAGGACAAAGCTTTCAATGCTCTATTACCAGTTTACAGAAGAAGGTTACGAAGGGTGTACTTGCGCTATCTGAAGTGGATTAATCATCTCATGTCTGACCCTATTCACCTAGAAGTCATGGAAACTGTACAACGCTTCGTGGATCAAGAATTTATGGATTATAACGAAGCCCTAGATGCAGCTGTGGACAAACGGAAATTTTTGTTAAACAGAGTCTTTAAAGCAGAGCGACTCCCTAACGAAGAAACCGACGAAGAAGAAGGCATCTACTAAGTGGACAACAAAACTTAAGAGACGAAGAAAGTTTGTCAAAAAATTGTTATGAACGTGAATAAAGGCATTTAAAAATGACATACACAATGGGTTGCAAGGAATCACTTTTTATTCAATATTAGTTTTTATCAACAATGGATAATTTTGTAGAATATCCAATAAAAGTTTTTTACGTGATATTGGACGGAAGTATTTGTCTGTCATGACGACAAGGCTTCTAGCCCGGCTTGTAAGAAGGGAATGAGTTTTTCTCCTCCTATTCTTCTCAAGAGCCTCCTCCTTTCGTGCAAAGGCGTCGTCAGTGCACTGATGCGTCGAATCGTTTTCCTGTTACCCAGGAGAGGGATTTTGACGTAAGCGGGTACTTGGATGACGTTGTCGTAGAGATTACGCATTAGATCGGTCAGTGCTCGCAATTGTTCGTTGCTGGCTCTTTTTATGTTATCAGAAAACGTCTGATGATCCGTCAACCCCGACAACCACTCAGTTTGTTCTTGCATGCGCCATCCCCTCGATCTTTTGCCGGCACCTTGTTGTTCTTGCTTCTTTTTCTTTTTTGAGAGTTGACTTGCAAGCACACCAGCCAAAGAGTCCGCAAGAATCGCTCCCTCTGCCGCTGCATTGACTGTCTTGGTTCCTTTTCTCAATGCAATACTGGATTTCACTGCTCGGTTGGGTCTCCCATAACGATCGTTAGTGCTCTTCTTTCTAGGGGCATCGAATTCCGAGTTCAGTCGTCGAGCCGCGACAGAATTGGCAGGAAAAGAACGCCAAGCACCTGTCGCAGGTGGAAACTTATCCAAAGATGTCTCCATATTTAATTCTTTACCGTTCGTTATAGATTCTTGTAAAGGTACGCATTCTCCAATCTTATTCCATGTTAACCATTTAGCACGTTCTTTTGCATTCATATGGTGAACTTGATCGAGATGGTTTGCCAGTCTTGCAAGATTAGTGCTGTTACATCCAAAGACAGGGCAGTTTCTCCGTGTTCGACCCATGCTTAGCTGTGTATTCGACAAATCCCTAACTGCATTTGGTAGTTTCCTGGTTCGTCAGTCAGTTTTATTTGATCCGATAAGGCCCGGGGGCCCGTTTGATTAGGAATGTGCCCAAGCTTGTTATGCTTTGCCATTGTTCGTGGCCCGATTAGGTCCTAAGTGGCCCGGTGGCCCGATAAGTGGCCCGGTGGCCCGATAAGTGGCCTGGTGGCCCGATAAGAGGCCCGGTGGACCGATACGTGGCCCGGTGGTCCGATACATGGCCCGATAAGTGGCCCGGTGGCCCGATACGTGGCCCGATGGCCCAATACGTGGCCCGGTGGCCCGATGAGTGGCCCGGTGGCCCGATACGTGGCCCGATTAGTGGCCCGATACGTGGCCCGGTGGCCCGATACATGGCCCGTTGAGTGGCCCGGTGGCCCGATAAGTGGCCCGGTGGCCCGATACGTGGCCCGCTAAGTGGCCCGACACGTGGCCCGATACGTGGCCCGACACGTGGCCCGGTGGCCCGATACGTGGCCCGGTGGCCCGATGAGTGGCCCGGTGGCCCGATAAGTGGCCGATGAGTGGCCCGATGGCCCGATAAGTAGCCCGGTGGCCCGATGAGTGGCCCGATGGCCCGATAAGTGGCCCGATGAGTGGCCCGATGGCCCGATAAGTGGCCCGGTGGCCCGATGAGTGGCCCGGTGGCCCGATAAGTGGCCCGATGAGTGGCCCGATGGCCCGATAAGTGGCCCGGTGGCCCGATGAGTGGCCCGATGGCCCGATAAGTGGCCCGATGAGTGGCCCGATGGCCCGATAAGTGGCCCGGTGGCCCGATGAGTGGCCCGGTGACCCGATGAGTGGCCCTGTGGCCCGATGAGTGGCCCGATAAGTGGCCCGGTGGCCCAATTGGGATGATTAAGGTTGTAAATGACAACAAAACCCGGTATTTTATTGCTCATTGTTTTTTTTTTTACATTTAAACATTGTCACACAAAGGAAAGAGCCATACAAAAAATTGTTTTTAAAATGCCTTTTTTAAACACTAAACATGAGCAGGAGCCCATTGACATGAGCTGATCAATGAGACTCAGCCCAGCCTTACCCTCTAATACCTAAACCACCTTAATACCCCTAACGCCCTTAAACCTCCTAATACCCCTAATACCAAAATTCCTCTAATACCTCCTAATACCTAACACTAATACCCTTATACCTAAATCACCCTAATACCGCTAATAACTAATACTAATACCACTAATACCCCTGAAACCACACTAATACCTCTAATCTCCTAAAACCTAAATCATCGGCTAATACCCCATAATACCTAAACCACCCAAATACCCCCTAATACCTAATACTAATACCCCTAATGCCCCTAATACCTAAACCACCCTAATACCCCTAAAACCACACTAATACCTCTAATACCCCCTAAAAATCCCTAAAACAACACTAATACCCCTAATCTCCTACCTAAACCTCCATAATACCTAAGCCACCTAAATACCGCCTTATACCTCTAAAACCCCTCATACCTAAACCACCCTAATACCCCCTAAAAATCCCTAAAACCACACTAATACCCCTAATCTCCTAAAACCTAATCCACCCTTATACCACATAATGCCTAAACCACCCTAATACCCCCTGATACCTAAACCACCCAAATACCCTCTAATACTCTCAATACGTAAACCACCCTTCTAGCTTTACAAGTTTTTGTTGCCCGTAGTGCACACTATAGCCAATATAGGTCGAGCCAAGAGGTAATTCTGCCAAGTTTTTCAAATGTTTGTACGGGACCACCTCCTCTCTCGCTAGTATTGGCAAAGGTTTTGTCTCTTTGGTAGGTGTGGTGAGAATGTTTGTCTTACATTAGCTTTTTTCCTTTAAATTGAACAGTGTTTCCACCTTTCTCGGTTAGCTGCCTTAGTCCGCACTCCGTTCTGGGATCTTCTTCCAAACAAACAATGCAATGTTCTTCTTCCATCTTAACACACAACAAAAAAAACAAACTCACTCGCCGCTTTTTTAAGGATTGAAAAAATCCGCGTGAGGACTGGAAAGGAACGATAAAGGCACGATAGGGAACGATAGTGCGCGATAGCTGATGCCACCTCATCCTCTATAAAAGAAACCCTCCCACCTTTATTCTCCTCACTTACAACGCAAAGCCAGACGAGTTGCTCGGAAGAAGAAAGAAGAAATGAGATGCAAGATTATTGCAAAAACTTGGGGCGAGAAAATTTATTTCAAACTCTTTTTATCGGCATGATCTGGAACCGAGTGATGGCGTAAGCCGGGTTTTTCCAGGAAAAACACTGTTCTGAGAAGAACAAGAAAAAATTTTTCATGGCGTGAAAACAAAGATGGTTCATCGCTAAAAAGTCGGACAACTCTCTTCGTGGAAGGTTTAAGAGAGCTGGCTTTGGAAAAAGGACAACCTTTTCGGCGAAGGAAAGGGATTTTTTTTCACTGCAAAATCCTTCCGCAGGTTCGTAGTTTGTTTGTTTGTCTTTGCTCGATTCGTCGTGCGAGGAAAATTTGCTTTGTTAAAAATACTTTCTCTTCTTTCAAACGAGTTTTCTACGAGCATTGAAGTCAAACTATTTTCTTTTTTCATTCACGGATTGTCCTGAGTGGCGAGCCAAGCTGATTTTCGCTCTAAAATACGCGATGGAATCGAAAGAGAAAGAGAACCTGATTTACGGCTCGTCTTCGAGGAAAATGTTTTTGTGCGGTCTAATCACCAAGTGATTGCTTGTATTATTTTTTGGCAAAAAGAATTATTCAGCGCTCGAGTGAAACAAAGATGGTTCATCGCTAAAAACTCAGACAACACTCTTCGTGGAATGTTTTCGGCGGAGGAAAGGGATTTCTTCGCAGGTTCGTAGTTTCAGGTAGTTTGTTTATTTGTCTTTGCTCGATTCGTCATGCGACGACAATTTGCTTTGTTAAAAATACTTTCTCTCCTTTCAAACGAGTTTTTTGCGAGCATTGAAGTCAAACTATTTTTTTCATTCACGAAATGTCCTGAGAGGTGAGTCAAGCTGAGTTTCGCTCTAACGCTTTGATCACCATTACATCCAGATCCATGAAAATGCCTTTCCAGAGAATGGCAAGGAGTTGACTGCGTTTCACGTTGCTCGTTACGCTGATTTGCAAGAACATCTTGAAACTCTTGTCAAAAATAATACAAGTTTTGGCCGAACCGGAAAGTTACTCAAGAAAAGAAGAAGAAAACGTTAATCCTTGTAAGTTTTTCTTGTTGATGATTTCAATTAAAACTTGTTGTGAAGTTTGAATCCTTGTGTGGGCTTCTTTTCTTTCCGTGCTGGGGAGGACAGGGGACTTTTGACTCCTTCTCCAATTCATTCCCCAGGAGGAGTTTATGTCGACGACTTCCCAAAAAATTTGAAAAAAAAAATTGAAAAAATATGATACTGAAAATCGTCTATATACTAATCAAAAATTGAAAAAAAATTGAAAAAAATTCCCAAAAAATATTTTAAAAAAATTGAAAAAAAATTTGAAAAAAAGATTCAAAAAAAAATTCCCAAAAAATATTCAAAAAATTTGTGAAAATAATTCTAGTCAAAATCCCCTCTATTTAAAAAAATTTCTAGTCAAAATCCCCTATTGGGTGTGGTTAGGGAAATTTGACCACTTCCCTCCTAGACACCCATAACTACTATGGTTACAATAAGAATAATTTAACAATTACTGTAATCCTGCATGCCAAAGTGGGTGAGTGATGTACAATTTGAACTACGTGTCCAAAGGTATTAATTTTATAGCGAGTGATCACCTTCTCTAGGCGCTGACCTTTCCTGGCATTTTAGGTGTTTACTTAAAAGAGGTTTCAGACCACATATTAGCATTGTCACAACGGCCAGTTCTTTGTAATATTGAATTAAATTTCAATATTCCTTCTTGTGATACATTCTAGACAAACAGGAAAACCATTCCTGAAATGTTCAGCAATAAATCTAAAAGTTTAAACATACCTTGTTGGAGTAATCTACTCCAAGACCTCCAGCAACCAATGCAAGAATAGCTGCCAGAGCAAGAAGGACTATAACCTTAAAAATATATATTAAAGTAGATCATTAGTAAAAAACAATGATTGGCGCTAACTTTCTCTCCTAGAGGTAGGGAGCGGTCAGTATAAAACACGGACTGCAGACTATGGACTGGGTATAAAACATAGACTAGGGTTTAAAATGAGGACTACGGATTGGGTATAAAACACGGACTAGGGTATAAAGCATGAACTGGGGTATAAACGTGGACTGAGAATCATGGACTTTAAAGTGGTTCATAAATAAAGGTCTATATTTCACTAAATGCTGGTAGACAATTAACTCTCACTGATAAAATGCGCAGCAACACATTTCTAGATATTACTGATAATGGCAACGATATGAAATATTTCTCATAGTCCGTAGTCCGTGTTTTATACTGACCGGGTAGTATAGGGAGGGGATGGGTTTCACCTTTGCTGGTCTAAACTTGGGTACAGATTTTGAATTTTTATTTATATTTTTATTGTAAAACACGGACTAGGGTATTTTTTGTAATTTTCTTTTGTAATTTTTGGTGACTTTTCTTAGTAAGATGAGGTTTTGTAGCATTCATAAGTCAACATAACCAGACATAAGTTATGTTAGGGCACCCAGGACCTAGGTTGCCAAGGATTTACAGTGTTGCAGTTGCAGTCGATCGGCCAGATGAGATGTAATATCGGCAATTTTAAAGATTAAAATTATGATTATTATTATGACAATGATCAGTTTCATTTTAAAAATGTAATGTTGAGGAGTTTTTTATTATACCATTTCAAATGTACATATCTTATCGTATTAGATTTTTAATGTATTGTAAATAGTTATTTTAATTGTTAATAAACATCTTGTTCTTATTTTTTAAAATTATTATTATTATTATTATTATTATTATTATTTGTGTGTCACGATTTTGCGTGCAAATTTATGAAGGCATATTTTAAATTGTGCACTTCTGGTTCATAGCTTTGCCATTTACACTTCCTGTTTAGTGACTTTCGGCTACTCTCACTTCCGGTAAAACAGTGTTACTGAAGTTTCATGACAGCGTCTCCTACAACCCTACTTACATCACTAAGGTTCACGTTAGGTATATATTACACTTAGAAGAATCACCGGCTTCATTGTGGAACAGCCTTCATTTACAAAACATTCAATAGTAAACAATGTGGTTTGCAGGAATGATGACTGAATGAAAGGAGTAACTCTTCTCCATGTCGGACATCTTCTTATCATGTTTAAAATATATCATAAAACTTTCTTACGCATGCGCATGAATATAGGCTGCTTGGAGCCTCTTGTTAATTTTTGAATAAGGATATAGATTTGTGCTGCCGTGGTTGGAAAAAGCTACTAGGTCTGTGATTGAGTAACTATAGGGAAATCATATAAAGAAGCAGGCCACCCTCTTAAAAAACCTACCTTCAAGCTACCGTTAGTTTGTTTATGAAACCTGCAATAAGTTAATGAATGGATAAATCTTGCAATCAAACTGGTCCATCCCTTGCTGATTTGTTTTTCATTTGGCTCTTGAATCATCATATTGAATAATCACATAAACAGGGTATATTGACAAAGAATATTATAATAGTTGGGGAGGTTGCTCGTTGCATTAATGGGGTGGTCAGGTTATCAGAAACAAAATTTAGAAATACTATATATATCATTATTTTCTTTACAAAAATATACTACCTGTCAAATTAGATTATTTTGCTTACCACTATTAATGGTTTCTTCATTTCATTTAAGTGGGAATATTTGCAACAAGAGTAGCATCCAACAATTCCCACAGATAAGCTTAAAATTCCAGCAATGAGAAGAACAATTGGAGCTGTTTGAATTGATAAGCTAGAAATTGCAGCATGGGTTTGTTCTTTTTGTAACACGTACGTACCAACCGAAATCATAGCAATACCAGTCACCTTCAAAACAAAAAAGAAATATGTTAGGCATTTATTTCAATCTGGTAAAGCACATAGTACAAAAATTAATGTAATGATCTTAATAACTTTTCCATCAAAAGTTGCATTTCTGAATATTTTTTTTTTGCACAACCATATAAACACTTTCTAGTTAGTACACCTTTCACAGATGTTACGGGTTATGGGATCAAAAAAATTGAACACTGCAAATGCAAATAAATAATGACAAAAATTTTGAGTATAAAAGTTTCAATTCTAAAGATACTTACTCTTGATGGCTATTTTGTGGCAATGCACAGTGCAACCAGGTAAGTTAGACAATCAAAATCTAGGGGAGGCCTCTATGGGCCAACTCCAACGTGCATACCAAACTTTTAGACCCTCCCCTCTCCTAGACATTTTGCTTCACCAACTTCCCACTCCAACGGCCCTCCCTCCAGTGCCCTTGGGTATGACAGGTAACCATTACATATTGCAGGCTCAATGTTAACAGCCAATCAAGTACTTATGAAATGACCATAATAACAGTGATTGTACCAATTTAAGGTAATTCTCTTGTATTGCATCATGCATCACTACTGTTCATAAAATCTTATGTCTTATTCTTAAAATCTTAAGAATTTTAATCTTAATCTTTTTTTATGTCTTAAAAATCTTATTTGCATGTGCATGAGTGGCCACATTCTGAAGCAAGAGGGTTTCTATGAGGATTCAGTTCCCTTAGTAAACAAGTGGCTATTTTCTCTGAAATGAGCATGCGGTGACCTATCTTTATTATTCCCTGTATATTTTGAAGAAAATACTACTCTTCATTATATATGTAAATGTGAGAATTTCTCATTAGTAGATTTTGAAATATTTTCATGGAGTCACTTTTTTCACTGATCTAGATTTTAGCGTTTCACTGGGAAATTGTCCTATTATTTCGTTAGCTTCTCTTTTTCGGTAACATTAAGGCAATTTCATGATGACATTGTATTTCATTGCTAGTAATAACTTTATGAAAATAAATTGGTTGTCTGTAGCTCAGGCTAGGATTTCCAATATTACCGTAGCAAGCTACCAAATTAGTTTACATACTAAAGTGCTAAAACATGGAAACAAGCACAGTTACCCCACCTTTTATTATATTTTTCTGATGTACTAGATGTAACAAAAAACTGTGCAAAGTTTTAGAAAAAAAGTTCATTACAACTTCTTTTTCAATGGAATCACTTTAATCACTTGCAAAGAAAGCCTAAAAAAATTGGGCTGAAGTAAATCTTGAACCCATGGGCAATAACAATACCGTTGCAGAGCTATTTATATCAACTGAGCTATCAATCAACCCAGCTGGAGAGTGCTCACCTTTTTTTCAAACTCACGCGTAAAAGTTAAGATAATTTATTCACATTTTCTTTCTCACCTATATTAGCGACATAATTAAGTGAATCAGTGATCGCAAATAAAATACTAAAATTTAATTTTATTTAAAGTTAAATTTAAACATCGCTAGCTTAAAGAAATAGTTCAAAATCTGTTTTCCAATATATAAAACCTTGATCGCAAAAATGGGAAGTTTTATGTTAAATGCAGGGTTGGAAACTTAATTTTGACAGCACTCACCATTTGGGCGAGTCACTTTCGGAACTGCACACACAAAAAGAAATACAATTTGTAGTCATCCAGAAGATTTGACACTCGGACTGGGGGAGTTGAAAAGAGCTAAATTCTGTCCCTGTTACAGCCATGCTCCGTCACGCGTGACCAGTAATTCATAGACTGAAATGAACATTTGAATATTTCTTCGTAACGTCCCAGATTTGAATGAAACCTTGAAGATCTCGCTGGAAAACACTTTGAAAGTCACGAGTTAACGTTAAAATAACTTCGCTACCGCATAAAAAACCTAATATTGTTTGGATATGTAACATTTAAAGTAAAATGATATTTTGTTGCTCTTGTTTCCGAAAATGCGGTAAAATTCTCACGGGAGTTCCGAATCTCGGTATGAATTAACAAAACCAACGCGTAAACTTGAAAACTCCATTCAAATTTCAAAAATACTGGTCACGCGTGACGGAGCATGGCTGTAAATGTGTTTGAATGGCATTACTGAGGGCTGCAATGTTATTGTCTATAAAGGGTTGAACAGAGTAGGAATAACCTGGTGTTATAGATAGAAATAAAACAAAGAGCATATCTAAAGACATATTTAGAAATTGATAGTTTTGATAAACCACTTTTAATACCAAACTGTGGAACATTCATTCTTAGATTGCAGTTCGGGTTAAAAAAATATATTTTAACAGTAGAAATTGTTTTTTTTTCACTAAATCTTCCGGGGGAAATTGCTACTAAAAATATATAGAAACCATAAGGTAGATACCATATATTAACAGGAGAACACAGGTAACTCTGAACCTGCGAGATTGCATAAATAGCTTACACCTACACTACATCGCATACACTGTACCAGTTCAGAACCTGTCATGCATGATAGGCAAATTGACAGGCACTTTCTTGTAAGACATCTTTCACGACTGCCCTCTGCTTCCATTGCAATCATATGAATGAGCTATGATGAGAAGGAAATATAAAATACTTGAAATGGACGTGTCAATTTGCGCCTTCACTTCCATCAGGAAATAATACACTGAATACTTTATACCTCTCCCCCCCCCCCACCAACCACAACCCCTCCATTTCAGTCTAAATATCTTGTGTCCAATTCCAATGACGATTGTGTAAGGCACAACTGTTCCCCTACAAAAAGCATATAGCAACCAACTTTATGACTAAAATTAGGTCCTCTTTCTAAAACAGGGTTTATTTCAGAGTACAGCATTGTTTTGATGCAGATACCACGCAGCTCTTTAGAACCTCTGGATGACCCCAGTATTCGAGGATTATGCAGGGTTTAAAGTTAATTGCTATATCCATTTTTGTAGTTTTTATGATCCATAACTGTACATTAAACTCATGTAAAAAAGCTCAATCAGCATCATTAAAATTTTAGATAAAGCAGGCCCTGAATTGCAAACGTTGTTTCAGAACAATTGTTTACACTGTAACACAGCATAGCAACTTAAAGCATCATGTGATGATGACAATCAACGCAGACACAAGGAAGTAAATATTTAAAACCGCTGAGAAACAGACAATTTCCCTCCGAACCGTACAAAAATAAGCCAAACATCAACAAGGAAAGCGTATTACATGTAATATTAAAGACAAACACCGAAAACCAAAATCACACATTGTACTAACGTTATAAAGGATCTGCTTTCAAAAAGCAGACCCTGCAAAGATGTTTTCCTCGGTATGTAAAAGTTGAGTGTTTTTCCTCGGAAAACTATGACATTTTTTCGCGTACTATGTAACATGTACGTAGCTTGTCGACATTAAAACTGCTTCCATTGTGTTTGAACCACCAAGGTAAAGGAAATATCACGAATACGATTTTCGTTATTTTTATAATGAAATATAATTATGAACTATTGGCTCTTCCCCTATTCTTGAAATCAAAGATATTCTATGTGACAAAAGAACCAATGCCGCCTAACAATGAAGTTTACTATAGTTCTTATGTGAAGATATATATTGGCTGTATTTACATCTCAAAGTATTGCGTGATGTGTCGGTGGTACGCGTAGAGTGATTTTACTTCAACTGTGAAATAGATAGTAGGATTTTACGCCGTAGTACTTCGTATCAGTTTCTATTATCCTCAAATATTAGAGCGATTACAGTTAACCGTGAAATAGTTAGTAGAATAGTACGCACTATTACACAATAATTCCATTGTTTTCTTTTGTTTAATTTGGACTATCACACACTAATTGTTAGATTGTGTTTCACGGGTTAACTATCCATCAAGGTCTAGCGCTAGTGTAATAGATAGTGATAGATAGTGTTACACACTAATAGTTTCTGTTTCACAGTTGAAGTAAAATCACTCTAGTATCAAAAATATCCTAAAATATAACAAATATCAATCAGTCGGCTACATAGAATCTACCGATGGTTTGGTTTTCACGATACGTAGACAATTATTTCAATTATAATTCAAAGTCTCCTTGTACAACATAACATAGCATAACCCGACCTTTCGTTTGCGTCCCTCGAAGCGAGTGACTTCAAGTCGCGTGACTAAATAAATACGTTAATACATTAAACCTGCGGGCGTTGTCTACTCTTTCGACGTACACCTGATGAATGTAAATATTACAAATATTTAGTTCACTCATTTTTGCTCGTGAACAGGCTCTCCATTGTACAAAATCATGTTTAAAACCATTGACGCAAACTGAATCACAAATCAGTCTACAAATGTTATAACATGTGTATTTTTCAGATTAATTCGATGCAGTAGTTTAATATATCTTCGGACGGAGCACAATCTCAGACAATCTACATGTTAATCCATTCACGGATCTCAGTATTAAAAGCATACTACATTACATTAACTGCTAAAATATAAATGAATAAAAAGGCGTTTCATACCTGTCAACTTTTACTTGTTCCTAATCAAACAACCATTGCTTGCTTTACACTCGGTAGTTCACACGGCTGAGATCCGCTTTCCGCCCATCACGACTAATTGATTGGGCTGGCTTGTTGCCAAGAGAGAAGAAATGAGGCTAATCTTTTTACTCAAGACCTTGGCGCCTCGTGGAATTAACATTGACTTTAAATTCTAATTTTGCATGAGGCTACATTGGCTTCAAGTTTCATTCTCTGTCACATTTATGCGCGCTAAGCGCGCGCTCGAATTCGCGTTTTATTTGAATATTTTTGAATAGCGTACACACAACAATATGTGGTGTAGGAGAAGTAAATGGGGATGTGCGTAGGCTAATAAATTGATTAAAAGGTTGTTTGTGTTTTAGCGTCCAGAAGAAACACTAAATGCAACACAAGTGAGAAACTCACAACATGTATTTCGTTTCACCATCGAAGGAAAATATTACAGAGAGAGAAGTGCACGTGTTCTAACAATTTCGTAACCCCCCTCTAAGGGAGTTCTATGATGTAATCTAAATGTCACACAACAAAGTCACGAGTCTTAGGACGCCACAGTGTAAAGGGTATTCGTTTATAGCGGTGTGGGAGGAAAGCGTGAAGGGTGAATTGTCTTGTGAGCGTTTAAAGAGGTTTTAAAAGACACTAGGTGGGTTCATATTAGCGAAGTAAGTGGACCTAAAGTTTGGCAGGAGTTCAAGTACACTTGAGAGCATGAATGCCCACTTTAATACCGTGATAAGCGTTCGCATTTAGAATTCAAAGTATGCTTGAAGCAATCAAGGTTGTGAATCAAGTAACGCGGCACGCATGTGATAGCGTGATCAGGATTTTAACTACTACACGCACAAAACAACTACAAGGTACATCATGCAACCTCGAAAACTTCGAATTGCTTACCCTTTGTTTCTCATTATTTTTTTACTGCAACGACAGAGAGCTTTGCTATTACAGCAATTATACCACTTTCTCATCACAGAGGAAGAATTTAGAGTGAGACGGAGAAACAGACAAATGTTGCTCATCATCGGTTTGATGTCTGGTATACTTACATGAGTCCTTGATCGAGATAGTCGTCTTCATCGTCCAAAACACGGAAATAAGGTCTACGCTGATGAAAGTTTGAGTTTTCCATGTTTTTTTCTTTTTTGGTAAACCTCAGCCCCCCCGGGGGGGGGGGGGGTACTTCCTAGTAATGGGCTAATGGGGATGTGCCACTGGATGGGGTCGCATTTTCACGACTGGATTGACTATAATGGGGTTGCATTTTCAATAGACTTACTAGAATGGGGTCGCAAATTGTCGGGATTTTTTGGGGTAAGAAAATTCTGGCAAGTATTTTTTTTTGGTTAGTTTTAGCTTGTAAATATTTTCGGCTAACAAATGTACCAGAAGGTTTGTAGGTGAAGGGTAAAATCTCCTACATTTAATAAATGTGTCAATTCATTTGAGGATGACCTAAATAAAAGGGTTCCGAACTCAAGGTAGATGGCTAAACAGAAAGTGACTAAGTTGGGATTGCGAAATTTACATTTACTCAAAAGTGACTAAGATGGGGTCTATAATTGGCCACAAAATAGACAGCCCTGAAGTAAGCAATCGAGTGAGCTGTTGCGTGTCTTCAATTTCCCGCCAGATGCAAAAGGCATATTGCATTACAATTTGATTGATGTTTCAATTTCCTGATCTTGTTTTGATAAAGCGTAAGTTAACTAGTATTAAAGCCTGGTTGAACGTGACTTGAAAGTGTACTTCGGCGGCTTTGAAGAACACTCGTTACCACGACTACAAAGTAGCCTACTAACGCTGAAATTAGACCCGTTCACATCTGAAGTACGCCTCAAGTATACTTTAGGTATACTTATTTCGCTAGTATGAACTCACCTACTGACCTATTTCTAGTAGCTGGTATTAATAGATTAAAAAGGGTGAAATCCGTACGAAAAATTATAGCCTGACATAGCGAGAATCCGGCCTGAAGTGATTTTTACGGCCTGCATTGAACGAGACAAAGTACGCCTTAAACGAGCCATTCTTGTCGGTCTTGTCTCGGCGATAATCTAGCCTGCATAACAGGCGTTATTGGGGGCGCTCAAACGACAGGCGCCCCAAGCTCACGTCATGAGAAAGCGAAGGATTAATTATTAGCGGTGTGGGAGACGGGACGTGACCCTTCGATGAAAGCGGTATTGGGTTACACGGCGGCCGTTAAAAATTTGAGCGCTTGAAGACTTCGTATGGGGAAAAAATAACGTAGATTTCAAACGCTTAAAAAAGCGAAATTTAGGCATTAATTCAATAAAGTGACTCTATTGAACTCAACTCTGGTGTATTCTTTTGTCTTTTGGGGTATTTTCAAGCCGTTTGGTGATTTCTTTGTTCCCCGTGTTTCCCACACCGCTAATAATTAAAATCCTTCGCTTTCTCATGACGTGAGCTTGGGCCGCCGAAAGACAGCCGGTCTTGATCGAATACGAAGTGAAATGTTAAAAAACGGTATTCAATTTCTAGTTATTTCTTTAAGAAAATTATTTAATTTTATACTTAGTAAAGGACGTTTTCCGGACAACTGGTCCACAGGGCTAATTAGTCCCATTTTCAAGTCAGGAAACAAACACAACCCATCAAACTACAGAGGTATTTGTGTCACAAGTTGTTTAGGAAAATTATTCACTGCTCTTATGAATAAACGATTACACAGTTTTGTAGAAAATAACAATTTATTGCACTGTTCACAAATTGGATTTCTTAAGGGATTTCGAACAACTGATCACATTTTTTCTTTAAGAACCCTAATTGATAAGTATGTAATGAATGCAAAGAAAGGTAAATTATTTTGTTGTTTTATAGATTTTCAAAAGGCATTTGACTCTATTTGGCACGATGGCCTGTTGTCCAAGTTAATTAATAATAAAATAGGCGGCCTTTTTTACCAGCTTACTGCAGATATGTATTCAAAATCAAAATGTGCAATTAAATGTGGAAACCAAAGAAGCTGTCCCTTTTCAGTTAATCGAGAGGGTGAGCTAATCACAAAAACAAGCTCGGCGAGACTGGAGCGAGCAAACGAGCCGAGGGGAAACCGCCTCTTCCCCAGAGCCCCCTCGGTTCGCATTACCTTCGCTCGCTCGCCGCTCGGATGATCGCCGATAGCGTATTTGCTCGCCCGCGCGACTATCCAGAGAGGGACTGCTAGCAGTCTAAACAGAGGTGTACGACAAGGATGTATTCTTTCTCCATTACTATTTAACCTATATTTAAATGAAATCCCACATATTTTAGACTTTTCTAATGACACAGACCCAATCATTTTACCAAACGGTTTATCCTTCAATTGCTTATTTTATGCAGATGATTTGATTTTAATCTCTAAAAGTGCATACGGTCTTCAGAAGCAAATTGACATTCTTCAGAACTACAGTGAAAATTGGTTATTGAAAATAAATCCCCACAAAACAAAAACATTAATTTTTCAAAAGCAAAATCGAAAAGCGACACGGGAAAAGTTTACTTTCTTCTTAAACGGTAAGCAGATTGCCAAAGCCTCAGAATACACCTACCTCGGCATAATCTTTAACTCCAATGGCAGTTTCATAAACTCCAAAAAGAAATTTGTGGAGAAAACTAGACGATCCTTTTTTGCTTGTAAACGCTATCTTGATTTTAGTAAACTTCCTATCAATATATGTAATAAGCTTTTCGAGACTTTATTTCTTCCCATGCTTCTATATAGTTCAGAAGTTTGGGGGCATATGACAGTATCAATCCTAATAAATGGGAAAAAGACCCAATTGAAAGACTACATACTCAATTTTACAAAAATTACCTTGGCCACAACAAAAGGGCTCCTAACGTCGTGTCCCGCAACGAAACAGGACGACTTTCTTTACAGCTAAACATATTTTCAAGAATGATAAAATTTTGGTTACATCTTGAAACACTCCCAGAAAATAGTGTTGCGAAACAATGCCTACGCATTTCACACCAATTGGCAACTGATGAAAAACCATCCTTCATATTTACAATCAATGAACTTCTCAAGAAATATAACATCAGCCCTCAAAATAACATTAAACCCCTTAATCATTATACTGATTTACAAATAATCAAGAATAATGTACAGAAAATAAAGCAACAAATTGCAATTGATTTGAAAACACATCAAATGGAAATAATACGATCTAATAGGAAGTTAAATTTCTACACCATCTTTAAAACTGACGTAAGCAAGTCTGAATATTTAGAACATATTACAAATCCGAAACACAGAAAAGCTGTAGCTAAACTTAGATCTGGAAATCACAATCTAAGAATTGAATCTGGAAGACACTGCACACCAAAAATTCCTGAACACCTTAGAATATGTCAGTATTGTCAATCTAACGAAATTGAAAACGAAACACATTTTCTATTGTACTGCAATCGATACAAAGATATTAGACAAACAGTGATGCATGACATCAAACGTAATTATTCCAACTATGATGTATTAACTGATCACAACAAAATTATATTTCTATTTAATAATGTAGATCCTTTCATTTGCAGAAAACTAGGATATTATATATTTCAAGCATTCGAATTAAGAGTCACTTGTACCACTGGACAAGGGCCCACTGCGATCAGTTAAAAATATTAATTAATTTAACCGACCTGTTATTTGTTATATTACTATTACTTATTACTTATATTACTTTATTTTTGTTTAGGCTATACCATATGTAAATTGGGAATGCTAATAAACTTGTTGTTGTTGTTGTTGCTCAAACGGGTTTTGGGGCGCGAGCGCGTAGCGCGAGACACGAGCCCGAAGCGCGAGAACAAAGAGGTCTCGATTCTGCAGAGAAGAGAGTTTCTACACTAGATAGAGTAGCCTAAATTAGTGGAAAGCTTTCTGCTTTGTAATACATGCAGAATTTGGGAAAGTATTCCCTCAATTTTGTTGGATCATATTGATCATTTGCAATCTGATATTTCAACGAATTATGCTGATGGCGCCGTTTGCAATAACCAAGGGTAGACATCTGCCGTTGGGATCTCTAGTCTGTTGGGAAAAAAGGACTTATGGTTTATCTGATAACATAACGCCCCGAAGAGTGAGAAGAAAGAATTTGAGGTGAGCAATTACATTGTACATGGAACATTAATGAAACGTGATTTTCTTCTATCGTTCATTGTTCTTTCAGTGATAAGATTTTCTGCTAAAAACATAATCAATTTTGAATGACATAGGTTGGAAAACTTCAATTTTAATTAAATGAGAAATAGAACATGATCTTTATGTCAACAATAACTTGACCGAGGTCATGTCAAGGATGCTTATTTTATTCGTATATTAGTATTTGTTTTACACAGGAAATTATTGAGATAACTTGTAATGCATTTGTTTAAGATGTTATGGCTTACATGGGTATATAATTTAACGCGAGTCTGTCCTAAACAGGGTATGGTTCCAGTTAACGTAGCGCTTGTGGTGACTTCCCTTGTCGTGATTAGCATATTCATGCGAAGGTGAAGCAGGGTGAAGTCGTTTTCGTTTCAGATCCGTCTACTATTTTTTTTAAAGCTCAGATTAATAACCACGCACGAGTCGTGTCCCAGACAGGGTCCTAAAATAGAGAGTGTTGTTCTACACAGGGTACGTATTTTCTTTTCATTTTTGTCCTAAACAGGGTCAGGGTCTCAGACGCTCAGCGGCACCCCTATACCCAAATATTGGTCAAGTTCCCCCCCCCCCCCGGAGCGTGATGTGTTTTGGATATGAAAAATCGGCGAAATCAGCGGTAAACGTGATTTGAACGTTTTGCGGGCTTCAAATACAATAAATACAAGGCAATGTTACATTAGGAGTGAAAAATTGATTCAAGAAATGTAAATTTTGACTTAAAGTGCACCTATCCCCAATTTTTTTTTTCGCTTAATAAGCTCTATTTACGTTGAAAAATCGAATAGTGAAATATTTCTTGTTTTTAAAGTCGTGTTAGTGAGTTATAGAGATTTGAATTTACAAAATGCTAATTTGATGACATCATTTTAGGATTCATTTATTATACAACTACTTGTTTTTACCTTCAAGGAATATTTTTTACGAATCAATTGACTGTCCACAGTTTATACTTAATATTTCTCAAATTGATTTTCCTTAAGCCGTATACTGCGTATTGTAAATTGACGTAGAAATAATGGAAAAATCCTAATATGACGTCATCAAATTAGCATTTTGTAAATTCAAATCTCTATAACTCACTAACGCGACGTCAAAAACAAGAAATCTTTCACTATCCGACTTTTCAACGTACATAGAGTTGATTAAGCGAGGAAAAAAATTGGGGTTAGGTGCACTTTAAAATATTTCATGACTTGTGTCCAGAGGCAAAGAGAAAAGTATTTTTTTTTGTATTCTTCTTATATGACTAAGATGTTTGCATCGCTAGCTTGAAAAGAGATGCGTAAATAGGTTCTAAATGATCTGTATTATCCCAAATTAACTGCCGTGTACCCAAATTTTAACTTTATACTAATTCGCAGTAGCTAAAAAAACCCGGGGGGGGGGGGGTTCTCCCATATATAAGCTATACTGGTATGTGACGCTGGATGGGGTCGGGGTTTTGACCTTCTAGGTCTGAGATGGGTTCTTAGTTTTGCCCACTAAGTCTGAGATGGGATATACTTTTTCCGTTCAATTTTCGAATTAAGTGTTTCGTCATTTTTTTAGGTACATTTTTCATCTGGAACCGTGTCTGTGGAAGTTTCACCCGATTCAATGAGCGTGTATGGGTTTGACGCCTAATTGTGTCAATTTGTGTAAACAAACCCCTTTTTAATTTTGTATAGAGAGCCTTTTACCAAATTTAACTGTTTGGTCTGAGATGAGGTAGTGAAAATAGAAATTTTAGGTCTGAGATGGGTAGAGGGTCTTAGGTCCCAGCGAAACACCCCCACCTAAAACCCAGCGGAGTACCCCCCCCGGGCTAAACAACCGTATTTATATTACCTAACAATTAATTACAATTATATAAGCAAACGCCAACGTCAGATACCGGATGAATATTTTTTAGATAAATCTTAAACTTAAAGGGAGACTACATTGTAAAAGCCCGCAAGGGTTTCTTTAGTCTTCCTCCCAATTTTCATTTAATTATTAAAAATCTACCTGTATACATTTATTATTATGGAAATAAACTGTTACTCTGCCGTTTATCGACACGCGTTCATACAAGCAAAGCAGAACAAAATTCGGAAGCGCATGAGAAGCGAAGCGTGGTGGAGTGCGGGGCGCGAAGGGAGGGGAAGGGGTAGCGTTTCCCTCCCTTCGCACTCCTCCACGCGGTGCGCGTGCGCTTGAATCCCCTCTTCTTTTCCCCTACTTGTTAGTGCCTGCCACGCGGCGCGCCACATATTGCAGTTGTCCGTATTGCAATCCATTTCATCCTCGTCATAGTCACTGACCTTTACTACATTGCGTTCCCCGCACTTGTCTGTTTCCTTTCTTCTCCATTTGTTTGCAGAAATTCTGCCATTAGACGATGGGATCACTCAGTTACATGTAAAATATCTAATCATTTCCTCTTTAGCGTCCCAAAACTTTGCGTAAGCCAGGTTTGACCAGGTTTGTCCAGTAGGGCCTCTTAAATCTCTTAAATCAAATTGGAGGAAAAATGTAACTTGTGATGTGTGGTTTGAGAACGTTCACGCAAAAAACATATATTTATAACCTTCATTTAAATCATATTAAATTATTGCTTAGAATGATGCTTGCTTTTTTTACTTTTACCACTGTCAGATTTGAATTACCCATTTAAAAATATTTTGGTGACTTCAGCACATGGATAAACATCATAATTTAAACGTCTCGATTTAAAAATTATTGAAGATGAATCACCGGCGACAATGGGCATCAACAATTGTCATGGACAATGGGCGATAGTGGGCATCAACAAACCTCGTACAGCCATAATATGAGCGGCATTCTATAGTGCGTGGCAGTGGGAAAAAAAAAACAAAAAAAATCAACACAGGTCATTTTCAGTCAGAAAATGTAGATTACTTAAGTTAAGGAACTGATTTATCAAACAAAAAAATATGGGCACCGACAATCCAATAGAGTTAAATCCAGACAAAGTTAATGGAACGGCCACAAGCGCTTTTAGTGTTTAAATTTCTTCCTTGGCGCGCGCTCGGTCACATGACGTGCGCGAACGTTCTATTTTTTGTCAAGTTTGTTTTTGGTTTTAGTCATGTTTCCCTTTTTATTGTCTATCCTTTGTTACAAGACGGTAAAATAAAAACTGAACCAATCGGACTACAGAAGGTCATTTTCTGAATTACACGTTAGTTTATTGACAAACAAATTTCTGTCGTAAATATTTGGGCCAGAAGCACTACATTGGTGTAATCTTCTACAAATATACAACAACGAAAGTTCAAGGTTTATTGATGTTGATAACTCGTATATATGTACAGTGTTTTAAGTTCTGTTATGGTTAAAGTGTCTATCACGCAAAAGCCTTTCTGTGTATGAAGCCGTGACGATACAAATCACGGGTGTGTAGGAAACTAAAGCACCAGCTGATTGCGCTCTCTAGTTTCATAGACAGCACAAATGAATGGTGCAATGGAGTGCATGAATAATTGTTGGCGAGAGGTTTCTTATATGTTCATTTTGTTTCACATGCCATTATAATTGTTTATCCATCTTGAATCCATTGAATCCAGTTGTACGTTTTCCTTAGCAATTGTCTTTTCGAGATAATTTACAGAAAATCATTTCCGTTTTTGCCAGCGTCATGGTATAAGGGTAAGAGCGTGGTCCCATCATACATTTTCTTTCCGTAAGGCAACTGTCAAAGCAACGCTGTTTAGTGCGAGAAGAGTCGAACGATCACGGACCAATATTGCATGTTGCAACGATGATTCCGCAGCAATGTTGCAAGATTTGGAAGTCGTGTTCTCCTTCCATGTCTGCCTCGAACAAGTTGCAAAGAGGGTGCTTGTAATAGACTGCTAGCTGTCCCTTTTCAGTTAATCGAGAGGGTGAGCTAATCACAAAAACAAGCTCGGCGAGACTGGAGCGAGCTCCAGAGCCCCCTCGGTTCGCATTACCTTCGCTCGCTCGCCGCTCGGATGATCGCCGATAGCGTATTTGCTCGCCCGCGCGACTATCCAGAGAGGGACTGCTAGCAGTCTATGCTTGTAACTGATAAGGTATTTCTTTGTGCTCCCTATAAATCTCACCCTTTCACACCGACTGGCATGAACAAATGAGATCTCTGCTTTCACTGGCCGTTGAACTGCCTTCTGATAATCTGTTGTTATTGTCCTTCGTACTTGTTGTGCTAGTTCTGCTGCTATCATCCTCAACAACAGCTTCATTAAGGACCACAGCTAACTTGGACTCCCATGTAGATCTGTCGGTATCCCGAGTAAAGTCAATATAGCTATTATTCAGTATTGAAATTGGTAGTCTTTGGACGCCTGCGTCGTCTAATTTAATCACAATTAAGCAGTCATCTCCGTTATTCATTTGTCTTGTCATGGCATGTTGCAGTTCAAACTCGCAGGGTTTGCTGTCCATAAAATGACTGGATATGACGGCGATAATCTTGAAGCTGTTGTATACGCTTTCTACGATATTTTCAGTGTAGGCCTTGCCAGGTAAAAAGTCCTTCCAGTGGACGCAATAATTGAACCCGTAACTCTCCAGTCCAGGAATAAGGGTGTTGTTGACCCACTCGGAATCAAACATATTGTAGATTATAAAAGCGTGGTGTTTGAAACCTGCGGACAGAGAGGTAACGTGATAAGAAAAAAGAGAAAAGTGGGGAAGAACTTCGTCATAAAAAGCCACGACATTTTGCTGAAAGAAGGCACTTTTAAAACAAGGCTGTACTATTTGTACAGTATTTGTGTAGTAAGCAAAACAGTAAGTACTTAGGTTCAGAGCCATGTGAGATATGAACGCTTTAGGGTGCGTTTTTGTTAACTGGTGATTGTCAGCAAACCCCATCAAACCCAAAACGTATGATTCACCTTTGTTCAGTGTACTCTCGACGACGGTCGTAAACCTCCGTTGTGACATGACATCCTTAAGTGTGATTATTCAGATAGTACTGATTATTATGCTGTGGAAAGTGGTTTAATCAACATTTTAATCTTTGGATGTTACCGTGTCTTGCCGTTTTTCTTTAATGCTTTACTGAATTTTCAGAATTTCATCAAGTTGTATTCTTGGAGATCTTGATGAGCGTCGAAGACGACTCCTTATCCTCACTTACTTTTTCTGCTGTTTGGTTCTTCTGTTGCGACCACGGTAGGCGGTGTCCTGCATGTATGCCGTCGAATAAACCACACTGCTATCAGAAGAACTACGACAGCTGCGAAGCCTCCCACAGACCCAAAAACCGTTTTAACAACGTTAAGTTTTCTCGCTGAAGATGAAAAGAAAAGAATCAATTTGAAACATATTCTGGCAATTTTCTTCGAGTGACCGAAATATGCAGCAAAAGAATCAGTGCTGAACTTTAGTCACTGATTACCAAAGAAAAACATGCACAATTTACTGGTAAAGTTTGCTAATTGACTCTGAAGATTACCTTCTCTTATGCCGTGTTTTTTTTTTTCAAAAGCTTCTTGGTACCTTTTTCATGCATGCCATAATGTTTATCTTAAACGGTATTTAGCATTGCCATCAGGCCGGAAGCCTGTTCCCGAGTACGAGCATTCTCTAGTAGAGACAGTTGTTACATAGAGCCTTCAACTGACCACAAGTGAAGTCAGGGCAGTGTCTTGTGTAAAGACATAACAAACATAACACGTTGGCTCGGTCAAAGACTCGCAGCAAGGACGTCGACCCTCAGGTCAAAATTCCGTCGCGCAAAGTACCAAATCAAAGTGCTTCCATTATCCAGGCAAACAGTAAACAAGAAGAACACGTTTTCCAGTTAAGCTATAAATTAAATAAGAAAAGTCCTTACTTGTTGGATTTGGAGATGCTGATACAGGCGCTAAAAGAAAAAGCAGCAAAACATATAGTTAAATGAAGAGCATAACAGCACTGCAGCAGCAGTAGCTAGACGTTTTGGAACCCGAATTTATCCAAAACAAAACTTCACCTGCAACACTCAGATTACCTCCTCTCATATTGTGGTTAGTTAGTTAGTCATTTTCCTGAGTCATTAACGGCTACCGAATGTCATATGTATTGCTTTGAAACGTTGTATACGTGTGTCATGCATGGCAAACCACGAACATGCAGACATCGTATGCAGTGAGCAAGCATGTGCAAAAATAATTAACGCTCTTTTTCCGACCGAACTCCGTGGTACCAACCCTGGGTACTAGTCCACCGCGGTCAAACGTCCGAGGCGTTTTTCGTTTTATTTAGTGGGATTTTATTTAATATTAAAATTTAAATGAAAATATGGGAAAGGATGTATAAAAAAAATAGTTGACGTTACTATCTTTTAATTTTTTCGCAAAATGATGAGCTTTTTTCCGTTGAAAACTGACCAAAACTCTTTGCGCCTGGTCAAAATTATGTTGGCAAATGGCGCGGACAATTCTGCAGTTCACAGATTTTAAACGCTTAGAACTTTTTTAGTAAACTTTCAAAACGTTTGGCAAATTGACAGTGTTTTGGCAGTATATTAAATTTTAAACAGTGAAAATGACAACCTTAACTTTTAAGTACTTTGCTTAACTTTTGTAAATTTCTCTCGTTTGACCGCGGTTAAGAGTACCAGTGGTTCTCTCGCGGCACCGCCACTTTCGTGAGAGGTCACCGTGAAAATATAAGAGACACATGAGGCGTGTAATATGAAAGAGATGAGAGCAAACCCTCTGGTACCCAGGGTAAGTGGTACTCAAACGTTTGCGCTGCTGATGTGATCATGATAATGGTGTTAATGACTTTATATGTGATATTTTCACCTGATGCACCATCTTCAGCTACTTATTCGGACCAATTTCAAACATAAAAATACTAATCCAACTACAGTCGAACCTCTCCTTACGGACACCTCCATAATACGGACACCTTTCTAGTACGGACAGTTCACTTGGTCCCAAAGATACCAAAATTCATACATTCCCCACCTCTATAGTACGGACACCTCTATAATGCGGACACTTGGGCCTGTCCCTTTGGTGTCCGTATTAGGGAGGTTCGACTGTATTTATATCCACAGAAAAATGATTAGTCCTAACTACTGAATTACGTTCGTTGCAAATCGATGCAATAAGAGAAAAAACAAACAAACGAGAAAACAGAATATCAAACTCATAAACATCAATTTTACTTTGCACTCATTGAAACTGAACTAACCTGGAGAATCTGGCATTTTCACAGTGTATTTTACAGTGTGTTTCACTGGAGAAAAATACTTCAAGTCCGCCATTTCTAATCTCGGACGGGGATATGCAGTTACCTGATTGGATAAACAAAAAGTAACACAATAAATATATCCCATGCACTTCTTTGCACATGTTATAAAATCTTGATACCTCTGAAAAAAATATCAGTATAAAGAAAAACCCTTTTTATATCACTTACATTAACAGATATTGAGTTAGGATATTCCCAGCCTTCGGAAGAGTCGACGATGATGTATGTCTGGTTCTAAAAGAAAAAGAAAAACATGCAATAAAGATATCTTTGCAGTTTTGAATGGAAACTTGAGCATGCTTTGAGACACCAGATTGTCTTGCAAAACTTCGGAATGCGCCCAAACACCATCCTAGGAAAAAATCTTGTACCTTCTTTACTTACATTGCTATACACCGTGAACTTTCTGATGATAAGTAATATTCCTGTAAGGTGAACACCCTTCTAAGACGGACATTATTGGTAGTAATTGGATCGAGCGAAGCAAACTGATTCAGTGCGTAATTGGGCGAGTAATTTCAATTCGGCCGAGCGCGTAACGTAATTGCTCATGAGCCTTCTATAATGAAAGTATTTTTACTCCCTAAATAATACTATAATAAGATTATTTAAGTGTAAATAAAAATATTTACTTTTGATAGTTTGAAACATTGCAGAGCTGTGGAAAACCCCGACACCGAGATGTCTCCAACAAAAACAGTTATCAAGTATCCAGTCCAAGTGACCGTAGGATCTACAGAATGGGAAAACAAAGTACAATATAACAGGGTAGGATACACTTGATACGGTTAAAATAAATGGAACCGTTTATTTATCTCCCCCCTCCTCCTCCCTCACACCTTCTCCCGAATGGGATGCCATTCTCGCAGTATCACAGGGTTAACCGCCAACATTTTGTCACATTTCCCTTATGGTTCATCGGTTGCCATCTACACACCTTTGTCTAAGAAAACAGCAAAGCAGTATAACATTTGGGAAAAATAGGACATATCAGAATTAAAACTTCAGTAATGTCGCGATTTCATAATTTTCCCAATACTGAATTTAACATTTTGAAAAGGCAAGTTGTTACTCGCCGTCTATTTAGAGGCAATGTTGACCTAAGGTGAATAGTCGGTCGTCATCGTGACAAGACCTACCTGTTAACGGTGTCCATGAAATGTTCGCATACCAATCTTTTACACTTCCTTGTAAGAAATCTGCGTTGACCTCAGATGGATACCACACAAGGTCACCATATTCATTGAAACATTCTAAAGAAAATGGAATTCAAGTCATGGAAGTGAGATGTTTCCTGATTTACAAACTGCAGTATTTGCACTGCAAATGACACTGCTACCAGAATTCTGTCAGGTACAATTGGGAACATAAACGCAACGACGAAGGGAAGGCGTAGTCAAAATTTACTAAAACGACAACCTCAGCTGCTCACTGCCGATTAAACGTTATACATTGATGCATCTAGAATCGGGTGTCAGTAAAACGCGGGATTAGGGTCGGCTATTCTTTACTTTCTTTTTCTCCTATTATTTTATTTCAACCCAATTTCGACTATGTATCAATCTGTTTCTTGCGTTGGTACCGACGAATATTCAATCGTTAGGAAAAGGTCAAATCCTAGATTCATTTAAAAATTCGCTAAATAAAAATAATGATGCTTTGCAGTGATATGGAATCCTCATTGAACAAAATCGTTAAGTAAAAAAATAGCAGGCTAGGTCAATGAAATGTCAGATATAATAATTTATATTTGTATTAATGTGGAAGTTCCTATAGCTTTATTTAATTAAGATACTGACGCAATAACAAAACAAAGTATTGAAGTTAAGGGGGGGGGGGGGGGGGACACCACTCCGCAATCTGCGTGACATACGACTTCCATTGCGTGACTAAAAAGCCCCACCTATCTGCTCAGCGAATACCCGCGCCAGTTGGTCAAATACCTCACGCGACCAACACCTTAAACCTAACTCTCCACGGCACTACGAGCTGAAACCTCCGGCCAGCATCGTGCTACATAATGGAACGAGTGAATTCAGTTATACTGCTCATACCAATTTATCTTTCTAGCACTACGAGCCAACACCGCCGGCAGGTGCTGGATCATCCAAGAATATGGCAAATAATCGAGGTTAAAACTAGCACAACTAAAAAGCTAGAAAAAAACAAAGAGAGTTGCATTTGTTTAAAGAAAATTCCATATCACTGCAAAGCATCGTTATTATTTTTAGCGAATTTTAGATGAAGCTAGGATTTGACCTTTTCCTAACGATTGAATATTCATCTGTACGATTGCAAGAAACGGATTGATAAATGATGGAAATTGAGTTGAAAATAGAAAAAAAATCAAAAAAAAAAAAAAAAAACCAGACCCCGGCCCCGCGTTTTATTGACACCCATCTAGAATAGCCAGTTTTAAGCTACTCGACGCGAAGACAGGGAAGCTGCCGTCATGCACGCAAACACGACTGCTTTCTCGCATGAATGCCTTCTGGATTACTCAGGTATATTAAGGCCTGGGCCAGTTACGGTACATCCGAAAATTAAGGAGGGTGGTCTATCTCATTAAGTATGGAACATATTGATATGAAACTCGGCCAAAGGCTTACACTTGATACAAAAGTTAATGTTGATATGAAGTTGTCACGAAAACGGTCACGCAACTGATCAAGGTATCAAATTTCCATGTTTTTCTTTAGGCTAAGTGCAGGAGAACTTAAACCACTCTGACTGACAAAACATCTTTTTGATATTTTTAAGTGCGCAAAGTCATACACGAAACTAACTGGAAGGCGTGTCCAGGTCACGTGACGATTGAAATGTCACGATTTTGTTGTCACGCAAACACCAGAAAACAGTCATGCCGCGTAGGTGGACCGCGTTTCCAGTTACATTTGGAAAGTACCTTAAAAGGGTAGAAATAATACCAAATAAAATTCTCAGAATACACAATTTTTCCTTGTCTGCAAGAGCACTGAAGGAACAAACCGGAAGTAAAAGCTCAATTGGTCACGTGATAGGTTGCCATGGAAACATCAACGTCAAAACTGACTGTCTTAACAAGTTGAATGCCGTTGCCAAGTTTCATACTTTCGACACGTTTCCTTTTGAAGATAGACCACCCCCCTTACTCTTTTGACAAAATAGGGACAGACCCAGTCTTTAATATACCTGAGTACGAAAGCACAGTAATTACTTATAATATTTATGACGTAGTTCTAGGGTGAACGTCGTCATGAAGTCCACCCGTCCTGTTGGGTAAAGTTCCTAATGAATCCTAATTAACTTACCTGACGCAGATGGAGACGGGGATGTCGCTGGAAGTAAAACGAAAACAGGTTAAAAGAAACATTAAGATACATAACAATGGCCCTTATCGTAGATGAGTACGCAACGCCAACATATCAGCGGTTTCTCGCTTTCTTGACCCTATAGTCTCGTTTTGATGTTTACGAGAACCTCTCACGACGATGAGCGTAAACATGAAAACGAGACTATAGGGTCAAGAAAGCGACTGAAACTGCTGATATGTTGGCGTGGCGTACTCATCTACGATAAGGGCTATTTTAAGTATCACGTTTGGAAAATGCTGCATGGGCTGTCAAACACTCCGTTTTGGCTTAAAGTGCACAGACGTTAGTAACTTTGAAAAACTTTAAAAAGTTGTTCTATCGAATTTGTTTTGTTTCAACAAGCAATTTATGGCGTGAAAAGTCGAAGTTTTCGAAACAGATAAATGCACAGCAGATTACAACGAAATGTATTAATCACGGAGGAATGCAATGCGCATTGATTTAAAATCATTACAAAGCATAACAAAGAAGTCTTCGTCACCTTCGACGCCATTTTGATTGTTTCATAGCGTGCTCGCTGTGCATGCTACACAGCAGTTACGTGGGTGAGTACATGCGCGACAGGCTAAACAAGTTTGCAAACTTGTTTTACCGGTTCAAAGTTAATTTATTCGTCCATGGCGCTGGACGGCGGCTCGATTAAAGGAACCAACGGCTACTCGGGTATATACTTCATTGTAACACACCATATAGGGATCCTAGCATGTAGGGATCCTAAAAACTCATTTTAAAATGGTTAGCTTTTATTTACTGTTATGGGTAGTGATATCCATAACAGTAAATAAAATCTAACCATTTTAAAATGAGTTTTTAGCCCTAAGTAAGTGCCGGATTCTTTGACGTGCATAAATTAAAACCACCATGAAGTATATACCGCTACTCGCAGTGGTTTCTCTCTTGTTCGGCGTTGCTCGGCGTTGAAGAACCCACGGCTCGCAGGGTAAATGTAGCCTGCTGTAGAGGCGTATTTTGAGGGCGAACGAGAGTTGTGTTCAACTGTGGATTGAAGAGAATCAAACGACGGGGCCAATTTGAAAATTCAGCACTCCACCAGAAAACGCTTGCACTGCAGGCTAATATGCTTTTAAAAGTTGATTTTTTGAAGAAAGAAAGAACAGAGTTCTAAACATGTCAACCATGAATCGAACGACCAACAGTAGAATTTGCCCTACATGTATACACAGTATTGCCACAATCCTGTCACGAGAGCATTCGGGTTATTTAACTTACCTGTTGTCGCAGTTGGAGACGGAGATGTCGCTAAAAAAAGAAGAAAGAAACATTTTAGATCAATAACAATTTATTGAATTAATTAATTAATTAATTAATTAAATTATTTATTTAATTTACAATTTATCACATCCTGCCATAAGAGAATCATCAAAATTTTGCCTCCACTACACGTCCACACGTAAACGGGTAAACGGCGTTCTCGAAAATACCCACTTTAGAATGCGTTTTTGAAAATATCCGTTTAGGGTGACTGTTTTCATCGTTTACGTGTGGACGGGATCTACGCCTAAACGTATAAAAAATATGCGTTTACGAACGTAAACGTATACGTATGGACGGGGCCTGAGTTAGTATAATCTGAGATCAGGCTCAATCTTTCAACAATCTTCCAAACGAAACGAAAATAGAGCCTGATGGCAGGATAATTAATACACTGTAATAATGCAATCGTATTAACACCTTACTCCAATACAATTTATTCAGGGAAATAAACCTTTAGTGTTAAAACAAATATAATTCTTATATCTTGTTGATTTTTATATACTTACGGATATTTGGTGCAAACGGATGTAGTTCGCCAGAAAAGTCTGAGGGGTACGGAAGAGCAAGGATCTTAAAAATGATCAAACAAACCGATGTTAATAATTAGGCATCACCTTATTTTAGTAAGTAAGGACAATCGATTTCTTTAACCATTTCTTGGCTATTCCTATTGGTTTGGGGATAACAGGAACGTGGAATTGAATTCCCAAAGAAAATATATTCTGAAAATAGAACGCTTGCAACTGCGCTTTCGAAAACCGATTACACCGCGAGCGCCCAGCAAACGTTTTTACAATCAGAGAGCGCGAATTTAATTGACGGGACGCCTCCTGGCAAGTCACAGGAGTGTAAAGTGAGTTACAAAATACGAAGATTTTAGAGCAGTTTTTGAGTGTCGAAAGTAATTACACAATTGCATTGGTTTTGCATTGCTACGCTTTGTGATTGGCTAAAATATCTCGCGCCACTTTCTCGACCAATCAGAAGTACATAAAACCAAAACCAATCGTGACTTGCTCGCACGCGTATCCCCGCCTTGGCGCCGCCGACATGTAATTGCTTCGAGCTCTGATTGGTTCATTGGATTGTTTACGACTGCTGTGATTGGTCAGAGTAATTACTTTGGTTTTGGTTTTACGACACTCGATTGAAAACTGCTCTAATCACTTTATTGCTTCGCACTTACCGCAGTTACGAAAATAAAGAATTAGCCGGTGATATCGTGGAAACGTGAAAAAAAAAAATGTTGGGTGCTCACGGTAAGGCGCGTCGCACTGTAAACGAGGTAAGTATGCAAATGTGTTTTTCTTAATATCATAATCAATGTTTAAAGAAACATAACAATTAAGATGTACCTTAACTAAACTCCATTTATACTTACGTTCACGAAAATATGGTTTGGATAGTGATAGTTATATTGTGAGATATTTCTTCTGAGAAACGTTTGGTTCTATAAAAAAAAAATCAATATTTAAAACGCGTCAGACTTGAAAAGTACAAGCACTAGCATGTAGCTGAGATGAAGGACGTCAAGCAACCAGAACGACATCGGCAACGAGTACATCACAAAAGCAACATATCTAAATGAGTAGTATAATGCATGGCTGTACAGGTGTATTGTACAATTTGGCATATCTCTTTACTCTGTCATTCTCCGCAAAACAAATGAACGGATAGCAAACAGTATTTTTTGCTTTCTTAATTAACCTCGACTTGAACGCTGCCCTAGGAAATCCGCTCTTCTCTAGTTCGGCCACATTACATTAATTGAAAGAGTCGAAAGAATAGCAAAATATTTATAAAGATTAACGTAAATTCAATGGTTGCTTAAAGTCCCTATCTTATACATTGTTGCATATTTCATAAAGTTGACTTTTTAAAGTAACAAAAAAGCCGGCAAGAATTCCCAGACATAGTCTGATCGTGAAGGGTTATTATTGTTATTTAACTGGATAAAACTTTAGTCGACAAACGTTTGCAAAACGCTTATTCTGTAGTGAAACGGAGGTATGCTCAAAGTTTATCCCAGTCGAAAAATGCGCCTTTTTTTCAAATAAAGTATTTCAATTCATCTAACAATGCAAACGTTTCCATAACCATTATATTATTAGAACCTACTCTTAACGATGCAACAATCTGATTTTTTGAGGATTGGGTAAGAAATGAAATTGATTCCGGACAAGAATAGGAGAAGAAATGTGTCAATCCTTACTCTTGGATGGATAGAACAGTGTACAAAGGATCCAAAAGAATCCTCTGCTGGGACTACCAGGCGAACCAGAATACCAGTACAGTTTTCATGCGTTTCTGAAAGGTAGAAAAAATAGGAGTTACGGTGGTGTGTTGTCAACACGACAACCACAAAGGGGCTATAAAAATATTTCTGTAACTTTTATTTTACTTAAATAATCCGTAAAATAAAGTTTGATATTTAGTGCCTATGTCCTATTATACCAAAAGAGACCAAAAAAAAAATCGGAAGAAATAGGGAGTATAATTCAAAAACTTATTTTACGAGTTAAGTAAAACCACTCTAAAGGGAAGATGCTAATCTCTTTTGCTCATAAAAAGAACATGAAAAATTTTTTCAAAATGTTCGTTGTTTGGTAATTTTTTCTACGTCCTTCTTTAACTGGTCTTATTTGGCATTTCGAGTCGTCGTATTAACGAGGTTGTCTTCAGGAGGGACCCAACTGTAATTTATGTATGATAGTTTAGGAATTGTAATCTTACCATTAATGGGATTCCAAGATACATTCACATACCAGGAGCTTGTATTTTCGTACTGACCAAAGCTTACATTAACCTTGCTTGGCTTCCACTTTACAGATTGGTTTTTGGACGAGTCCGGACAATCTAACATAGATGGATCACATAAATATAATATTAGTTCAACCATTTCACTGCCAAGTGTAAAAACGCTTACAAGTTAAAGATAATCCAAATTTGTTTTGATTAAAGTATCCTAGAACTAACAGTACCACAGGAGAAATCTGCTCATAAACTTTAATTTGAATGGCTAGTTCATAAGTTTTCATCGACAGACTCGAAAATTAGAACCATATTGCCGGACTGATAGTACGAACCTGACAAGGAAAGGGTAATGCTCGCACGGAATTTTAATAAATGTCGCACAAAAAAGGTCCAGATAGTCATAAGGCCAGTTGTAATGACCAAACAATTCTTGAACAGAGAAGAGCCAAATTAATTCGCTGAACGTAGACGGCAATGTAGCGAGCCAATCAGAACTCAAACCATTTTTTTGTAAGGAAAACGTGCTTAAACATGTCACAAGTCCTATTATTTTGTTGCTATCAGTGAAAAGAAGTAAATGCCTTTCGACTGCTCTGATTTTTAAGAAGCAAATATTGAAAGCTAGCTTATTATTTTGGAACTTGAAATTTCGCGATAAAAAGAACACCTAATCCCTTTCTGAGCGAAGGAAGGTATAAGGTATAAGGTATAATTTATTTACCGTCAGGTACACGGGGAGTGGTTGCCCAATCTCCCGAGCCAGAGGCTCATGGTAAAAGTGACTGACTATAAAATACATTTACAAAGTCTAAAAATTTTTAAATCTAAATTAATCGCTACGAAAACAGGGGCGGATCTAGGGGTGGGGGGGTGCAGGGGGTGCGCACCCCCCCCCTAAGATGACCTGCATCTTTCTAATATAACTGGTATTCTGCAAAGAAAGAAAAAAAAAACGAGGTTACGTCATTCCTTAGAGGTGCACTCCCTCCTGAGAAAAATCCTGGATCCGCCCCTGGAAAGGTTACGAGTTGTTACAATCGAAACGAATGCTACATCAGCTTACTTGCAGGTGAAAGTGCTTTTCGCGTTCGTAGTCTGGAAATAATTTCGGATAAAGCAGGTCGATCTGTCATTGAAAAAAAAGGAACAAATCAATAAAAGTGTATCATTCACACACAGTGTTACTCCTAGCCCTAGTCACACCAGGCGTAACGAATGTATGTATACATACAACCTTCTTTAAACCTATTTCAGTACAGTTACTCTTTTTTTTCTAGAACAATCAGGACTTGGAACTTTCTCCCCTATAATCTTACTCTACCACCAAATTTGCAAACTTTCAAAGCGGCCGCCATGCCTGCTATTAGATCCATGCAGGTCCCTGGCCACTTAAGGAGGCTACTGATAAGACGCTGCCTCCGGCCATTCATCCTGGACATTAACATCAGTTAAATAAGAATTACTTATTTAAGAATTAATAATTTAAAAATATCAAAGGGTGAAAACATCTAGTTCCTCCAGGAAGAAGGGAAGGTTAAAAAACAAAATATGGGTAAAAGTCTATGTACCAATCAGTGAAAAAATCATATCGTAGCAATAAATGACCTGAAAACAGCTGCAGAAGAATAGAAAACAAAACGAAAAACTCGTGTTGCAATCACCTTCTTTATTCCCGTTCAAGCATATGTGGTAGCAAGAGAGAAATCTTGTTACCTGTAAGGCGAGGAAAGAAAAACACAAACAAACCGTTATTCAAATAAACAAGCTCATCAATTGTATCCGATTTTACTTTGCGACAAGAGTTATCTTAGTAGCGGAGCATCCTCGGCGCCGAAGGCCGCGAGAGCAGAGAACCATAATTACAGAAAATGTGTAAATTTTCTGTTACACTAGCACAGGTCGTGGGCGCATGCGCGTGTAGGAAGCTCCAGTCGATCGGACATATCACGGCAAAGTTTCACAATTGTCAGATTGTCAGCTGTGTTTTGACGGTGAAAATTTCAAAGTTTTAATTTCGCCGAGTGCTAAATATACCTTTCTAGAAAAGAAAAAGTCCTAAAGAATACTCAACCGCCGCTAGTAAAGTGGACAAATACTTTTTCGAGTGCGACTTTTCTTTGTTTAATAGCGGTTGAACGGGGTCTATATTACTTCAAGCATTTTTGCTTTTCTATAGACTCGTCCGGCATCACTTTTGATTTTAAAGTTTGTTACTGAGAATATTTATAATACACATTGTTTTAAAAAGTGATGGAAGTAATAAAGGTAAGTTAAAGTGTTTCAAGAATTAAAAATATCCGCATTCTTTCAACCGAGCGATGAATTCTTTTGGGATTTTTGAAACATACTATTGGATAACCACGGTAGAGTGAATGATATATTTTTTTTATTGTGGATTTGCGTCACTGCTTCATTTAATGATTCTTCGTATTGTCTATATTTTTGTAAAAAATATGCGGTTTACATAAAACGCGGTCGCTTGTTGAGCTTGAATGCGTAGTATGTCATAAAGAGTTCTGTGTTGATTTTAGCTAGTCTGTTCATTCACCGTTGTCGATGCTCTTAAAGTTCACGTAAAAGGTATAAACAACTCAAAGTTTAAAGTTCGGTTTTTGGGTAATTGACGATGCACAGCTACCAAATTTAATGATCAGATATTGATCGTTTTACATTTCAATTACCAAAATGAGAGCAGTCCCTCTCTTCGAGGCTTATGTGCTCTGGTCGCGGTCAAGTTCTTAAAGTTCTTAATGCGTCAGCTGACAAACCTCACTCTTAAAAGAGTTAATATTAGGAGCCGTACCCAACATGGCGGGCAAATTGTTCCATTGTTTTATAGTTCTAGATAGGAAGCTGTACTGAAGGTAAGTTTTCTTCTCGATAGGTATTTTATAGGATTTAGTCTGAGTATTTCTGGAGTATCTCGTAAGTGATATAAGTTCTTTAGAGAAGTCTACTTCAGCTAAGCTAAAAGAAATGGTTGTGTCAATTATCTGTCTTATATTTATTCACTGGCCGTTTGGTTGTTCAATTCGGTCAATTTAAAATGGTTGAAAGTTGCTTAGTAAATCGGTCGTGTTTTTTAATAAACCCAAACGGGTTAATACAATAAGTTATTCCTTGAGTTATTCCTTGAGCTGGTATTGTTAGGTCCTGTTAGGCCGGCTGGCCTTTCTATCTATGTTAATTTTTATCTTATCGCTCGTGATTGATGGCATCAGTAATGACGGGAAACCAGCGGTTTTCTAGAAAGAGATGACACATTAAAAGCGGATTCTTTGATTTCCTTTTCCGGTAAACTAAAAACAATTTGCATTAATTTGCAGACTTAAAAGGATTTAAACTGCAATAAAAAATGGCTTCAAATAAAGTTCTACTAACTGATCCTTTACACTGTTTGTAGGTTGACGTAGTTTCTAAATTCAAAATTTAAATGTTTCCTTTTCCGACAAGTTTATTCGAGGCATTATAGAATACTGAAATTTGCATTTTAATTTGTAGAGATTAAATCATTTTAAAATTCGTTTAAAAACGAATAATAAAATGATTGACAAAAGTCTAAATAGACGGACATATTAAGTGCTTCCTATTTTCACCACCGTTTTTTTTTTCCGAGTAACCATAGATAATTTCCGAGAAACGAAGATATTCATGCCACCAAATGCAAATTGAGACAATCGTGTCAGGACACGATTCAAAAGAATGAGCTCAACGTTTTGAGCGTTTTTATTCTTTCCGTCATTAGTGAAAAGAAGGAAATATTGTTCTTTAGGACGTTGTTTCGTATACAGAAGCAATCTAGGGATTCATGTACTTCAGTACGTGACTCATCAAGAGCTATTTGTTATCCGCAGTATGTGTGTTGTTAGTCAGGTCTCGCATTGTTGCATTTTTGATGTGCTTCCTTGTGCGTCTTGCCACAGATTCCCTAAACAATACTGACGTGAATATCATTAAAAATGCTTTTACTATTTAGAACATAAATGAAAAAAAGAAAGGTGGGGAAACAAGCAAACAGAACAAAAACACGTAAAATACATGGTCATACATGTAAGGAAAATGCAAGAATGACAGCTGTAAATGCTCAAACTTATATATTGGTTATGTATGTATTTCTTCGTTTTGATGTCATGCAACGTACAAATCAGTGGACATACATTTCCCCGTGTAACGAAAACAAAAAAAAAAAATGCAATAAACGAATTAATAAAATGGAATTGACTTAACATAAAAAGTAGCTCATTGTTACCCACTAAGTAAACCATTCGATCACTGCTGTACACTGTGTTTGAATCCGGCCACGCTGTTGTAATATGCTGTAATTTCATGAGCGCCAAGTGAAATGTTTTTCTTACAGTTTCAAAAACTGACAAGGTGTCCCGTAGTACACGTATTACAATCCCGGCGCAGACGAAGCTCAACTTTAAGAAGCAAGAGGCAAAAGAACGGAATGATGTATACTCGACGGGAGTTACAATTATTTGGGTCTTGACAAGCATTCCGGATCATCAATTGACGAAATTCACGGTTTTAAAGTTTTCGGTGTTCAATGCTAAACCGAATGAAATCTTTGTGGTTTGGTTTGTGGATAGAAATAACCGATCGTAAAAGAAATTTCTGACTGTCTTGTTGGTTTTATCTCGTTTTTCATAGTTAAAGCGTGACTTTTATAATATAACTCGTTGAAAGAAATCTTAGTAAAATTATACCATTATCATCATAAATCAGAATGATTTCGTCGATCTGCTTAACTTTTGTTGTACAGTGTTTGTTGATGCAGGAGACATCAGAACACTGTAGGTTTAATTCTGCAACAATGCATCGGCAATGTGTAAATTTTTCGTTTCCTTTTGAGACGATAGCGATATGCGTATAATGAGTATAATGGTTCCGTTTAGAAGTATTGCTGCAGAAATAATGTGGTTTATACACATATTTTTCATGATTACAGCGATGTGAATGGAATCAAAAAAATCGCATTGTTTGTCGATCAAAAGTACACTGGTTCATGTCAACTTCAAGATTCCTAACAAGACGTAGACGAAAGAGCTGCCAAATTTGGTGATATATGGAACATTTCAAATGCAGGGGACGATAAATTTCAACTAGACGAATGTAGAAACAAACATATATATGGTTTGATCTCTACTTGAACTAGACAACCTAGTAGATACATTATCAGTGGTATGGATTGCAATATCACTAAAATAGCCCGGCTCCTAAACGCGAGCTGATGACTTGTCCAATATCTTGATATCAATATGCGAGTTACTGACGCTTTCGACCACTGTCATATTCTGAGCAAAATCAGTTATATTAGATTCTCTCAGTGTAGGGAATCTATTATACCAGTCGAAATATATAGAGGTGAACAAGAGTTGCAATGTTGCAACGTACCTTTGTGACGAAGCTCTCTTCTCGTGCGAGACCGCATTTCCGCAGACATTCGTCAGGGCTTGGCTTTGAATGAATTTGACTTGACTGCACTACCATCGCGCACATTAATAGTACAAACAGCGGTGTTAGAACGATCTCGCTGAAATAGCTGCTTCTTGTAGGCATTGGCGGTGTATCAGCGGTGAGCTTTGGTTGTCGTTAACATTGCAGTTGCAACACTTGTTATAAAACTGGGCATTTTATGCTGCCATAATTTTCGACCCTCTTGTAAACACAAACGTCGAAGTAGCTAGATGATTATGATGCAAATTTCCGAATGGTTATTAAAGGTTCTGCTCAGTGAATCGGTACAAATTGTCGTCGTCATAATATAACATGGCATGTCGTTAGTATGCATATCTTTTCACGCTCGGTAGAGTTGAAACAGTTTGCATTATAAAATACTATCCAGATCAAAATACGAAATATGCAATTTGATAAAAGTATGTTGATCACAGAGACATGGCCAAGGATGCGAGATCATTGATAAATTTAGACAATTTGTAAACAAACAGTTTCCACTTGACAGACAACCGTCATGGAGATGTAAATTGTATCCCGTGAGCACTTGCACAATACTCGAGTACTGTTTTGACTGTTTTCCGAGAAAGCAAAACATATGTTCCGAGAAACCAGAATATAAATACATGTATTTTTATTTATTATTATTGTTAAAAAAAAAGTTTTGATGCATCCAGAAAAACACCGTCTGTTAAAAATATTAACTAACACATGAGAACTTTAATTTTACATATGAGTTCCATGAGTTCCGAATGACTTTTATATGAGTTGTTACAGAAAATTAAATTCCTGATCATAAATTGTAATTAGTGTTTATTTGGTTCGAATAAATAGGCAGCCGGGCGACGTTTGAATCAAAGTCATATATTTGGCCTCAGGATACGACAAGACCAATGGGGGAACGTGCTATAGAAAATTCGACAGTCGATTCAGGCGTCCATTTTCCATTTTCTGGAATGTTGAAGTTGTATACGACTGAATTGAAAACGGTAGAAATACAATGTTTTGAACCAAGCCTTAAGGTGGCTCCATATGGTATTTTACTTCGAGAGATCTGGGCGCGAAAATGGCGCGAGCTTCGAATGTTAACAAGCCAAAGTAGGTGGCCGTTATGGGGAGGTAGATACGGTGGCTTGGAAGGGACATCGACTTCTTTTTTTCATCCGCGACTTCTTTTTTCAATTCGCGACTTCTTTTTTCAATTCGCGACTTCTTTTTCCATCCGCGACTTCTTTTTTCCATCCGCGACTCCCTTTTTCAATCGGCGCGACTTCTTTTTTCAATTCGCGACTTCTTTTTTTAACTGCGAATCTTTTTTTTTATAATTTTCGCGATTTCTTTTTTTTGTGCGTGTCTTGAGACTTCTGCAAAGTCCTTTAGCCCTATTCGGCCTGCGGGGGGGCTGGGGGGGGGGGGGGGGTGGGGCACAAAGTGCCCGCGCTAACTTTCAACATTCATAACTTCTTTAATATATATCCAAACGCCATCAAACTTTGTGACTTTTCCTAAACTTTATCTGGCAATAATTTCATATGACAATTTTTGATCACGTGACTGACGTTTCCATGGTAACAAGATTTTGACAGCCATGTTTTTTGACATTTAAATATTATACCCTTGAATGAACAAAAACAATGTTTATTGGTATAACTTTTATACTTTTACGTCATTTAGCGTTTATTTATTGGTTTTGATTAATTTTGAGTGAATTTGGACGGTTTTTAAGAGGTTTTAAAAAATTTCAGAAATCCAATATGGCGGATCCAAGATGGCGGCCGTATAACTAATTACCTAATAACTACGTCATATGACGTCATCGTTCCATTGTGCGGACCGCGAAGGAGACAGTTTTGGACGTTCTATGTATCCTCTAGGTTTCTTTACCTTAATGTTCTTGAAGTTACGAAGGGGGGAATGTGCTCCCCCCCCCCCCCCGTCTCAGAAACTCAAAAAAACCCAGGCTGAATAGGGTTAGACGTCAGCATTCTTTTAATTTGTCGTAAGCTTAGATGAACTCCATTAGAACAACTTAAAAACGCTAATATTTCGCTGTAGCTAAGACCAAGATTAAAATAGGTAGCTATCACTTCATCACTGTTGAGAGATGTCTCTCCCACAACTGGAAGGTAATCTGGTAAAACACAATGATGAAACAGAAACAGAAGAAACAGAAGAAAGATCAAGATGGCCGCGAGAAACATGGCTACTGGCATGAATATTTCATATGTACTCTTCTTCAAATTACCACAGAGCAATTCACCACCAAAATGCAATTAAAAAGTCGCGGATCGAGAAGAAGTCGCGAATTGAAAAAAGAAGTCGCGAAATGAAAAAGAAGTCGCGGATGGAAAAAAAAGGTCGCGAATTGAAAAAAGAGTCGCAAATTGAAAAAGAAGTCGCGAAATGAAAAAAGAAATCGCGGATGGAAAAAAGAAATCGCGAATAGAAAAAAGAAGTCGATGTCCCTTCCAGGCCACCGTAGGTAGAGGTGTAATATGACACCCATTTTTTTCGAGGGGTTACAACACTTTACTTTTAAAAAATGCTTATTGTAGCATAGAAATACCTAATTCACCTAACACAATCGAAATATATCTATAAAACAGAAACCAAAAGTTAATGTTCACAAGAAAAATGTTAACAAAACAAGGCACATTGAGTACATCGGTTTGTACAACGTTCGCTCTTAGTAGTGCAGACATTTTATTTTCTCTTAGCGAAATAAAGCTGTCCAGGGTTAAACAAATAAAATGAAAGGTTGATCGTACAGTAAAGCCCGGTTTCCATATGATCGCTACGATTGCAGCGATCGCTGCGATCGCTGGAAAAAAAGTTCAGCGATCGTAGCGATCATATGGAAACCACTCTCCAGCGATCGCAGCGATCACAGCGACAGCAAAAATACCAAGATGCACTGCGTACGCTCACTCAAAGGGTGCGATTTGGCCCTTTTTATGGAAGAAGTGCAAAGATGCGACTGTCTTTATAACAAATTTTAAAAACAATTCACAGCCGCTATGTTAAATTTCAAGAATGAGGCGAAACGATCTTGTCAGACCCAGGTCCCTTCGATCTTCATTCACTTTCTCAGCGATCGTAGCGATCGCAGCGATCATATGGAAACCATCAATCGTTGCGATCGCTGAACTATTTTTTTCAGCGATCGCAGCGATCGCAACGATCGTAGCGATCGTAGCGATCATATGGAAACCGGGCTTAAGGAATATATTTTTAAACCGATTAATTTCGAACGGCACGGCCGTTCTTCTTCACTTCTTCAGGGTATAACCGTAAAAGAGTTCTTCTTTCCCATGAAACTCGGCAAACGTAGCACGTCACCAGCAGCTGCTAATGCTTTTTTCACCGACTGAAACTTTGGTTCACGTAGAGGAGGGTCAAAATCATCAGCTTCGTCTTCGTACGCGATTTACGAAAATAGACATGCAGTACTGTATGCACAGGTACTCCAAGCTCAAGTGATGTTTACACGTTGTAATTTGAACGTCGTGGTGACTGTTGCGTATAAATAGCGAAATTATAAGGATTTGTATGGGAAAAATTCACTTCGAATTTAGCGTAAAATTAGGCCCGGTTCAGACGCCGAACTTTTCATGAGCCGAACTTAATTCGAATTTGGACCGACCCAAATTAACAAAAGTACGCCTGTTGATTCAGACGCCGAACTTAATTAGCCGAACTTAATTCAGTTTGAAGAGAAACAAATCGAAAGGTCAGCGATTTTCAGGCAAAGATGTCAGAACACGCACCAGTCGTTATAATAATTTATGCATTAGGTTCGGCTCATGAAAAGTTCGGCGTCTGAATCAAAGCCGTTCCAAAGCCGAAATTCCCGGCTGAGCCAGGCGAAAAGAACGGCTGAGCCGTTCCAAATTCAAATAGCCGTTCTTAACTGATTCAGACGCCGAACTTTTCATGTACTTAATTCAAGGTATTAGGTTCGGCTCATGAAAAGTTCGGCGTCTGAACCGGGCCTTAGGAATAAATTGGAATAAAACTGGAGGAAGAAACAGTTGAACTAAAACTCGCTTTAATCGCTTCGAATCGACCCCAAAACCACTCAAGACACAAGTAAATACACAAAGAAGTTCAGGTGAGCCAGTTTTATTCCAATATCGTTTCTAATCCCACAAATTAAAACTAATTACAAACAGGTGTAGAGTAAAACCTATAAAATTAAAAGTAATACTAATTACAAATAAGTTATAATACATAAAGTATTACTGAAATATAAATGTGTCTGACCAATAGTTGGTATGAAATGACCTAACTGAACTAGAGTATTTCGTAGTAACATTTAGGCCCGGTTCAAACGTCGAACTTCACATGTGCCGAACCTAATGCAAATGAACAAAATCTATTCTTGCTAATTTGCATTAGGTTCGGCACATGTGAAGTTCGACGTTTGAACTGGGCCTTAGTCTGTTATACCGTTTAGCAGCTGAATAGGTAAAAGATCTGTAGCCAGACTTTGAAATTACTTTTCACCCCTGTGAAGATTGGATTTATTTCTAGTATTGTAATTATGAATGTCGGAATTGCATGAAAAGAAGTCATGGAGATAACGCGGAAAGAAACCACTCTCCGCTTTCAAAATGGCGGCCGGCAAGCGTTAAAACTGCACTGGACAAGGCTGTCAAAAATACTCCATCAATCGTGTAGTATTTGTCACGTGACATACGATGAAACGGCGTTTTCGTTGTTTTTTTTATCAGTAATTGGAAGCCTTGTTTCTTTTAAGGCAATCGGAAACCATTGTTCAAACGAAAGGAATACATTTCATCATGTTTTGGGCGACAGAAATGCTCCAGGATTTTTGGAGTATTTTGGCAGCCTCGTCCGCTCCGCCATTTTGAAATCGGAAGAGGCCCTGGGAACGAGGTTGACGGGGTGTTGTTTGGTTCAACAAGAAAACATGGAACACTCTCTTCAACAATAATCAACAATCTCTTCAACAATAATCAACAATTTCTTCAACAATAATCAACAATCTCTTCAACAATAATCAACACTCAATCTCTTCAACAATAATCAACAATCTCTTCAACAATCTCTTCAACAATAATCAACAATCTCTTCAACAATAATCACTGCAGGGTGACAAATAAGTTACCGAGCGCAAAGTTAACTTATTTACAATTAAAAGAAATCGATCAAATTCAGCTGTCTGATCAGCCTTGCATGTAAATTTTTTTTATTTAGTTCATTGCTGATCCTGATCTGCACAAAGATGCAGCTACATTTTGCCACTGTTTGTTCAAGTGATCCTTGCATTGGTACAGAGACATTATAGTTAATGAAATAAAGAATAAAGAATGGTAACCCTTAGGCGGTGTAACTAAATTACGGACCCATACATACATACATACATACATACATACATACATACATACGTACATACATACATACATACGTACATACATATACTTTATTTCAACTCGAAAATTTAGAGTAGCAAATATATGCTAATGTATTAGAGCACAATATGGAACGCCCCATATTAATCTAACAGATAATCTCACAAAATTGGCTTTGCAGAGGAAATTAAATTGGCTTGTGAACTGAAATTGTATAATATATTGATATTATAACCGGAAGTTGTATGAGTTGCATCATTCCGTGTACTCAGAATGCTTAGGGTAATAAAGTGTTGCGTTGTTTCAGCCATGTTGAGTCTCGTGTCTTCGTATACCTTCAAACCTAAAGGTGATATGTTACAAAATTGCAATTTATTTAACAACTGTAAACATTGTGAAAGTTTTATTAGCAATTCAAAAACTCATTAATAATTCATGAGCATATCAGCCAATCACACGACGCAAATCGATCACGTGTATGAGCCTTTATACCTGGTAATCTACGGTCATTACGAAAAGCCTGGTGGCGGCTTTGATTTCAGTCACAGGGGAGTTCGGGGCTGAATGGGCAAACAATGCAATTATCGCTGAATTTTTAATGAGAATGATTTTAAAATGACCGTGATATTTATATTAAGATCACACGTAATCTTTATATAAAGATTAGGATTCTTAAGGCAACAAATGGTGACTTTAATATTTTTGTGCAGTACTGTTTTACGACCCTTTTACGAAATCTGCTCTTTTGCCATTCTATTTGGAATCTTCTCAACAAAATAAACAACCAACAGTTTAACAAGTGAGCCGTTATTTGAATGATATTAGCGCCCTCGTGTAAATTGCCAGGTAAGCGACTGGTTCGCAGATGCAAGCTGCTTATTTCTTCTCGTTCTCTACCTCTGAAAAAAAAAAATTGTCAGCCGTTTTATCTACCGTATCTGACAATTTTAATATAGCATTTTTCAGTAGATGTTTTCCCTCAGAACTATAAAATCCTAAAACTTTCGACAGGAGCCGGGAAGCAATGGTCACTTCGTCGAAGACGTGGCACATGTGTTGTATGCTAATCAGTCTAGTCTACTTGTTTTTCTGGTATGCTAATTTCCTCTTTGCACAAAAGCGCAATTGTTTTAATTCCGAAGGGACACGCTTTTGAAAGAATGTTTTTGAAGCCGTTCAAAAAACTCGCAGCACGTGTATTATCAGGTGTAAAAACTCTCGGCTTCGCCTCGAGTTTTTAAACCTGATAATACACTACTGCTCGTTTTTTAAACTATACTTAATCTGACAATTTAGTTTGGTCTCTTCCCCGCTTTTATAACTTTTAATAGAAATTTCATTTTTAATAAAATGACTGCAACTATTTATAGATATATTATATTGTAATAGTTAAAAAACTTTAATTTTAAAAAGTTAATATATATCCTAAAGTTGAGTCCCTTCTGTGGAAGTACTTAATTAATTTATTTTTTCAACGGAGCATTGAAGTTATTTCAACCATAGTTTAGGAGCTAACATGTCTTAGACCCCAGAAAAAAATGCTTTAATTTGAACTAAATATTTTTAAAAACGATTGCAATAAGGTTTTAGTCTAAATACTTGAATACTTAATCACAAACGGCATGGAATAGCCTACCAGACGAGAACACTCCCGAGTGTAGGTGGTTAAATTAGATTAAATTGTGACCACCTTATAATATGTATATGTCATTTTAATGTAAATGTACTTTTTCTTGGATGCCTGTAAATTGGATGTGAAATAAAGTGTTTGTATGTAACGGTCACCATTAAAAATTACAGTTCTTGCATGCTGAACGCACTTTTCATATAGCGGGGAAAATACATACTAAAACAAACACTTTTGGTCCTTCATTATGGAAAGTCCACATTTGCCTCGTTTTATTTTTGAATTGCACGAATACAATTTCAATTAGAAAAGAGTTGTTTATCTTCAATTTTCTAGGGTTTTTCTAAACGATTTTAGTACTGATTTTGAAGGAAGGCTTCAATTCAGAAACTCGCAAAGTTGTACAATTTGTTCTCGCGGAAGACCATGCCAGTACCCAATCATAAGCCATCATTAAGCCGCGATTTCTCAACTTGTCATATCCATTATATGTGCACGGTAAACAGTCGGTAAGAGACTTGTGTTCCACTTGGAGAGTAATGTGAACACTGTAACTCTGTCAGGAAATGTGCACATTGGTATCGGTTTATGCAAACCTACATACCATGTTTTCAAAACATCTGGTTTATTGAAAGCTAGACAAGACATTTGTTTTAAGAACATTACCTAGGCTGTTGTAAAAATTTTACTAATTTTATCGAACAATCAAACAAGGCGAATTAATTAATTAATTAATGTGTATTCCTTTTAAAGAATGTTATTAACTTTAAAATGAAACTATTGCCGTTATTGCATGTTCGTTTTAATGCACAACTCCTTCATGTTCGTGCAAAAACATAAAACTATTGTTTTTTTGGTTAAATGATCACAAACTCATTTAAGCGAATAATTTTTAGACGCTAATAAAAATTTATTTCCATGTAATGTAGGGCAAAAGGTGTATTTACTGACTGACGAGTTTAGATCGGTGATTTGAATCAACATTTGAATCGGTGATTTGAATCAACATAGCTATTTGATTAATTGATACATACAACATACAAGTTACTTTTTTGTACTCCTCGTTTTCATGTAATATAAAGAGTTCAAGCTTAGTTATAACACTGTTTCCTCAAGAAGATTGAGCCTTACATCTACGTTTTCTGATTCATTACCGTTTCCAATGACAGATTCATTACTTCTGTTGTTATAGACGCAATTCTGCTGTGCCTCTTCGCTTCGGTTACCAGAATCATGCTCAGCATTGAGAAACGTCAGCAGTTTTTGTTCCCAAAGAGGCCTTTCCAGTGGATTAGAATAGTCGATAAAATTTCTCTTCCGTAACTCTCTGGGAAGCTTGCGACAATCTTCGTTATCAATTCTTATGAAAATAAGGCTATCATCGCCTCTACTCAGAAGACGATATTTGGCGATATTTAATTCATAGCTGCAGTAGTTACTTTTCAAGAGATTACTTGAGAACACTGCTATGATTTTGTAGCTTCTGTATACACTTTCCGCCATGCTTTCTTGAAAAGGCCTTCCAGGTGCAAAGTCTCTGTAATGCACGCAGCACTTTAAGTGACGCTTTTCTTCCAGAAAAGGTAGCAGCTTTCTGTTTACCCAGTGCGAATCTACTTGGCTGTATATTATGAACGCATAGTAAGTGAACTCTATATGGAGATAACAAAAAATATGTGAAGAAAATCGTCACTGACCCTGATTTGCCACCTGCCACCCTATGAATACAACGGCTTCTCACCAGACCCGGGAGCCATGATAGGTGGCTGTATTCGCAAGCTAGCGAGATAAGTCACTTGATAATAGATAACAAAGGGATACACTTACCAGAGATGTCACCGCCTGAAAGAAGAAGGGATAGGTTAAGAAATTATGCCGTTTATTAGTAAGAATAACAGACTTAATATTTTAATTTATTTTATTTTTTTTATTAATATTATATTTAAAAATATTAGTAATTGGGGATACATGAGTAGCTCGTCGTTGTCCTTCTGTTGTTGTTTTGCTTAGAGTATGTGTGTTTGTGTAAATGAATTGAGAGGGGTATGGTTATGAAATATTTACGTTCATTTAACTATAGTCTATTGTGGATCTTTTTCAAATTCTTATTAAGCATTTATCTTGAACTATTATAACAGCAGACTCAGTATCGAGGCGCTTATGTCTAACAGTGACTGTTACCTAAAGTATATTTGTAATAATGGACACTAAAAAATAATTATTCCGTTTTTGAAGTACTCTACTAAAACTTTAAGTAAGTTTCTTTAGCTACAACCGGCCAGAATGGTAATGGTTAAAAGATGAAAAAAATTGGGCATTTTTTCCACCTAGATCTTCCCTTGTGTCTTGGAAAAAATGTAAAAAGCTGATAACTGATGTACGTTTGAGAGAATTCACTTGAAGTATTATCAGTCTTCGTGTTCTACTCAGAGTATACCTTGTATGAGTTTAAATCTTATCACATTTTTGGGCCCAGCAACGTAAAAATCCTCATGACAGTCCCCTCATTATATGCTCAGTGGTATTTTAATGAGATAAATATTTTCAGTGGGGAGAAAGACCGATCGCCATGCGATAAAATAACGTACAATTATATTTATTCACCACTAAAATTAAAAGCTAGTAAAGGCCAACATCTACCTCATACAGTTTCATTTTCATCAGTTTTAGCACATAATTAAACAATTTTTTGAACATTTCAATCTTAAGCCACCAAATATTATACAAACCTGGAAATTTCTTTTTCCTGAAGAATAAGTAGCACTTCAATAACCCAGCTAACAAAGCTAATGCCGCCAACACTCCAACGGAAATGGATACATAAGTTGTGGTGTAACTAGAACCTAGATCATAAGTAATAAAATTATTCTTACTAATACTCCGTGTAGTCTGGTAGCCAATGACGAGCTAGTTTCTAACAAAAACATTTTTACCCTGCGTTTCTCAAACGTTCCATTACTAACGAAATGTACGAAATCCTACCCGCCTTCCCACATCCCGACCACCGTGAAACGACGTTTGAGAAACGATCACAGTAATTTTTAGTTGCTGGAAAGTAGCCTTAAAAGTTTGCGTTTATTTAAGCCAATCTAGTTTCAAATTTAGTTCATCCCGACTGTCTAGATTTTCATCTTATAGCTGACGAAACATCTTGAAAACGATTGACCACTGCCGCCACTTTTGTTGTTTGCTCGATATAATTGATTACTTGATATAGATCTGGAAACGAATTCGCTAAATTCAACGAGAATCCGCCATTGGATTCAAATGCCAAACGCCTTACTTGAATAGTTTGGATTGCAATAAATGATTCATCTGTATATGACATATATGGAACGGAAAATTGAATTTTCGATCGTAAAACTTGGATTAGGATTGGCTAAAAGGAACGCAACTAAAATACTTACAAAGTCAAAATCCAAAGCTACCGAACTAGTCACGTTTACTCAGTGGCACTTGACTAACAAAATTTTTCAACTGTTTAGAAGCTGAAATAATGTTTACCAACTGCATATCTCTACTTACTTGACGTTTCTGCTGCGATTTGAACATTACCTAGCAAAAACAATGTAGCAGGTATTAGGTATCGACAACATATTTTATATATTCCTCTATATATCTCTGTCTGTCGTTAAAATGACCTGAAGACGACCGTACCCTTTCCAACCTGTAAAGCAAATGTCTAAGCACTACACTAGACAAAAGGATCGTGCAGTAATCTGCTTAGACAATACGTAACTAGCTTTGTACCTATACAACTCGTAATGTTGCATTCCATTGTCTGGTTGTCGTTTCCCAGTCGAGAGCAGTCATCTGCATCAGAACGCGGAGAAGAATTTGCACAAGAACGGGTTCTTGAGCGGCTTCCAACCCCACAGGTTACAGAACACTGGGACCAATGACTCCACTGAGAGTAGTTGCTGTTCTCTATATGAAAACAATCATAACAAGAAACAATCAACTAAACTGCACAAAAATTAACATGTTGCCCTGTGTTTATGTAACGTCCTTTGATTTACGGTGATGACGGTGATGATGATGGTGATGATGATCATGAAAATAACGATGGTGATATTAATGATGGTTGTTTGGTGGTGATATTGGAAACGATAATAACGATGATGATGTCGTAGGTTATGGGGATAATAATGCTAATGATGGCAATGTTCATTCAATACTTCTCAAAGTCGTTAATAATACAAGACGAGAACACAAAAGAAATCACTACCGTGAAGGAGATTTTGATATCCTGTCTTAATTTGCATAGATTTTGGCGATTTTATTCCTTAACGATCAGTTTGAGAAGCTATATCAAACACTCGAAAGAGTGTTTCATATGGCATCCAAACACTCTTTGAAGTGGGTTAGAAAAAACTCGGCTGCGCTTCGTTTTTCAACCCACTTCGGGGTGTTTGGATATCCGATGGAACACTGTTAGCTACTGTTCCTCGTGTTTGATTTATTAAATAAATAATGGAAAAACTATCTGTAATGTTAGCGTCGTAACCGTGTAGGGTGTACTATACCTGGGCACTTTGTTTTTCTGCATTCTCCTATCTCGATGTTGTTTCCCAAGTGAGAGCAGTCATCACCATAAGGACCAGGGGGAGGATTTGTACAAGAACGATTTCGTGAGCGGCTTCCATGTCCACACGTTACAGAACACTGGGACCACTCATTCCAGTGAGAGTAGCCACCGTTTTCTAGATAAAACCAATTACAACAAGATAAAATCAACTTAACTAGATAAAACTCGACATGACATGTGGGCCTGGGGCCGTATTCACGAAAGCATCCTAAGTCCAAAGAGCCTCCTAAGATATAACCTAGGAGATAACTGGTATTCACGAAGACCTCCTATTTTAAGACATGTCTTATTTTTTTCTCCTAAGCTTAGGACCTCCTAAATATTTAACTTAAGATATGTCTTAATTTTTCTCCTAAACTTAGGAGGTCAAAATTGATCTCCTAACTTATTTGTCTTGACGGGGACTAAATTCGATTGTCGACGAGTTTAACGTCGATTTTGAGCGTGATTATTGTGTATCACAATAGCTACCGATTAGATAAACATTTTAAAGCATTATATTGCTTTCCTAAAAAAAATTAAATATTAATTTCTTGGTAATGTCAAACAACACGGTTAGTTACATATAGGCCTTCGTGCATTAACGGTTCCACATTTCTTTCTCATTGCAGAGTTATATTCCGGGTATATTTCCATTTTTCGCCGTGAAAATAAGACCATGTACAAGAAATATCGAAGTAGACCCTATTGAAATGATGATGGATTTGTTTGTTGCTTTCGCTACTGACCATGAACGAAGATCAGTTTTGCTATCTCAAATTCGAGATGAAATAAAAGTTATTGTATTGTCATCTAACTAATTTACACAATACAAAAACATTCATCCATGTAATTTTCATAACTTAATATTCATAAGAGCGCGCCATATAAACTATCTCTGATTGGTTTACTTTTACTAATCGATAACTGCCCGCGACCATTAAACTTAGGAGACTGCTAAGTTACGCTTACCTTGGGTTGGTCATAAGATATCGTTCGTGAATAGCACATAGGACATATCTTAGGAAGCTCCTAAATTTTCTCTTAAGTTATATCTTAAGATATATCTTAGGTAGGATTTCGTGAATCCGGCCCCTGGTATTTATGTGACGTTCCTTAAAGTTGAAAATCTTGATGATCCTAAATTGCTATTACTCTTATGTATTATACACTTCAATGACGTATTTCATGGACAAAATTAAATGTTATAAAATTAGATGTAGCTGAAACTTAAATTGCGTCCTGTAATGACAATATGAATAAGAACTTATGAAACCAGTGTCAAGGTCACAGCTACCACCACATTTTTAGCGATATTCTTGTTTATATTTGTCAATTTTTATATTCAGTATTAATTCAAAAAGGGATATTTAAGGATGTGATTAATAGTTAAAATCAATGGCAATTATGGAAAACTAACACTGATGATGTGCGATTTGCTGCCAGCTGGTGTCTCAAGCTACAGTTATGTCCAGGATTTCAAATAATTAGATGCATGGCAAATTTAATAAGCGTCACAAAGTGTCCTCTTGCTCTTCTACTCAACTTCAACATCACTTGTTTTTAAAAATACAGAGAAAAAACGTCACGAAGTGTCCCCTAAATTCTGCTCTTTAAGTAAAGATAAACACGTGCGTTTACCCTAACCTAAAAATAACACGAACACTAATGCTTACCTTACATTTCAAAAAAGATAGTTAACACTTAGACTTAACGGGACACTTCGTGTTGGATATCAAAATTTGCCATGCATCTAATTATCTGCAATCCTGGACATAAGTGTCAAGCTAGACACAAACATGACGGACGCATACTTAGTACTGCGATTTTGTAAGCAATATTTTTCTCGATAACCTATAGTTATAGATTATCTACCATAAAGACCTTTAGCTTATTGACGACCGGCAGCAATCTGCAATTAAAGGTACGTAGATAAAAGATTGGTTTTGAAACCAAATGAAAAAATGGAAACTTTCGTACCTTTTCTACAGCCATACAACTCTAGCCTTAAAGCTATTTCAAAGTTCCACGACTCTGGAATGATTCTAAGGTAACGTGCTCTTATTGGCGGAATCAGCTCATGACTGACAAGGTTGTTATTATCTTTGTTTCCTAAAAAAATCTTTGGAAAAAAAACATTAAATTTCATTTCCAGGTACACGTTCTACATTAGCGGACATATTTAAAAATTTGTCAGTCCAACAGAAATCGTTTTACTCAATTCAATGCATCCAGTACTATAAAATACAATACAATACTTTATTTTCACATTTCCATGACATTTTTTTTTACAAAAAAACATATATCTAGCTAAACTAAAATTACTAAAACATTAAGACGTGCTCCTTTTTTGGCTTAGTTCTAAGTGATTAGTTTGGGTTTTCATACATTGAGTGTTATTATAACAGTTTTGTATGTAAGAGTATAACCAGGAGTATAACATAGTCCCATACATGTGGTTAATGAAAATATGTTACATAATTTACCTTGGTGAGTTGCCCTGATTGATATATAGTGAAATATGAAGCATCGTTACTGTATCTCAGTGAGTAACTCTTTACCCAAAAATGTACAAATAAGGGATGACCCTGGGTAGAAATGCCGGTAACTTGCGCCTTCTGCCCAAAGTCAACTTGAAGCCATTGATTTTGATCTGTTCTTTGTGGCTTCCAGGCCCCTTGTTTAAAGTGAAGCCTGGCATTTTCATAGGCATCATAGGGAAGGCGTGAACTTTGCGACGAAACTGTTATAGAATCGTTTGATATTTGACCACTTTCCATCCCCAATGGTGTCTTGCAACTGATCTTAGGAACTGCAAATCCTGGTGTAAAGGAAACGTTTCTTAAGAACATTGAAAAGGTTTTGGGGGAAAAAAGTAAACAGCTGAAAGCAAGGTTAAAAGTACTTTTGTAATCGAGAAGCTAACGGTGACAAAAAGGATAAATACCCACCAGATTTACAACCGTAAAAGTCAGCCCTTAACGCAATCCCAGCATGGAACCTTGTTGGGTTGATTCGTATACAACGGGTTATTATAGGACTCTTCAGCTTGTGAGTCACAACTGTAAATTGGTCACTGTTGCCATCAAATGTCTTGATAAGAATAAACAAAAGACATGACAAAATTCTTGAAACCATTACTATTAATAAAGCATTTCATACAGGACATAATTTGAATGGCCAACCTGCTAAGAATATACCCGAGATGAGATTTAGTTTAGAACATCTTTATTTTGCTAACTTGTTTTTCTTATACAATCTTAACCCTATTCGGCCTTGGGAGGGGGGGGGGGGAGGCACAAAGTGCCCGCGCTAACTTTGAACATTCATAACTTCTTTAATATGCATTCAAACGCCATCAAACTGTGTGACTTTTCCTAAAATTTATCTGGCAACAATTTGATTTGACAATTTTTTGATCACGTGACTTGATGTTTCCATGGCAACAAGATTTTGACAGCCATGGTTTTTGACATTTGCATATTTTTACCTTTGAATGAAGAAAAACAATATTTATTGGTATAACGTTTAAATTTTTTCGCCATTTAGCGTTTATTTATTGGTTTTGATTAATTTTGAGTGAATTTGGACGATTTTTAAGAGGTTTTAAAAAATTTCAGAAATCCAAGATGGCGGATCCAAGATGGCGGCCGTATAAGTAATTACAGTTTTGGACGTACTATGTACCTTTAGGTTTCATTGTCATAGCCTTAATGTTCTTGAAGTAACGAGGGGGGGCACAATGTGCCCCCCCGCCAGGCGCAGAAACTCAAAAAAAGCCCAGGCTGAATAGGGTTAAGAGGCTGTCTCTCTTAAAACCGACCGATGTGCACTTGTTAATCTTTTCAAGATTAACAACCGTTTGAATTTCACGAAATTTCGAAAACAAGCCAATAAACAAACACTTGCCTTTAGCAGAATGCTCGGGCGAGTTCACTTTCTATAATCTCTTTCTTTGCTTCAAGTTGAGAGTTTTGGCAGCTTAAGTCTTCCCTAAATCATGGAGAGTATCAAAGCAGTACGATTTTCATCCGAGCTCTAAGTTTCAATCGAAGTTTAACCATGTATAGACGGACCTAAATGGTCATGTTTCTTCGTAGCGAGCGTCACGGATTCGTGACATACCTTTTGTGCCCTATACTGGCCAATGAAATCCAACCAAAGCTTGTCACGCGCCCGTCATGCTCGCTACGAATAAATATGGCCGTTCAGGTCCGTTTATACAACAAGGTAAAACTTCGATTGAAACTTAGAGCTTAAGGAAATCGTATTGCTTTGATACTCTTAAGTGTTTTCGTTATCACACCGCTAATAACATTTTAAAGCTAAAATCGCTTCCCCCCTCCAAAAAAAAAAAAGTCCCAGTTAAGAAAAAAAAATAGACGTTCTTATACACATAAGTTTTAGAACAAAAAAATGGATTCCAACTTTAATAATTTAGGAGTGTTAAGATCCTCCTCAGCCATTAGAAAAAAGTACAATTTCTAAAAGTTGGTCGTTAAACATTAACTCACTGTTAAATCAAATCAAAATTATAAATCATTGAAGACAGACTTACCTCGGAGTAATTCTTAAAGAATATTCCATCGTAAGAATAAGACACGCTGTATTTCGTCACCCAGCGACGAAATTGTGAGCTTCCCTGCGTTGAGATCCTCGTCACTTTAGCCCAATTTCCAAAGTCCACCTGAAACCAGCTGCCATCTTTTCGATTTGGTATCCAGCCTCCAGTAGTACGAGTTCCAGGTTTCATGTACAAATGTAGCCGTCCATTTCCGGGTTTAAAAGGACCAAATGCACTAGACGCCATCATTAACGAGTCAGGAAGAAAATTATTTTCCAATCCTAGGCTTGCTTCGCAGACTGGAGGTTTCGGGGTTGGAAAACCTAGTGAATGTATATATTTTTTAAATTGTTTCTTAAAATTAGTACGATTTCCGAATAGACTTTATCAAATTTGCATATCGAAGATGTTTGAAATTAGATTTCAATGTGAATTTGTAAACACACTACCTTACGCAATTACCGTTTTGCTCATGGCGACTAATACTGCTTTCGTCCTTGTTCGTCAAAGAGTAAAAGAAAAGGATAATAAAGTTGTAAAACAAATCTTTCAAAATTAGTTACATTGGACAAGTTTAATATGTGGCCACTGAGAACATCGTATATTTAATCACTGCTCAGTTCGTGTTTTGTCTGATTGAGCATGACAGCACAGCTGTCAGCATAGCTGCCAATCCAAAAGTAAGAATTGATAAGACTTCGATAAAAGCTTGTCGATCGTAGAAATTCCTAAAACGAAAGCAACACAACTGCTTCATCGCGCGGGCGCGAGTTCCTGTTGGTCTCACTTTCACGTAAGAATCATTCAGGCTTCTTGAAAGTTAGACCAAAGTCTGTATCAATAGGCCATTTGCACGATGACGTCATATGACTACAACGACAAGAATCCTTCAGTTTTTGGTTTGTAGTGCAAATTAGGGCTATTGTTATTTAAACAGCACTGGGATTACAAAATTTAAATAAGAAATGAAAAACGAAATGAGTTCTGGTAGTTGTAGTCAAATGACGCCATCGTGCAAATGGCCTATTCTCTACCTAGAGAAGTTCCCTTAAAAAATCTTCGGAGCCGGGGGTGATGGGGGGATGGTTGCGCAAACCAACCGTGCAAAAAAGCCTGTCTTCGATGAGATAAGGCAACAAATCAAATCAATGTAATGCTACTGCTGCTAGTGCCACGTTCTTTATAATGATATCAATTTCAAACCAAACAAATAATATTAAAACAATTTCGTACCTGAATGACAACCATACAGCTCCATTCTCAGTGAAATACGCCAATGGAATTTTACTGGATGAATGCGAACAACGCGCGCCACGATAGGTGGATTAAAAGTGTTGATGACCACGCTATTTTGGTTATTATTGCCTAATAATATCTAATAAAAGAAAAAAATGCTTAAGAGTGGTTTTACGTAATCCGTGAAACACTATCTAACAATTAGTGTGCGATAGTCCAAATTAAACATAAGAAGACAATGGAATTAATAGTGCGTACTATTCTACTATTTCAATAACTATTTAATAACTATTTCACGGGTTAAGTAAAATCACTCTGTATATTTTAATCGTTTAAAATAGCCACAACCAGTGACATTAATGCGACTTTGATCACAATTAAGATTAGCTATTAAGAAACAAGTTATCGTTAAGTAACTTCCACTTCAGAACAGTAAATTCTTTAAAGTCATTGAGCATAAAAGAGACTCAATTTAATCGCCCCCCTTTGGATTGATAAAAAGAACAATAATCGCCCCCGTCTATCATTCGAGGAAATACGGTAAGCAATTATGATATGCCAGTGTTCTGTGATTTCTGTGTATCCTTATTCAAAACTCTTTGCTTCTCAAGCTACCAGTGAATTGTTGGAGAAAACAGATAAATGCTGGGTGTAAGCTACGATGGACTACATCTCATTCCAGGGAAACTAACATTTCACTAGCCCCTTATGCTACAAAAATGTCCACATACTGGCAAGTTGTCTCTCTTGGCTTGTCGGACATGACGGTTTTCTCCTCACAACTCACCTGGTGAAAACTATTATTTGTGCCTTGTTGATAGAACTGGAAATAACCTCCATCGAAGCTGTAAGACACTCTGTACACGTTCACCCACATAGCCACATCCTGTTGGCCCTGAGTTGCAATCATTGTTACCATGGTTATCTTTCCTAGATCCACCTGAATCCACTGCCCTTTGTCGGGGAACAAAGGTGACCATGCCCCTATCTTGCCGTTTCCTCGTATTTGACCAAGCCTAGCATTGGACGCTTCGTGATACATACTGAGCTAAGAGTATAAAGTGTTAAGCAATTAATCGTTATCGCGTACTTGGCTTAGGATTCTGGTATCGGGCGAGACAGTTTTCTCTCATCCATATGCAAGGAAGAATGTAAGGTTTAATACGGCGCCTGAGAAGGCTAAGGTAATAGAGTAAAACGGAGGCAAAAAATCCTGAAAAATTAAAATTACGATAAAAACTCAAACCAAGTAAAATATACTTACAACTGTGGTAGCTTTGATAGCAGAGTTAGGAATCGTTTTATTCTCCATTCCCAGAGGAGAATTGCAACCTGCAATTGTCCCTACACGTACAATATTGACAGGAAATTAGTAAATATACAAACACTTCTAGTTATCAGTAACTTTTGGGGGCAATATTTTCTATCACAATTAAAAAAAAAGTGATTCTAACAGGGAACATTGTAGTATTACATTTCATCTTCACACGGAGAACAGGTTCGTATGCTGGTTCTAAGCCTACAACATTGGAAGATAGTGGAGATTTTCTCTACATTTTCATACCCGAGACCATTATATATTTAACATCGATGGTTATTAAACATTTCGTGTATAGGCCTTGAAAATTTCCCTGGGTCGTTGTGCCATAGTAAAGCAAATCGTTTTATATTCCAGAAAATTTCATACATTTCGTAGCAAAGATATTGTGGGTAATTTCTGTTGATCATCAAAACAAATAAAATTGACATTGGTACTGAAAAGAAGAAATTTAACCTTACATTTTATACAGCCATAGAATTCTACCCTCAAAGCAATTTCAAAGTTCCAAGACTCTGGAATAATTCTTAGGTATCGTGCTGTAATTGGTAGGTTCAGCTGATGACTGACAAGGTTGATGCGATCTGTGTTTCCTGCAAAAATCTTCATAAAAAAGAACAGTTTTCGGATGATTTAATCCATACTCATTTTGCCGGCAGCAGTTGTATTAGCGAATAAAATGCGAAAAAAGCACTGAATAGCTAGAAAAATTATTGAACCACCGAGATGGATACAAACATACCTCAATTACATAAAGCAGAAAGCTAGAATGAAAGCGTTTATAGTTTAAGATGATAAATTTGTTCATTGAGCTATGTCCTCCCAATCTGTGAACATAGCTGCAGCTTTGATTGTGAGTTGAAAATACGCGGAGGCAGGGTAAAAAATGGAACAACTTCCCAGAACTAGTTGAGGCCGAAACTCCGGCCAAATAAGGCAAATTTAGCCCCCAACGTAGCAGAGCTAAAAAAAATTCCACAAGAAGTGAAAATAAATCTACTAGAGGGAAAAGAAATAAAATAAGATACCCCAAAAGCGATTCGTTTGAACCTCAAATGTTAAATTAACCCTGTACATTGTAGTAAACTTGTAATTCAAATTATTTTCTTTAAACAAAATATAAAACATTTTTTAGACCGTCTGCATTTACAATGCAGTTCTAAGTCAGGTTACGGAGAAATGAATCTCATAATCTCAAAGACGAAATACGGTCTATGAAATTTGGCTCTAACTTCCTATTTTATGGATGAAACCTTACAGTGTGACCTTACACTTTGAAGCTGTTTTGGCAGTAAAAGAGAAAGAAGTAGTTCCAGGGGCCGACAGTCTAAAGTCGGGGTGGCTAGTCACCCAATACACCCCCACTGTATCCGCCCCTTTTCTAATTACCTTCTTCTCTCCAAGTGCCATTGGGGACAACGGAAATTAATGAATGTTTGCTTTTCTCTGTTGTTTTTTTTTTTTAATCAATATTTCGCAAAATGAAAATGGGATTTGTTTCTTTTAGTCTTGTACCATACGGTAGTGGTAAGGTTTGAAACATTCACCTTATTGTGTGATGCTGGTTGATATTCTTTGAAGTCGGCATTATCACTGCTGTATCTCAAGGAGTAATTCTTTACCCAGAAATATTCAAAGTGATGTCCCTGCGTAGAAATGCCCGTAATTTGGGTCGCATGTCCAAAGTCGACTTGAAGCCATTGGTTTTGGTCACTTATTTTTGGTATCCAGCCACCTGCACGTCCGAATGAATGAAAAATAGGTAAAAATGGTTGCTCATGGACGAGTGTTTTCCATTAATTTTGGGAATTATTCCTCTGAAGAACCCGAATAAGTTGAAATTAAAAAAAAATCTTTTATCAACAATAATGCGTAATGCTAACAGATGTGACACTTAAAAAAGTTTATTGATTGATTGACCAAGCGTTACTCTTCCGAGTCTACTGCTACCCTCGGCGTCTTTTGCGATTTACTGTTTCGCAGATCACTAAACAACAGATTAATCTGTTGCTTAAGTCCTGGCCGTGTTTATATCCCAACAAAGTAAAACAAATCTTATTCTCGTCTTATTTCATTTCCTTATTATTATAAGCATATTTATATTAAAGTTAACAGGTGAAAGTATGAGTATTTTCTTCAATACAATCGTCCAGGGTACTTCTGTTGATAGTGTCAAGTCAATGCTATGGTCGTGCATATAATGACTAAAAAACGTTAACGGCCATTCGTTCTCAGGTTCGGTCCGTTTAGCCGGTGCGCCTTCTTTTCGTATACCTTTGGAAATGTTGTTGCAAACATCTGTTAACTTCAGATGATTTCGGATAAGTTTTGGTAATCTTCGGAATTTTCTATTTATCACTGGTGTCATTTATGAGTATTACTTGGCTTTCTTACCTTTAAAATGAAGCCTCGCTTTTCCAGGTCCATCCGTTGAATTTTTTTGGGAGGAGGCCGTAATGAAATCATTTTGAATTTGGCCGCTTTCCAACCCCATCGGCGTCCAGCAACTCATATCAGGAACTGGAAATCCTGTGAAGTGTCAGTTACGGTTTCAATTCGCGTTTGATGGGTAAAGCGCTCCGAGGCGAGAATGTTATGTATAAATGAATTAAAATGAGTATTTTGTCCATGCGTTTCAATCACGACAATATCAACACGGGGGCACTTTCATTTGGTACTCATCTGATTACAACGATACCTACCAGATTGACAACCGTAGAAGTCAGCCCTTAGTGCAATCCAACCATAGTAGCTTAATGGGTTAATTCGGATGTAGCGTGTAATGATAGGATCCTGCAACTTGTGACTCACAACGGTAAACTGATCACTGTTGCCATCAAAAATCTTTAAATAGAAAAAAGGTTTATGGTTAATTATCCTTTAGTATGACTGGATGAATCTACAACTTCTGTTTTCACGAAAAGGTCATGCAGGCAAACGGCTAGAATGCGCCATTGATGTTTTCTTATAGACAAATCAACGGGACCTTATTACTGTACCTTGAAATAATCGGTAAAAAATATTCCGTCGTAAGAATAAGATACTCGATATTTCGTCACCCACTGAGGAACGTCTTGCCTTCCCTGAGTCGAAATTCTGGTCACTTTTGTCCAGTTTCCAAAGTCTACCTGAAACCAGCTGTCATTCTTTGTATTTCCAGATACCCAGCCTCCACCACCTCCAGATTTGACATACAAATGTAGTCTTCCATTGCCAGGTTTATTTAAACCAAGCGTACTGGAAGCAGTCACTGACGAGTCAGGAATAACAAAGCTTTCCAATCCTAAGCCTGCCTCACAAACTGGTGGTTTTAAGCTTGGAAAACCTAAACAATGATAAAAGCAAATTTTGTAAACCTTTAATTTATTTGCATTCCCTTTTTTACAATTTAAATGTTGAACGACCTAGAAGTTATTTGAACCGTAGATGCTGAAAACTGAATAACTTATTTATATGTGTGTTCTCCTAATGCAATATGCCTAATTAGCTATATAACAACGAAGACACTTCTTACCAGAACGACAGCCGTAAAACTCCATTCTCAACGAGATCCATCCATGAAATTTGATCGGGTGAATACGAATAAAACGGGCTACGATAGGTGGCTTAAACGTGTTGATAACAGTGCTATTTTGATCGCTATTACCTTGAAATATCTAAAATACAAGAAAGAAAAAAATTGTTTTGCTGAGCGCGCATCGCAGAGCTAATGTGAAATTACAAGTACGATTATCACTGAAGTGTACGAAATTTCTTTTGGATCATATAAATAATAAAATGGGAGGAAAATATCTATCGATATACGATACCGTTTTCAGTAAGAATAACAGGGGAACGTTTTGCTTGCCCTGCAGTACTTTGGTGCAAGAAACCTCATGTAACCGCAATACTTTAGTTTTGTCTACACATCTCACCTGGTCAAAGGTATTGTTGGGAGCTTGCTGACAAAATTTAAAATAACCACCATCAAAGCTGTAAGACACCTTGAACTCAGTCACCCATTGAGGTGCCTCTTGTAGACCCTGAGTTGCAATCTTTGTTACCGCAACGATATCACCCAGATCCACTTCAATCCATTGTCCTAAGTCCAGCGCGGAAGGTGACCACGCCCCGGTTGTTCCGTTTCCTGCTATGTGACAAAGCCTAGCGTTACGAGCTCCATGCGATGCGTTGAACTGAAAGTATAGGTTGCAGTTATAGTGCAAAGTCTACAAAACGTTAGTAAAATATTGTTAAGTGTATCTGTTTGCATTTGTCTGTCTTTCCTATATTTCTCTAATTCTACATTTGTTTAAGTTAGCCATAGGGACATCACACCAACTGTTAATAGTAAAAAAGGTACATACACCTAATTGCAGGAACGTTGTCATAGAAAATACAAAATACTAAATTTTTTTATTTTCTTATGTTAATCTGCATGTCCCGTAATGAACGTCTGGGAAAACATTTTTTGATTTCAGCAAAACGTGAATTTTTTCGAAATCCTATTTTTTTGCGGTCGACCCGCCCCGCTGATAAGAATGGCAACGGGCTCATAATAAGTCCACGAGATCAGTCTGTGACGTAGGTTTGGTAATCTTGTGCATAGAAATATTCCTCTCGGGGTCAGATATGTTGTTACAGCGCGTTGCGACACATCTTTCAGGCATTTTTGGCGAGAATAAAAAAAAATGTTCGCTTTTTTACAAGTGAGATGGAAATAAGTCTCGAACACGCGTTCCTGAAGGTGGCTCCCAACAGTTTCCAGCACTTTTCAAGACTTAGAATTTGATGGGTCATTATAACCACTCTTTATCAGTTGATGCTACAATCATGATATCAAACGAATGCCCAATGATTGGTGAACACGTTGTTATCATTTTTGGGACACAATATGTTACTATAACAACAGTATAACGTGCTGAACACACCCTTAATTTTAGCTTTAAGTGTTAATAACTCAAAAATGACTTGGTGAATCCCATTTTTATTGTCGAATTTTGATCAGTAGGATAAGATGCAACTTTTGGCAAAGATTAAAAACATTCTGTAGGTGGGTTTCAGAGCCACCTTAACTTTTAGAAAAAGAAGAGACTAATGCGAATAGTGGTCCAAAATGGCGGCAAATTTCGAAGACTTTAAAAAAATCTTAAAAAATTTACGTTTTGTTGAAATCAAAAAAAACTTTTGCAGACGTTCATTACGTGACGTGTAGATTTAGATAAGAAAATTAAAAAAAATCGTTATGGGCACTTTAAGAAATGAAAAACTATCCATTGCTGAGATAAAAATTTATTCATTTATTTGCCAGAAATTTGTTTTGAAGAAATATCTGTTGAAAAGTCGTGCATGAAAAAGAGTACAATTGCTAATATCATTAAGGTAATTAATTCCCATATGGTTTTTTTTATGACAACGTTTCTGCAATTAGGTGTATATTATATTAACTCCTTTTGCTGATTGCTATAAGTGCACAAACTATATCAACGAAAAATCTCAAATTTTATAGTTTTAATCTTGTGAGCCAAGCGCCACGGACTTTTCCAATCATTGCCAATTAATAAATAATTGTTATTGTTTCATTTTGTATTAAACAAGTAACTTTATTGGTCTTTAGATACAAATTATTATAACTAAATATAATATTGAACTAAAAAAAGTAAACAATCACTAAATAAATATTTAAAAAAAATGGTAGTTTCTTGGTGTTGCAGATGGTGTGATCACCAAATGACGTCAAACAAAAGATTCAAAAGACACTGAACAATACCCACACCACGGCACAAAAGCTAACCAACAATGGCTTCCGCAACACCAAGAAACACCCAAATAAATTAATCACATATTAAACTTTTCAAGATCAAAAATGTACTTACAATTGAGGTAGCTTTGATAGCAGAGTCGGGAATTGTTTTATTTTCCATTCCCAGAGATGATTCACAGCCTAACGATAAAGTAGTAAAGGGTTATTCATTAGCAGAAAGTTGCATAACCCAGCAGAGTAATGCTTTTCCTTGTTTAGCCTTTAAGAGGGATTCTTACCGTAGTAAAAAGTATTTACACAATATGGATTGCGTCTATCTCGAACCTGTCGAGACAATCTAGCTAGTTAATTATAAGCCAGCTTCAATTGCTATGTTGAATCTGTTAAAGCTGAGAGTTATGTAACTGATGTAACATCAATAGCTTTCTACGTACCTTTCGTTGAATTACCTGGAAAGTAAAAGGAGGGTCAATCCACGTAAGTGTATAGAAAAATATTATTTCTCAACTTTTTAAAACGGAGTAGAATGAATCTTGCACTAAAAATTTAGCCTTTAACCTTTTAATCTAACTTTACATGCTTTGTATTTACTTCTATCTTGCAACTTTGCACATTATTTTGATTTTTTACATTGTATTTAACATGAATATTATTATGTTTATTTGTTATTATTAACAAACAAGACTTTATTAGACATATAAACTTAAATACAGTTGCCCTGCAAATTCGCAAAAATGCTATTCGAGGCAGGGAAAAGTAATGTAATTAAAAATAATGAAGGTTAGACAATATAACAATACAGAAGCTAATCTGTAGAGTTACAGATTATTTTAATGCTTTTAATAAAATCATGATATTGGTGGCAGACACGGTAAATAAATGAAATATGCAAATTGAATTATTATTATTGAAATTATTATTATTATTATTATTATTTTTTTCTTTCTTTCTTTCTCACTCACTGCAATCACACATGTGATGTGGGCTCCCTAACAATATAACTTAAATATTGTTTTAACAATGCGAGGTAGACATCGTAAACAGTAAAACGTATTGTTAGTAACATTTTGAGATAAAGCAAACAATTAAATGACATTTTCTCTGAAGACTATTTAGTTTACATCTAATTAACATCTTACCTTGGAAGAAGCCTCCCCCTGCTCCTCCTCCACAAGCAGCGATCTCACGTGCTATAAAAAATTATAGTGTTATTTTTTAACCAACTAATTCATTATAACTATTCCCCTCAATGTTTTCTTGCGAAAGCAAAGATAACCCTATTTAATATATACTAAAACAGTGGATAGCGTTGTTAGCGCGCTCTGATTGTTGCTACTGAAACTCGGGATAACAAGTGCTATTCACCTGCGAGCAATTTGCGCGCGAAAATTGTAACCGTTGACAGGAATAAATGAGTTAAAAAACATCCTTTTTGTGCTATATTATCTGTTGTTTTAGTATATACTAAAACAACTATTCACCTCCACGTCAGTGAATAGCTGTTAAATATTCGACTGGCAATGGTCACTTGATCTGGCTATTACTTTCGTTCCTAACTTTGCTGTACTTTTCTCAAAAATACTGATCACTCACACAAGTAAGTACTTTTATAATATGACCGTACGGCCCCGCTGACGCAATTCTACAGAAAATAGAATCGCAAGGTGACGTGAGCGGGGCCGGACGGGTTGACGTGAGCCGGTCCGGAAAAAGCCGTCCGGCCCCGCTCGAGTTCAAGTGACCTCGCACTGCACGATTATTCTTGTACTTTCTAGTCATTATAAAATACTTTTTGACTGAATTAGGTCGGGCCGGACGGGAAAATATTTGGCTCTCGGTCATGGCGCACGGACCTCGCTGCGCTTGGTCCGTACGCCATGACCTCAAGCCAAATATTTTCCCGTCCGGCCCTCCCACTCAGTCAATAAGTGCATAATCATTAGGATAGCACTAAGCAACTCGTAAGATATCTGCGCGTATTATCTGTTAAACCATCGAATACGGTGTATTTATTCTGATCTCATCTGATCTGATCTGATCTGATCAAGTAGTAATTAAAGAGTCAACAAACACAGTCTCTTCTATTGTAAAAAATTGTTATAGTTTGTGAAAAATTAAAAATTTCTGTAATTTTTGATCAAGGGAGTGTATATATTTAAAGACGTTTCTAGTTAACTCAATCTTATGACAAAATTTTGCTTCTATTTTTTTTCAGCGCGAGCAAGCGGGCGTAGTTTGGACACTGATGCACACTATTTTTTTAAACATGCAACGAACATAACTGATTTGAAGATCATCTCTGTACCTGAGTGATGATTTCCGTGGCTTTGAAGTCGCCTGTTTCGATCTTTTGTTGAATTTCACCTTTCTTTAGGCAAATTCTGTGATCGTCATATTTTATATCGATGTGAAAAGGTCAACCTATTCGGTTTTGATCTCTGATATAGTGAATCTTTTTAAAGTAGCGCTGTAATTGTTATTCATGTTGCGTCAAGCTGTTTTTATTACAAGATTTTGTCTCATTTATGTGTAACTTATATTCGAGGATACAGTCAAATCTGCATTAACCGGCCACTCTCGGGACTTTGGAAATTGGCCGCTCAATAGGTTAGTCGCTTAAAAATGCTTTGTGGGCGTGGTCAGATGTTAATTCTATCAACGTACAGTATTATAACACAATCAAGCAATCTCTGCCTTGTAACTTGCGGTGGCAATTGTCCGCCACAAGCCTAAGTTACGGAACTCTAAAGTTTCAGGAGTTGGATGCTTTAAAACTACCTCTGACGAACGAAGTCAATTGGCCGCTTAATACAGTTAAAAATAACAAAGACAAACAAAACATGGGACTGCTAAAGGGTGGCTGCAACCGTTTAGTACAGGTAACAAACGCAAAGTTTGTATGGGCGAAAATTCGGGACTGTGATGTCGCTTAATACAAGGCTGTTATATACAGGTTTGACTGTAGAAGCATTTTTCAAATCATTCGAGGCTGCGCTTTCAAGGCAACGATGACCTCCATTTTGTAGTTCTGATTCCCGTGCATCCAGTGTCCACGACAATCAAAAGGCACTAGAAGACCAACGGCTTTCCAAAGTCAGTGGGTAAATTAACAAGTACATTATTTTTTATTAAAGAAAGCTTTGACTGCTTCTCGTATCATTGTTCGGGAAGGAGCTCCGCTATTGAAAATCCTTCGAAGCTGCATTCCACTTCTCTTCTCTTCGCTTTCTGCTTGCTTGCTTGATTCCTGTTCAAGCTTACGAGAAATCCCTAAGCCAATGATGGCTTATAAAAATAATACCCTGTTAAAAAGACCAATCACAGACGAGTACTCGAATCCTGGTACTTTGTTGGGTGATTAGAACAAGGGTGTCAACGCCAATTCATAGACGAACTTTATCGGCGCTTGAATTCGTCTTCAACGCAGGCGATGTTAAGCAGACCTTCGTAGGCGGAGGGGGGAGGGGGGGGGGGGATACATTGCGTAACGAGCCCTATGGACGTCTCCGTTTGAGGTCACGTGGTTCTCTGCTGTCACTTTTTTTTCCTGTTTGACCGCTATAAATGTTGAAGAAATTGTTGTTTAAGCATGTTTTATGAATACTATAGTTGTAACATTTTTGTGAAGGCTTTTTTAATGTGTATTGAGAGTTATCTGCTGCGGTGCGTAACTGCGGTAAACCCGATATTTGACTTGACGTAAACAGCTTCAATTCGATTAATTCTGTGTACGATTTTAACTTGTCTATTCAGTGTGGTATTTTATGTTTTACTTACCAATCCTTGCTGAGAGCTGTAAAAGCAACAAAACTTCCACGACAGCCTTCAACATTGTTGAGAAACAAGGACAAACTTTCCTGCTTTGTTTCAGTTGCTTTCATGCGTTATAATAATAGAATTAACATGCGTTAACATGTGTTTAGAGAACAACATTCTTAAAGTAGGTGAAACGATGTTATGGAGATGCCACGAATGGGAATACATGAAGTAAATTTTCATTCCTACCATTCTGGAAGCCAAGTTGAAAATTCATACAAAAAGCTCTCACTGGCAAAATAGAGAAAAAAAACAGCCAACAAAAAAGGTACTTCTCAATAACTTTATTTGAAGGGTTACACTTGTAGATTTCATCCACAGACTCAAATGCCAGAACTAAAATGTAGTACCACGTGGAAGTTCCTCTCAATAGCTTTCACTTAAATGGTCACATAGCATGATAAAAAGCACTTATGAAATAATATTTTGACAGTCATTGACACGGACTAGGAAATTGTCACGAACTAAGACACAGGAAGAAGCAATTATGAATTCATTTATTTGAAATACAATTTATTGTTGTTTAAAGATACATGCTTATCTTTTCAACCCTGAGGCCAAGGCCAAAACAGTACGAAAACGGAAATAAATATTTGCAAAATACGGAAACAAAAGAAAATAAGAATGAAAAACTGCTCAAAAACGCGTATTTGTTTAGTGGATATTTCATTGTCGAATATGATTAGTTGGAACACTTTGAATTCACCAACCTGTAGGCGCGACTCTTTCTTCTCCTCATTGTTGAGTTTACCGTTTTTAATATTGCAAGTCCCTGACCATCAACATTGGAGAGAAGCAACGGGAAAACTGTTCCATCAAATGTGTTGAATGCTGTGTTCACACACTAGGGCGAAACATGTTTAGTCTGATCACGAATGAAACCGTGTTTCATTATGAAAAGTGTTCATATCAGATGGCGAATTGCGCGAATCATGATCGAAACTTGTTTACTTTGAGCATCTTATTGAACACTGCATCACCCCTCGTTCCCGAAGAGCTTGACAAGTAAGATTAGACCACAAAATCATTCCACAGCAAGTTCGAGATCTATTTTTTTTTGGTTCATGTGTAATTATAAAGATTTTATGCGAGCTTCAGTGCCTGTTTCGTAAAACACTATAAATTATAGAACCAATGTGAATATTGCAAACGTGTTTACGAGAAACGTGTTTCATTGAAATATGTTTACTGTAAACATGTTTTGGTGTTGATGTGAACAAAGCATGAGATTGTAGCTCCGCTATAAAAGATATAATGCCTCCCTCAAAGGAAATTTAAATGTAAACTGAATAGGTTTGAGGACCGCATAATCCGAAATGCCACCTCAGCAAAGTATGGAATGTTTTGCAAGACCAATGTTTCAAAAACTTGTAAGTTGTTTACGTCAAGCCAGTCCTCTTTATGTTGGGGCTGAATTTCTTATTTAATCAGTTATATATCCACAGATAGGTCATATACGACCTACGTGGGAAATGATTTTCTTCTGTGCGTCTCTTAAATTTTAAGTCTCTATTACATTTCAGCAAGATTCTCCGATATACAAATGATTGAATGAACCCGTTCGGTAAAGATGGTAGGGTGCTGGTCTTGGACGTTTTCTTAATTATTTTCAGTCTTCAGTCTTTGAACACTATGAAAGTGGTATGGAGAGTCATCGATTTATTATTTTTTTAATTCGTTTGTAAGTGCACCTTGTTGTTAATTTTGTAATTGGTTAAATTAGCTTTTTTATGCGCGCGTATAAATTTTTAATGACAACCAAGTTTTTATTTCCATGTTATTATTTAATCGCATTCACTATTTGACCGGGATGTTTCTCTGCTCTTTTTTTTCTTCATACATGTACACGGCACTATAAATTTTGGAAAATTAATTTGAACTGTTTTAGTGGGAGTGAAGGCGCGGTGTTGTAGCTGTTAGTATCTTAGGACTTCAAATCTAAATGTCGGTGGTTAGAGGCCTGGTAATGAGACGAGCTTCGCGCCACATTGTATCGCTCCGCACAGGGTGTCCAAATTGGTACCGGGGACATAATGCTTGGGATATCTCCCTGCGATAGACTAGCATCCCATCCAGGGAGGAGCAAGCATACTCCTATTTGCTTAATGCTACAGAAATCGGGTAAGTTCTGGCCGAGTGGGCCACCTGTGGCTCGTGTGCGGCTTAACTCCTTTTACCCTTTTCAGTGGTTATTGTGAGTTAAGACCATTTGCTGTGGTGCGATAAATGTGGTAAACATACGATCATTCCATATCCATCGATTCGTGTCTTTTGAAAAAGTATTAAATTTTGATTCGTTTCCTTATAGTGAGATTGTTTTATATGTTTTACTCACCAATCCTTGTTGATAGCTGTAAAAGCATCAAAACTTCCACGGTAATCTTCATAATTGTTAGAGCCGAGGGCAAACTGGCCAGCTTTGTTTATGGAACGTTGTTTTTAAACGGCAACACCGCATTATGATAATAAAATTAACATGCGTTAACATGCCACGGAGTTGTCACGGAAGAGAATACGGGAAGAAGTAAATATATTTTCACTTAATATATAAAAATTGATTACTGATTGATTAGAAATTGTTTGTGCTTCGGAGGTTAAACTTTTCCACTAAAAGGACGTTTCGAAGAGTTTTATTGTTCTTCTACATTTGTAGAATTTTAAATATGGCTGTCCGTGTGGTCTCCGGAACACTAACGATTACTTGTTCCTTAAACCAAATTATTTCTTTTATTCCTGAGGCCATATTGAAAATTCATAAAAAATGCCTTTGGCTAAATATATAAAAAACACGCAACAAAAAGTAGTCCTTAATACATATATTAATAAATGTACATGAATGGTCACATTTGAGGATTTCTTCCTCAGTCTCGAATGTCGAACTACCTTGCACAACAAACATGTATTACCACAAAAGGTACTCGCAATAGCTTTTATTTAAATGGTCATACAGCATAATGAAAAATTCTTCAGTGACACGGAACTAGGGAGTTGTCATGAAATAAAAGAAAGGAAAACCATTATTCATTCATTTTTGATGCTGTAGTTTAAAGATGCATGCTAATCCTTTAACCCCTAAAGCCAGAAACAGTGAAAAACAACCATAAAAATACAGCCATTGATTAGTTGGGACACTTGGCTCAGGATCTGTACAGTTGAAGCTCTTCTTGTGACACGTCCACTCGTAACAGCCAGGTCCCCTCAACGACCAACTTCACAAAACCCCATCTTTTAAATTGAATATGCCTCAAGAAGACCACTTAAATGACCTGAGCCATCAACTTTTCGCGCCGAGCCGCTAATTCAATCATAGCTCTGCTACAAGTAACAAAGTGCGAAATAGACAATTTTGCGATGGGTTTAGAAGCTGAAACGATAAATTTAACTTTTATTCATACCGTTAATTCTCTATAAGCCCCCTTTTTGGAACAAGATATTTATTAAGCTCTGCCCCCCTTCATCATATGCATTTAAAGGAGTGTTGGTGGTGTTGTCAAAGGATGCAGTTTTGCAGCGAGTTTACTCCACGGCCAGGTTTTACGGAGTCACATAATTCTTATAATTCAACACATTGTTACACTGCCCAAATACGGTCAAAACGTTATCGATATACGCTATGATTACATGACGTATATCCAGCATCCCAATGGAAGTAAAATTCGCATTTTGAAGGAAAGTGAAAATGACCCCTGCCTGCAATTTCGTGTTTTTGGGAGAAAAAAGATAAAATGGGAAAAGAAAGAAAAAAAGGAGAAAATAAAATATAAAAATTATTGATCACATGAATGGACAAAAAAGGTGCGAAAGTTTCGGCGCGTTGTCGCTGTCGCAGTGTTTCTTGGCGAAGCTGAATGAAAGCTGGTTCAAAGTTAAACCGCTCGACAAGGAGTGAATGAAGGAGCACAATTTTCGGAAAATGCCTTTTAATTAGTAATCACCTCTAGAATATGATATAGACTTGATGCTTCCTCAGAAAAGTTTCTGATCTTTGTTTTAAGCGGATTGAAGTTAAACGATCTCGCCATTACGGCTGTAGGAACTAAAACGAGCAAGTTTGTAAACAACAGTGATCGACTCAGCTCGTACTTCGATGTTTGAAAATTTCAGTGGTGCTGATGGAAGGGACTAACTAGCCACATCAACGACAGGTAACGATGTTTTAACCGTTTCTTGTATCTTGTCGCTGTGAATGTTTGTAAGACATACTGTTCACGCTGCAGTTCTTTCAGAATTTTCGCCGCTATGTTTAGGTAGCCGTGTGTTTGTTCAATTTGTTTTGATTCTGAATTGAACTTTTTAAGACACGAAACACTTGTAACTTAGAAATTCTATGCCATTTTACAGTGTTTTAATTCGTGTAGTCACTACTCTGTCCTGTTCTTTACGTAGACGAACGCTCTTCGTAGAAACTATCAAATTGTGTTTGCTAAATTAATTTTAGCTTTGCAAATTTTTCGGCATTCGCTACTTATTGTGTAAGAAATGGCGCGAGGTGAAAATATTGTTGTAAGCCTTTTTACTTAATAAAAGGTTGTGTATCTCAATGTTTTTTTCCTCGAAATTGTAATTCGCCTGATTTTAGCCAACTCGGCCTACGGCCAGCAAAGACCCTCTTTAGCTTTAGTCATGAAACGGAGTTGAACTTCCAAGGCTACCAAGATAACAGTGTACAACTTGCTAACGACATTGAAAACTTCTTTGTCCAGAAGGTCGAGGTCATCCGTGCTAAACTGGATACTGAAGCTTCCGGTGTTCATGTCAAAAGTGCGTCATATCCCACCAACTCTGTGTCTCTTGCCTGTTGTGACGCATTTGACTCTCTCACTGAAGATGACGTCACCAATCTGATTACTAAGTCAAGTACGAAATCCTATTCCCAAGATCCTATGCCTACGTCACTTGTCGTCGAATGTCTTGATGTCCTACTTCCAGTTCTTACAAGAATGATCTTACAAGAATGATCATTCATTTCTCAGAACCAAACTCCCATTCTGAGCCTCTGTTCAAATCTCTCAATCTACTTAAACTCAATGATGTTATTGAATTACAGATTCTCTCTTTTGTTTATCAGTGGTCACATAGATTGTTATCCCCCTGTTTCAATGAATATTTCAAATTTACATCCTCTGTTCATTCCTATTCAACGAGGCAATCATGCAATAGAAATCTTTATGTAACCTCAGTTAATACCACCCAATAGGGCTTACGTTCCCTAAAATTCACTGGTCCTCGCCTTTGGAATTCCTTGCCTACAAATATAACCAATTCAAATTCTTTAAGAATATTTCGTAAAATCCTGAAGAACTCCATGCTTAATTGTTATTCTATTTAATTATCTACCTTAGCGCATGAAGAAATACTTTTTATAAAAAAAAATCTATTAATTGTCTGTAACTGTATTCTATTGTAGGGGTCATCCACTAGATTAGCCTTTGCTATTTGGATGATCCCAACTCACTCTCTATTTTTTGTTACATTTTTCTTTTATTCCTTAGCTGTACTTGTGTTTAGTTGCCTATGTAAATTTTACCTATATGTCATGTAAAACTGAGCTGAGTTGAATAAATCATCTTGTCTTCTTGTCTGTCTCTTCAATCCGGACACTTCCCTGACACCTGGAAAAACGCAGATGTTTAACCAAGGTTAAAGAAACCAAATGCAGAATTCACCTTCTCGAATCTCCGTCCTATAAGCAATCTCACCTTCGTCTCTAAGCTTGCTGAGCGTGCCGTCTTCAACCAAATTCATGATCATCTCACTTTGCATAATCTCTATCCTAAATCCCAGTCTTTTTATCGTGAGTGACTACCGAAACTGCACTACTCCGCATCAAGAGCAACATACTGAAGAACATGAACAGACAACATCTTACTCTTTTGGTCCTGCTAGATTTAAGCGCTGCTTTCGACATTGTTGACCACTCTATACTTCTGAATCGTCTTCACTCAGACTATGGTATCTTTGGCCACGTCCTCTCCTGGTTCACTTCCTACTTGTACCAACGAACTCAATCAATATCTATTCATAGTCAAACATCCAGGAAATTTGATGCAAAGTTCGGTGTCCCCCAGGGGTCCTGTCTTGGTCCCCTTCTGTTTGTCACTTATGTCAGCAAGCTATTCACCATCGTGGAACAACATCTCCCACAAGTACATACCTATGCTGACGACACCCAGCTTTACATCGCGTTCAAACCTGACCCTGAACATGCCGCTGATGCTGTTGCAACTATGCAAGCTTGTGTCACCGATATCCGAAGATGGATGCTGATGGATCGGTTAAAACGTAACGACGACAAGACTGAATTCGTTGTGATAGGGACGAGGCAGCAGCTGTCGAAAGTAAACATCGACTGGCTGTGTGTAGGGAATACGACAGTCACATCCTCCCCTGAAGTTAAGAATCTAGAATGTTGGCTTGACAACAAACTCAAAATGGATACTCATATTGATAAGACATGCAAAGCCGCTTTCTTTCATCTATATAATATCAGAAGAATCAGAAAATTTTTAAGTGTTGATACTACTCAAACTCTAGTTAACGCCGTCGTCACGAGCCGCTTGGACCACTGCAACAGCATTCTCTATGGTCTACCTGCCACTGAATTGCAGAAACTCCAGCGTGTTCAAAACACTGCTGCGCATGCCAGGCTTATTTGTAAGATAGGTCTTTTCGATCACATTTAAGCAACTTTAAGAAGGCTCCACTGGTTGCCTATCAAATGTCGCATCGAGTTTAACATCTTACTCGTCGCTTACAAAGCTATCTATGGACTCGCACCAGCAGATCTTAGCGAACTTATCACCTGCAAGACTGTATCTAGACATAATCTAAGGTCGTCCGGCGAACTTCTGTTCAACCACCTAAAACAAAAACTCTACGCACACTTGGTGATCGTAGGTTTGCTGCGGCTGCACCAGCGCTCTGGAATAAACTACCTAACGAAGTATACAGACAGTATGCAATCTTTTAAAAGACTTCTCAAGACCCACCTTTTCAAAAAGGTCTACGAACTCTAATTGACTGATTATTTATTTTTCCAGTTAGGTTTTAGTTTTGCCAAAATTAGGTTGTTACGGAAACGACAACGAATGCTACAACAACCATGGACTCTATAGCGGACATAAGCCAACCAACTGGCCGCATGACTACTTCTGATGAAAGCCCTCGGTAAGTAGGAGAACGACAGATAGTCTGCTCGGGCCTAAAACCAACATCCGCCTAAGCTGCATGGAATATTGTGACATTATATGGTCCAATGCTGATAGTACTACTCTCGACAGACTCCTAAGGCTACAGAAGAGGGGAGCACGTGTTATACTTCAAAAGAAGATCAGAGAAGAGAGTACAGTGAATTTATTTCGCGAGTTAGGTTGGGTCTCTTTGATTGAACGCTGGAATTTTCATAAGTGTCTCGCTGTATTTAAATGCCTAAATGATTTTTGCCCGTTTTATCTCCCTGACTTATTTTCACGTAATTCTGACATTCATAATTACAATTCTAGAAATAAATCTAATCTTCATATGGTAAAAATGACTTCAAAGTCTGGCTACAGGTCTTTTTACCTATTCAGCTGCTAAGCTGTAAAAGTAAATGTTATCACGAAATGTTCTAGTTCAGTTAGGTCATTTTATACCAGCTATTGGTCAGACACATTTAGATTTCAGTAAATACGTATGGGTTATAACTTATTTGTAATTATTATTACTTTTAATTTTAGAGTTTTTAATTTTATAGGTTTACTTTACACCTGTTTGTAATTAGTATTATCGTTCTTAAATTTTTACTATTATTCATTTGTATGAATATACTTTAGATGCACAGCTTCATTGTAAATAAGTGTCAACTTTATGAATTCTGTGCTTAATAAAGCATTTATTATTATCATTATTATTATTATTATTATTATTATTATTATTATTATTAATGTCCGCACCATGTTCGAGACATCAAGAACAGCACAGGTTATCAGTGAGATGAGGAGGTACAGACTGGACATCCTGGGGATTAGTGAATGCCGGTGGACAGGCTCTGGACGCTGTGTAAACAGCGATGGATCATTCATCATGCACTCTGGACACGACAGTCAACACATTCGCGGCGTGGCCATCATAGTCTGGAATGAGAAAGCCAACTTCTTGCTGGAAGGGAATCGCTAAGTGACAGGCTGATCAGAGCACGCTTCAGCTCTATACACTGCACACTTACCATCTCGTAGTGTTATGCTCCAGCAAATATGATGATGACGAGGAAGACAAGGACGACTGGTACGAGGAATTACAACAAGCAGTCTCCAAAGTCCCTCGGTACGACATGCTACTGATCATGGGTGATATGAATGCCAAGGTCGGAGCTGATAATACCGACTGTGATAGAGCTATGGGGAAACATGGATGCGGTGTGATGAACGACAACGGCAAACGTCTGATTGGCTTTTATTTAGAAAACAACTGCGTAATCGGCGGTACCATCTTCCCACACAGAAACATTCACAAGCTCACATGAAGTCTCCTGATGGTTCCACTGTCAACCAGATCGACCACATCTTGATCAATGGAAAGTGGCGCAGGTCTCTTCAGGATTTTTAAGTTTGTCGGGGTGCCGATGTAAACAGTGATCACTACCTACAATTAGTTACAGCCACCATCAAACTGAGGCCCCGTTTACACGGGTCCGGACAAATTTTTGCACGGACAAATTTTGTTCCTAGACCATGTGTTTACATGGATCCGTGCAAATTCTGTTACAGATTACAGTGGTGTTTACACGCAAACTTGCACACTTAGCCGTTCAAAAATTCGTCCAGTTCCGCCGGTCCCGTGTAAACGCAAGGTGGAACCGTGCAAGTGTTTGTCCGTGCAAAAATTTGTCCGGACCCGTGTAAACGGGGCCTGAAACTTAGGAAAGTGGCTTAGCAGAACCACTCCAGAAAACACCTTGATGTTTCCAAACTGAAGTATCCATTCACCAGCAAAGAGTTTGCACTGAGACTGAAAAACCGCTTTGCTGCTCTGGCTGAAGACGATGAAGATACCAGCATTAACACCAAGTGGGAAACCATAAAGAGGACGTATGTCGAGACAGCCACCAATGGCTTAAGCTACAGACAGAAGAAGAACAAGGAAGAAAGAAGAACACCTGGCACTTGGCAAAAGATTGAAGAAAGGAAACAACTGAAAGCCAAGACATTGAGCACAGTCACTCAAGCTCCAAGGGCAGGTTCAAAAAGCCTAGAAGATGAAGGACAAGTAGGTGAAGAAGAGCGCCCGGAATACCAGAAAGCTTTTTCTGAGAAATTAGCGGTGAAGCTGAGCGTACTGCTGCAAGAGATGAGATGAGTGCTGTTTACAAGATCACGAAGCGACTGTGTGGCAAGAACACCAGCCAGGCTGCCCCTGTCAAAGACAAGGACGATAATAACCTCACAACAGAGCGTAAACAGTCAGCGAGATGGGTATAACACTTTTGTGAGGTACTTAACCGCCCAGAACCGGATGATCCTGCTGACCCTTTACCATCTGAAGATGTTCTCACCCTTTACCATCCGAAGATGTTTTCTGGTTTTTGGCATTTCCCTCCTAGTCTTTTGTAGTTTCTTTGCGTTATTATTTTATGAGTTTTGTGGTTATCGCTACAGACATATTTGCCCATGTACTATCAACGAAACAAAGAAATCTATTATCCTCTGTATTTAGTTAGCGTTTTGCGTGCGTGTTCAGGAAAACAGTTCAGTTCTAGCCAACGTGCAGTCATCGTTTTAAGATCAGATCAAGAGTAAGGTTCAACTTAAACGCTGTCAAATCCCTAACGTGGACACAGAAGTAAGTTTTAAGTTTATTTGTGCATGTTACCATTTGTATTGCTGTTTGCATCAGTTTTATGAAGTTCAACATTTGTTTCCAAAGTTTTAAGTAGGTTTGTACTTAGTCTAATTATAGTCTTATTTCGTTATTTAACGTTTTAGTTTTCGAAATCGCTTTGTTCTACCGCTTCGCTACATCTCGCTTCACTTCCAAGAATTGTTAACGTTTCAACGCTTCGCTTCAATAAACTTTGTTTACACTTTTACCGTGGTGAACTTTGTTGTGGCAAACCGCTTTGAAGCGCGTAAAGAAGTTCTGTCTCAACGTGGGATAACCGATCGTTTATATGCATGTCCTGTAAGTAACGCTCCGCGCTCACAATCAACATTAGTCCCCCAACTGAAGTAGAAGTTAGGCGTGCCATCAAAGCCATGAAGAATGGGAAAGCCGCAGGCATTGATTCCATCCATGCTGAAATGCTGAAAACAGAACTTGGTACGTCAACGAAGTTCTCACGGACTTCTTCAGAGACATCTGGGAGACAGACACAATTCCGGATGACTGGACCATAGGTCTAATTGTCAAGATTCCCAAGAAGGACGACCTCTAAAATTGTGACAATTGGCGGGGCATCACACTGCTGTCAATTTCATCCAAGGTTTTCTGCAGGATTCGTCTTGTCAGAATCGACACAGCCATTGACACTAAACTGAGACGGGAACAGGCAGGATTCAAAGAGGCCGGATCAGATCTTTGCTCTGAGAAACATCGAGCAGTGTATCGAGTGGAACACCTCTCTCTACATCAACTTCATTGACTTCAGGAAAGCGTTTGGCAGCGTGCATCGCGACACCGTATGGAAGATCTTGCGATCATATGGAGTCCCTCCAAAGATGGTCGCACTCATGGGTTTGCTCTACCAGCAGTTCGAGTGCAGTGTCATCGTTGATGGCAACCTGTCAGAATGGTTCTCTTTGAGGTCAGGTGTTCGACAGGGATGTATCATCTCACCCATCCTCTTCCTGCTTGCCATTGACTGGACCATGCCTAGAACAGCGGCCATGGGCATTCAGTGGACACTCTTTTCCCAACTCGAAGATCTTGACTTTGCGGATGACTTTTCTGCTCTTTCCACAAACCGTTATCACCGACAGGAGAAGACCGACAGGCTCAACAAGTTTGCCAAGCAGACAGGCTTGAACATTTACACCTCCAAGACCCAGGTAATGTGCATCAATGCCACTCCAGATGCACTATTATCACGGCCCATTGCTTCTTTTTAAGAATCTACCTACCCGTTCGTTATTTTCACTTAGCCTGATTTTCTTTGCTGTATTCAATTTATTCTGCAAAAGTATCGCAGCCTTTCTGTTTTTGGTATTATTGTTTACCATTTTCCAACACGGTGTAGACTACAAAAAGTTCGCGACGAAACGATGGCATTATACTACTCGAATAACCTAGATGAATTGAAGCGTTGATAATGCTGCATGAAAACATGTCGAAACGAACACATGAAACACACACTCCTAAACGGAAATTTGAACAAGAACTGGCCAGTGTGAAGTGAAGCGCCAAGATCGCGGGACGTTTTTTTATTACGCAGCCTTAAAGCCCTTCAGTGGCTTTAAAAAATATGCCAAAATGCTTAGCACTAATTAAACTTTCTATGAATCGATTTAAAATAAAATCAATCTCGGAATTTATAAACCGCGACTAAAAAAGTGGAGACAGTAGCTTTTGTACTTATGCAAGCAACAGAGCCCTCTGAAAACTAATGGAAAAATACGCGATCGGGAAGGTCGATTGCTCTTTATTACTAGAAGAAGTCAATATCTAAACGTGAATGCAAAAAAATCGCTTCTAAAGGAGTTTTAAAGCATGGTTTGGGTAGTTTGGGAATTTAGAAAGACGGCTAATAGAAGAGCCCTTTTTTTCATGGAAAAATTGACCGCGTATTTTCAAAACGCTCTCATACATTTCTTTTAAACTTTGTCCAGTTGAAGCCCATGGTGTAATCAATTAGTCCACTAGCGGGTTTTACAAAGAATTCTCTTGGTCAAGAGAAACTCCCGGACTTGTGAATTCGTTGCCATGGAAGCACCAATGTAAACAAATCCTCTACTCCCTTTAAAAACTCATTAATAATTCATAAGCACATAAGCCTATCAGAGACGTCAAATTGATCACGTGCAAGAACCTTTACACCTAGTAATCCTTGGTCATTCTGAAAAGCCCGGAGAGTGATTTGATTTCAGTCCCTGGGGAAAGTGGGGTTGAATGTGCAAACAATGCAATTATCGCTAAAGTTTTAATGAGAATTATTTTAAAATGACCACCGTGATCTTTATATAAAGATCACACGGAATCTTTATATAAATGGTGACTTTAATATTTTTGTTCAGTACTGTTTTACGATATCTAGTCTTTTGCCATTCTATTTGGAATCTTCTCAATCTTCAACAAGCAACAGTTTAAAACAAGTAAACCGTTATTTGAATGCACACCAAGGTGCAGGATTGCAGAAAACTAGTTTAATGAGATACAAATCGATTTCTATCTCATTGAATAACAATAGCTATAGGTCCCATTGTATCATGCTTCGTTCTAAAAGAAAACTGAATTAATTTTCTGCAATCCCGCACCTCACTCTGAATCCACCAGCGTCCTCGTGTAAATTGCCAGGTAAGCGAGTGGTTTGCAGATGCAAGCTGCTTATTTCTACTCGTTCTCTACCACTGAAAACAAATTGTCAGACGTTCTATCTACCGTACCTGTCAACTTTAGAATAGCATTTTTCAGTAGATTATTTTTTCCTCAGAACTGTAAAATCCCAAAACTTTCGACATGAGCCGGGAAGCAACGGTCACTTCGTCGAAGACGTGGCACATGTGTTGTATGAAGTATATACCTAATCAGTCTACTCGTTTTTCTTGTATGCTAATTTCCTCTTTGCACAAAAGCGCAATTGTTTAAATTCCGAAGGGGCACGCTTTTGAACGAATGTTTTTGAAGCCGTTCAAAAAACTCGCAGTACCGTACGTGTATTATCAGGTATAAAACTCTCGGCTTCGCCTCGAGTTTTTAAACCTGATAATACACTACTGCTCGTTTTTTAAACAGCACATAAAGTTCAATTTATTAGGTGTTTTCATGCATGGTGGATTGTCTTTTTATGCGCTACAACAAAAGATGTAGCCATTAAAATTGAAAGGGTGTGGACTTGAGAAATGGGTACGAGTCTCTTTAATGTAATGTAATATAGGATAGCCCGGCTCTTTTTCCCACCGAGAAAAAAGGCATAAGTAAGAAAAAGTCAAGTCAATATAGGATATAGTAACCCTTAGACGGTAAAACTAATTTACGGACCCATAATGTCCAGTCACGGAGTTCAGGAACGCCCCATATTAATCCAACAGATAACCTCTCTAAACTGGCTTTACAGAGGAAATTAAATCGGCTTGTGAACTGAAATTGCAATTTATTTAACAACTGTAAAAATTGTGAAAGTTTTATTAGAAATTAATCTGACAATTTATTTTAGCCTTAATAACTTTAAATAGAAATTTCAATTTTAATAAAATCACTACAACTATTTATAGATATATTATACTGTAAAAGTTAAAAAGAAATAATTTTAAACAGTTAATATAGATCCTAAAGTTGACTCCTTTCTGTGGAAGTACTTAATGAGCTAATTTTTTCAACAGAGCATAGAAGGTATTTCAAACATAGTTTAGAAGCTAACATGCCTTAGCACCCCAGAAAAAATGCTAATATTTTTAAAAACGATTGCAATAAGGTCTTAGGCCCGGTTCAAACGTCGAACTTCACATGTGCCGAACCTAATGCAAATTAGCAAGAACAATAGATTTTGCTCATTTGCATTAGGTTCGGCACATGTGAAGTTCGACGTTTGAACTGGGCCTTAGTCTAAATACTTGAATACTTAAGGTTACAGTGTACCTTCAGATCGAAAATTTATTGAAAAATTTTTTTTGGCGTTAAAATAAAGTTTACAGAATGAACTTTCATCCAAAAAAAAGTTATCGAAAAATAGTGAAAATTGACGAAGAAATGACGGTATAACTTTTGTGGGCGGAGTTTGTTTATTACGCGATATGTTTTTTAAAGCGCCGTTTTCTCAAAGTTAATGTTTCGCTTGTTGGGGACACTTTAAAGAGCTACAACTCAAAGGGAATTTGTTCGATTTTCCTTAAATTTGGACAGAAGCTAGGCTAACATATAATCAACAAAAACGTGTCGGTGAATTTCTTAATTCCGAAAAGTTTTTCGTCAAGAGCCATTTCCGTGCGATCATTCCAATTTTTTTTCTCCCCTTTTCGAAAATATTCTGTAACTTTTCACTGCAATTGAATATGGGAAATCGCCGACACGTTTTTTTAGCGCTTCGTGTCCGAAAACCGGAGAACAAATCAAATTAGCAAAATATAATAATCGCTTTGAGTTATAGCGTTTTAAAGCTGATGCGGACGTTCGAATTTAGACGTCGTAAAAAATTCGACAATTCATTTTATTACCAAATGGTTTCCATATTTAGATAGCCAGCTCTATAAGCTTTAATTTGATATCTGGGTTTAGGTATATTAAGTATAATCTTAAGACGCTAGAGCTGTTATACTGGAGACACCCCCGAAGGTACACTGTAACCTTAATCACAAAAGCATGGAATAGCCCACCAGACGATTTAAGAACACTCCTAAATCTGAACAAACAACACAACAGTGGATTCTAGTCCTGAAAACAATAGAGCTGCGTGATACCCAGGCCCAATGAAATTAGAGGTTGTTAAGAGCTGCGTGGTATCTGCTGAATCTAGGTGATTAGATTAATTAAATTGTGACCACCTTCAATATGTATATGTCATTTTAATGTAAATGCTCTTTTTCTTGGCTACCTGTAAATTCGATGTGAAATTAAGTTTATGTATGTAATGGTCACCATTAAAAATTACAGTTCTTGCATGCTAAACGCACTTTTTATATAATTGAGAAAATACATACTAAAGCAAACACTATTGGTCCTTCATTATCGAAATTCCTCATTTGCCTCGTTTTATTTTTCAATTGCACGAATAAAATTCAATTAGAAAAGAGTTGTTTTTCTTCGATTTTCTAGGGTTTTTCTAAACGATTTTGAAGGAAGTCAGAAACAAAGTTGTGTAAATTGTTCTGGCGGAAGACCAGTACTCCCCAATAATAAGCCAAGATTAAGCCGCGATTTCCCAAATTGCCATATGCATTATATGTGCACGGTAAACAGTCGGTAAGAGACTTGTGTTCCATGACTTGAAGAGTAATATGAACACTGTAACTCACTGTCAGGAAATGTGCACATTGGTATTGACTTATGCAAACCTACATACCGTACTGCCAAAACATCAGGTTTATTGAAAGCTAGACAAGACATTTGCTTAAGAACATTACCTAGGCTGTTATTAAAATTTTATTAATTTTATCGAACAATCAGACAAGGCAAATTAATGTGTATTCCCTATAAAGAATAAAATTTTCTTTAAAATGAAACTCTGTTGCCGTTATTGCATGTTCGTTTTAATGCAAAACGCCTTCATGTTCATGCAAAAAAATAAATTTATTGTTTTTTTTTGGTTAAATGATAATGACACACTCATTTAAGCTTATAAAAATTTATTTCCATGTAATGAAGGGCAAAAGGACTGACGAGGACTGACTGACGAGTTTAGATCGGTAATGAATCAACATAGTATTGACAACTATTAGAATTGGATAATTAATCATAGCTTTTACCTCCTCATTCGGGTTACTTTATAGTACTCCTCGCTTTCAAGTAAAGAGTTCAAGCTTAGTTATAACACTGTTTCCTTAAGAAAATTGAGCCTTACATCTTCGTTTTCTGGCTCATTGCCGTTTCCAATGACAGAATCATTACTTCTGTTGTTATAGACGCAATTCTGCTCTGCCTCTTCGCTTCGGTTACCAGAATCGTGATCAGCATTGAGAAACTTCAGCAGTTTGTGTTCCCAAAGAGGCCTTTCCAGTGGATTAGAATAGTCGATAAAATTTCTCTTCCGTAACTCTCTAGGAAGCTTGTGACAATCTTCGTTATCAATTCTTATTAAAATAAGGCTATCATCGCCTCTTCTCAGAAGACGATACTTGGCGATATTTAATTCATAGTTACAGTAGTTACTTTTCAAGAGATTGCTTGATAACACTGCTATGATTTTGTAGCTTCTGTATACACTTTCCGCCATGCTTTCTTGGAAAGGCCGTCCGGGTGCAAAGTCTCTGTAATGCACACAGCACTTTAAGTGATGCTTTTCTTCCAGAAAAGGTAGCAGCTTTCTGTTTACCCAGTGCGAATCTACTTGGCTGTATATTATGAACGCATGGTAAGTGAACTCTATAGGGAGAAAACAAAAATAATCATTCGATGTATTTTTTCTTCCTTTTCATTGCTGGAGAGCCCACCACGTGACCTCCGAATATACTGCCTACGAATAATTCTACACATGCGCAACGGTGCAAAGTTGTTTTGCTACGAATAATTGTTCTGCTCCCGTCCTCTACGGAATAGCAGCCCTATTTCCAGAATTATCTGATAGCGATCTTAATTGTTTAATCGAACAAAAAAAACGGCGAATTCCGAGAAAGCATAAAACAAACTCGGTGATCGAATGATAAAACAATTATTGAACTCAGCTACTGCAAAATATTGTCTCGCAAATCAATTATTCGGCTTCGGCAAATATTTGATCTGCTCGCCAATGACAAGTTGAGAAATCACGATATTTTGCTCAACCTCGTCCAATAATTGATAAATATATGAAAAAATCGTCAGTGACCCTGATTTGCCAGTCTATGAATACAAGGCCTCTCACCAGCCCCGGGAGCCACGATGAGAGGTGGTAGCGAGATAAGTCACTTGATAGAACATAACAAAGGGGAACACTTACCAGAGATGTCACCACCTAAAAGAAGAAGGGATAGGTTAAGAAATTATACAGTTTATTAGTTAGGATAATAGACTTAATATTAGTAAGGGATACGTGACGTAGACTCGTCATTGTCCTTCTGTTGTTGTTTTGCTACGAGTGTGTGGTATTAAATATTTACGTCTGTTTAATTATACTCTATTGTGAATCTTTTTTAAGGTGGCTCCAGTATAATTTTTTGGCGCGCGAGGCATGGGCACAAAAATGGCGCGAGCGCTCGTTTGTTTATTTTGATGACGTCACGACAATAAAGCGCTTTTTACGGTACAGCTAAAACGTTTATTGCGCGCATTCCACACGGTAAATTTTCTTAAAAATTGACTAATTGGTAGGATTTTCTTGGTTCGCGATCACAACAATAGTCAATTTTTGTACATACACAAGCCCAATAAACGTAGAAAAAAAGTGAGTAAATTACCGAAAATTATGTTACGATTTTTTATGCCGGCTATGTCACATTAGACTTAATAAATAAGTTTCACCAAAAATCGTGAATATTTACCGTGTAAAAACCGACAAAATCCGTTGAGAGATTCGGTATCCTTGAACAACAAGCCCAACAACTCAATCATTGGTTGCCGTGGTAACGAGACAAAACTGCCAAATTAGACTTCTCCATAATTCGAGAAATCCTAAGCTGCGTGCATGTGTATGTTGTAGTTAATTTTTTATTTCAGGTAATTTTTGTTTTTCCTTTGTTACAAATTCATTGGCATATATTACCATACCCAAAAACAATGGAAAAATGAAAATTACCTGAGATAAAAAAATTAACTACAACATGTATATTACACCTAGAATTGTGAAACAAAACTCCCGAAAGACACCAATAAGATCGTGTATATTTTATTTAGAAGACCGGCGAATAGCTATATGGAGGCACCTTAAAATATTATTAAGCTCTTATGTATTGAACTATTATTACAGCCTCGACTTACTGTTAAGGCACTAAGGCTTAACATGGACTGTGTTACCTATTTTTATTATAAACGTAAAAAACAAAAATATACTTGCAACAATGGAGACCCAAAAATAATTGTTCATTTTCTGAAGAAAGTACTCTACTATACTAGTTATAAGCAAGTAACTGTATTTGCAACGGACCACCGTAACGAAATAGAAGTACCGGATCCTGTAGTAAAGGATCCATCAGCTATAATATAATGAAACGATTTGATGAAAAAATCAAGGCTGATAAACGGTACGGAAACGACTATATTTGTAAAATATCCAATATTTCGAAAGGCACAGCCTTTCTTCTTCAGGGTCTTACAGATAATGACTCGTAAGGCAAAAAACGTTGCAATTTTAAATTTGAAAGGGGGCGGGGCATTAAATATGATACTATAGTAACAGCATAAACTGAAGTGCCGTTTATCAGCCTTGCTTTTTTATCAAATCGTTATACTAGGTATACCTACCAATAGAGTACCAACGAGCAAATGATTTCTGTTTTGATAGAAAGGGAATTATGTTTTGACAGTTTCGTGGTCCGCTCCTATTGCGAGGATTGATTTAGAAAAATTTATTCCAAAAACTGATGATACATATATAAAGGTTTCCGGAGAAGAGAGACAGCTAGCACAGAAATGTGTTGGGGAGAAAGACCGATCGACATACGATAAAATCACAACCACTAAAAGTAAAAGCTAGGAAAGGCTACTATCTACCTCGTACAGTTTCATCAGTTTTAGCATTGAGAATTAAAAAATTTTCGGAACATTTCAATCTGAAGCCAAATATTATACAAACCTGGAAATTTCTTTTTCCTGAAGAATAAGTAGCACTTCAATAACCCAGCTAACAAAGCTAATGCCGCCAACACTCCAACGGAAATGGACACATAAGTTGTGGTGTTACTAGAACCTAGATCACAAGTAACAAAATGATTCTTACTTATACTTTCTCAAATTGATTTTCCTTAAGCCGTATACTGCGTATTGTAAATTGACGTAGAAATAATGGCAAAATCCTAAAATGACATCATCAAATTAGCGTTTTTGTAACTTCAAATCTCTATAACTCACTGATGCAATGTTAAAAACAAGAAATATTTTACTATTCGACTTTTCAACGTACATAGAGTTGATTAAGCCAAAAAAATATTGGGGGTTAGGTGCACTTTAAGAGGTTGTGTTCAGTTAAGCCAAGCTACTTTCAGATTTAGTTTTATTTTTTATTTATTTTATATTTGCCACATAGAATAAATATTACAAAAAGAAAAAGAAAAAAGAATATTACAAAAATTGCAAATTTACAGAGCAGGAAGAGCTACAAAAATAGTTCAAAATTAAATGTAATATTAAGTGACTTAACTTTGTTAGGTAGAGTGGCAAGGAAGCCCAGTGGAAGCTAAAAAGCTCGTAGAAATTGGGCTCCTCATATTAAATTATGATTTAGGGTAAGCTGCCATATCATGGTCAGGCGAGTTTAATTTATAGCTCTCTCTACAAAGTATTTTTTTTAATGAAGTCTTGAAACACTTGACTGTATTGTTTTTCATCTTAACTGACGAAATATCCACTTCTGTTATTTGCCCAATATAATTGATTAATACTTGATATAGATCTGGAAAAAAATTCACTAAATTCAACGAAAATCCGCGATCTGATTCAAATACCGGCAACCGCCATACTTGGATAGTTTGGATTGCAATAAATGATTCATTTATAAGAAACGGAAAATTGAATTTTCGATCGTAAAAACAGGATTAAGATTGGCTAAAAGGAACGCATCCAAAATAATTGCAAAGTCAAAATTCCAAATCTGAATGCTACCTAGCTTGTCACGTTTACTCAGTGGCACTTGACTAACATCGTTTTGTAACTGTTAAGCCGCTGAAATAATGTTTACCAACTGCATGTGGTCTACTTACTTGACGTTTCTGCCGTGGTTTGAACATTACCTAGCAAAAAAAGAAAATCGTAGCAGATTTTAGGTATCGACAACATATTTTATATATTCCTCCATATATCTCTATCTGTCTTTAAAATGACCTGGAGCCGACTGTACCCTTTTCAACCAGTAAAGCTAGTGTCTAACATTACACTTGACAAAAGGATCATGCAGTATTCTGCTTAACAATACATCACTAGTTTTGTACCTATACAACTCGTAATGTTGCATTCCATCGTCTGGTTGTTGTTTCCCAGTTGAGAGCAGTCACCTGCATTAGAACGCTGGGAAGAATTGTCACAAGAACGGGTTCGTGAGCGGCTTCCAACCCCACACGTTACAGAACACTTGGACCAGGGACTCCACTGAGAGTAGTTGCTGTTCTCTATATGAAAACAATCATAGCAAGATACAATCAACTAAACTGTACAAAACTTAAATCATATATATCTTTCAGTTCCTTTTTGAGTTTTTGAAATTCATTAAAAAGATCGTCAGTAAAATTTCCATTATTACAGATTTCT